>CM076583.1:182076231-182644949 GCA_034641835.2 Pinus albicaulis | reverse complement strand
GGCATCACATTCCATAATAAAGGTTTTTGTGAAGTCTGGCGTAGCTAAGACCGGTGCTAGACACATTGCCTCTTTAAGATGTTCAAAGGCCTTAGTTGCTTCAGGAGTCCATGAAAATGCATCTTTCTTCAATAATGTTGTTAGAGGTGCTGCTATTCTTCCATAATTCTTAACAAAATTACGATAATAGCCTGTTATAACTTGAGAAATCTGCCAAGCCTTTATTGTCTTAGGGACTTTCCATTCCTTAATGGCTTTAATTTTGTTAGGGTCTACTTTAACACCCTCGTGGGATATAATATGACCCAGATATTCCACCTCTTGTACTCCAAAGAAACATTTGGATGCTTTTGCATATAATTGTTTCTCCTGCAATAGTTTGAGCACCCTATCAACATGTTCAACATGATCCTTCCAAGACCTGCTGTAGATTAGTATATCATCAAAAAATACTAGCACAAATTTTCTAAGGAAGGGTTTGAAAATGGAATTCATCAACCCTTGAAATGTAGAAGGTGCATTGGTAAGGCCAAAAGGCATGACCAAAAATTCATAATGATGCTCATGAGTTCGAAATGCTGTTTTTAGAATATCTTCAGTCTTCATTCTAATTTGATGATATCTGAACGAAGATCCAACTTGGTAAAATAAATTGCTCCATGTAATTCATCCAATAATTCATCAATCACAGGAATGGGAAATTTATCTTTAATGGTGAGCTTATTGAGCTCCCTATAATCCGGACACATTCTCCATGATCCATCCTTCTTGTGTACCAATACTACGGGAGCAGAGAAAGAACTTTGACTAGGTTGAATTATACCTGCCTCTAACATTTCTGCAATCATACGTTCAATTTCGCTCTTTTGGAAGTAAGGATATGTATAAGGCCTGATGTTTGGAGGAACACTTCCTGGAATCAAATGAATAGCATGATCATGATCACGAATAGGTGGGAGTCCTTTGGGAGTTTCAAACACCTTGGAATGATTGTCCAAGACTTGTTGGAGATGTGCAGAAATAGATGATTTTGACATATCACACTCCTCACATGATTAGCGTTTTTCTCTGTTCAAGGATTTTGGGTACTTTAATTTGTATTTGGAACAATGGACGTGGGTACTCTATCTGTTGCTTTACTATTCTACATACTGCTATTTCACTTTCTTATAGATGCCTCGGGCATATTTGGATGCTTTCTCAGATTGTCGATAATCTCCATGTGGACCGTTACTGGGTTTTATATCATGTCCCTGTATGTGACATGGGGTATTTTTCTATCATTGTATGGGGTGGGACTTCCACTTTTCTGGATGGATATTTGGGTTCAAATCTTCAGATGTGAAAATGTAATGACTTCATGTATTGTTTTACTTCATATAATATATTCAAAACAACGTTTTTCCTCTTTTAAAATTTCATTTTTTTTTTTAAATTGAACCTTCCGTCGCAATTCCGACGTCTCGTAAGCGTTGGAATTGCGAGAGTTTACAGACGTCGGAAGAGCGACCTTCAAAACGTCGAACCACATTTTGTCGTAATTGTGACAGTTTACAGACGTCGGAAGAGCGACGTTCAAAACGTCGGACCACATTTCGTCGTAATTGTGACAGTTTACAGACGTCGGAAGAGCGACGTTAAAAACGTCGAACCACATTTCTTCGTAATTGTGACAGTTTACAGACGTCGGAAGAGCGACGTTCAAAAATTCGGACCACATTTCGTCGAAAGTGCGACAGTTTATTGAGGTCGGAAGTGCGACGGATTAGGAGACGTCGGAAGAGTGACGCTTGTTTGGAAGCGACGGAAAAGTGTCGATACTGCGACACTTTTTAGTTGTGTCAGAACTGCGACGGTATGGTAAACCACGGTTTGCCCGCCCTCTAAATGTCACTCCTGCGACGACAATGTGTCGGAATAGCGACGATTTGGCCGTCGAAATTTCCGCCAAATTCTCTAGTGTCTCTATGTATCGCTTGAATGTTTATTTTATGCATCTATCAGTTTGAAGTTACATTTATCGTGATTAATGGTTAGCCCTACCATATAAATGTATGCTTTTGAACTATTTATGTTTAAAAGTATTTTTCCTTCACAAAACTTAGTGTCCATCCCATTTCATTCCACCTAAAGATCCATTTTACCTCGATCAAATCGGCCCTTCAATATAACTTGTCCGTCATCTAAGGCTTTCTCGACCTTTTCGACCCCATAGCCTAGTTAATCTAACAATATTTTTATCTATTTAAAACTTTGATCAGTTCCTCCCTCAAAAAATTTAAAACAAACTAAAAACACACTTAAAAACTAGCCTAAAATAAAAAACATAAGAAGCAAACAACTATACATCCCTTGCACAAATAGAGAGAACCCTCTCTGAGTCCAAGAAGGCTAGGTCCTTGGGCTCCAAAGTTGGTTTGATGTTACCCTGTCACTTGGCTTGCTAATCAGCCAAATCACGGGACCCTAACATAATGGCGATCACGGTGGGACTAACTGAGTACATAACAGTCTAGCAAAATCTTGTAGATTCATTAGTCTTTCAAAATTTAAAACAGGCAAGCAACCCATAGAATCATTTAGAGTAAACTATTTTTGCTTCACCGCCCTAGCAAAGTGATGAATCAGGTTTAGAACACTCTAACAAACCATAGGTTGCACATAAAGACTTAGAAAACCCCAAAAACATCCCCAAATTGGCTTTTCCTAGTTATTGGTGGTGGACCATAAGTACATCTCTATAAAAACAACAAAAAATCCATCTGGCGACTCCAATAGCCTCCAGTAGGCCTAAAAAGCCATAAAAAAACCAAAAATTTTCATAAAACATACTATTATGTTGACTCATCTTTCCCGAAACTCAAAATTAATTGTGCAGCTTCTGAAATAAGTGACAAACTAAGTATAACTTAGCAATTCAGAAAACTTCACCTAAACATAGGAAATCAAACAGAATAAACTTGCAAATAGAACCATAGCTTTCCCAACAGTCTGGCAAACTGTTAAAACTAAGTGTTAAGTCTTTCTTGCAAGTCTCCACATCAAAATTTGCCAGAAAAATTTCTCCCAAAAGCATCTTTGTCAGTATTGGTGGTGGACCATAGATCTCAAAGAAGTCCACCTGGCGACTCCACTAGCCTTCATTTTTGTTTCAACCATTCTTCACATTAGCAAAATCCCTAGAGAGGCCATCCATCCAAAAAATAATCACAACTATCATCCTCTATAAACATTGACTTTGAAATCTGGCTTCACGAAGAATCAATACCAGATCTCATCGAGACCCAAATCCCCCTATCATAGTTGATAACCCAGAAAATATTTTGTGGCAAACTTCTGAAACTGGTAACTTAGCTACCGATAGGACCATACGCAAAGCAAACTCTATACCTGAACATCTTACATCCTTGCAGGATTCCCAGTTTGACTTGAGTTCAACAAAAACCCTTTTTAGAAGCAATTCGCAAAGTAAAATCAACCTTGACGATCTTAATCCCTTAGATTTGCAACAGAGTCCTAGCAGATAAGCCTCACCTACTACACCTCCTGATTT
Organism: Pinus albicaulis; assembly: GCA_034641835.2. NCBI lineage: Eukaryota > Viridiplantae > Streptophyta > Pinopsida > Pinales > Pinaceae > Pinus > Pinus albicaulis. Next base: position 182,641,396 of record CM076583.1, on the reverse strand, counting down.
TCAGCTTCTCCACCACTTTGGCTCTTACCACCCCAAATCTTCTCAGAATCAGTTCACAAGTCCAAGTACCTCCGCCACACCCATTCAGACCACCACTGTTCAAATCACCTCATCTCATCCTACAAGCCCTCATACTGTAAATTTACCATCGGCTCCCACCATGGCAGCTTGGTATGCGCCCTTAGTATTACCACAGCCCTTGGCACCTTTGCAACATGACTACCAATCCAAAATCCCACACTTCACTGGGGTTGAGGCTACTACCACCCAACAACATGTGGATAGAATTAGTGATGCCTTTGAATACATGGAAATAGAAGATGAGACCATAAGAATGAGGATGTTTGCCCAAAGCCTGGATGGAGAACCCAAGAAATGGTTTAAAGGCTTAGCTCCTAACAGTATACATGATCTCCCAACCCTCTACCAAACTTTCATAAACAGGTGGGAAATCAGGAAAAACCCCATCCAAATCCTTTCCGAATATAACAATCTTAAAAGGGATAATGGGGAAAGTGTTCGGGACTACTGCACTAGGTTCAACAGTGTTTATAACGCCCTCCTGCCTCACTTCAAAACTCCACTTGGCTCAGCCTTAGCGAAGCTTCCCTAAGGTTTCGACCCGGATATGACATATCAAATAAGAGACAAGGACCCCGCAACTTTAGAAGAAATGCAAAAATTGGCTGAGTGCGGAAGCCAACCTAGTTGAAAAGAGAGCTAGGATGAGATCAGAAAAGAAAGTCACATATCGGGATGAGGTCACCCCTTCAGTCTCTTCCTCAAATCCTAGAATAGATAGCCTGGTTAGATCCATGGAGAAAATGTGGGAAAAGATAAGTGAAAAGGCACCTCTTAGGGACAACCAGCCAAACCCTCAAAACAGGAACCGGAACCAAAACTTTAGGAGAGACCCACCTCAAAATAAACCAAGGGAAAATTACCAACAGATTAGGCAACCTTGCAATGAAAATTATGTTGATGAGGTGGAAAGAGAGATAGAACCACTTGATGAAAGTCATTCAAACTTGATAGGTTCTGATAACGAGGGTGATGTTTTCCTCAAAGAAGAAGAACATGTTTTCTTCTCCTCAAATCAAAGTGAAGCAAATTATGAGGACCTCGAAGATCTTGATATAGGATTTCAGAACGCCGTAATAGAAGCTCATAGGAAATATGATCTTAGGAGTAAGAAAAACCAGGACAACTCTAAGAAAGGTAGCTCAGACACTGCTATTACTAAAACCCCTGATACCATTCTTAAAAGAGTATTGGATAGTAACAAAATCACAGCCAAGAAAACTGACCAAAACAAAGATAAAGCTATTCAGACAAGCCTTGGCCCAGACTTTCCTAGTTCCTTTATTAAGATTCCCGAGATAGCTGTGTTGAATAAAATCCCAAATCAAAGTCAGCAAATTAAGAATATAGGGAAAGTCATGGCTGAAAAAACTGAAACAAATCTATCAAAACCACAAACACCCTTCAGTTTTGAAGGGGAAATCACCAAAATTAAGATCACCATGCCCCTCACTGGACTTCTTGCCCAAAGCTCTTACAAATCCCAAGTTCTAAAGGTCCTAAACATAGGAAATGATTTAAATACTATACACCTAACTGATGATAACCCTAAGGTGTTGTTTGGTCCAAAAATAGAAGGGAAATTCCAAGAAGCAACCACTCTTCCCTTTTACATCAGTCTGAATATACATGACCAAATCCTACACAATGCCATGCTGGATTATGGGGCCTTGCACAATCTCATGCCAAAAGTTGTAATGGAAATATAGGCCTAGAAATAACAAAAAATTATAAAGACTTATATTCATTTGATTCAAGCAAATTCAAGTGTCTAGCCCTGATCAAAGATCTTTGTTTCAGTTTAGCCCAAATACCTACAAAACACCTGACCATGGACATAGTGGTAGCAGACATCCCTCCCAAGTATGGAATTCTTTTATCCAGAACTTAGGGGGCCAAGCTTCAGGGAAATATTCAACTAGATATGTCCTATGCCACCATTCCTGTGTTTAACCAAATAAGAATATAGTATCGGGAATCTCACATGAAATATATGGTCAACAGCCAAGAAAGGCCAGATAACATCCCGATGTACTCCTTGCATTCAGATCTAAATTCCTTCATTTTACATATTGATGAAGACATTGAGGAACAGTCAGGAGAAATTGAAACAAATTTAGGCGCACCACATCAGCCACCCCAGGTTCTCTATGATGAGCTGGACACTCAAAATTATCATGACCCTGAGCAGTTATGTCTTGAGGGAAGAGAATTCGATTTTCTAGAAACAGAAATAGAGCAGAAAGAAGAGAGCAATATACACCATCAAGAAAATTGCTCAAACCGTAGAAAAACATCAGCAGTAACATCACGAACCTTTTTTCAGAACAGAAGCACTAGAAGACTTGCATATTACAAACCTCTTTAGGAACCAGGGGAAGGGGAGCTTAATGTTCTTACCATACCTAAATGCTTCATCATCTCATAACTTTCCCTCCCCAAATGAAACCTTGACTATAGACACAATTGCTAAAGATCCAGGAAAAATGCCTGATAAACTTGATATGAAGGGATGTAATGATTGCAGTCCAAATATACCTGAACTGATTGAACTAACTCACATTCTACCACTTCACCAAAGATTTAGAACTGCTAGAACTTGCAAGATTGTTCAAGATACTAGCACATGTCGAGAAAACAGTGAGAAACACTATGACACTTCCATCATTTCAAGAAACAGATTTGAGAAAATAAAATACAAAAATCTTGATCAAACATTAATAATCAAAGACAAGACAAATGGACATAGGATCTGTGTTGATTTTAGAAACACAAATACACACCCTTTGGATAGAAGTTATATCCTTCATGCCCAAGACCATACTATAAAAATGATAGGTGCTTCTAATCACGTGTCTTTACAAAATGATGTTTCAGGGTATCACCAATTAATTCCTTTGCAAAGCGAACAGCTCAAAGAATTTTTCAATTATGCTGGACGTAGTTCCATCTTCAAACCTAGAATTACAAAACCACCAGACACCAAAGACATGTTTCCAGTTCTAAATTTCTTCATTATGATGTACCTTGATGATGTCATCATATGCTTCAAAAATGACAAATAATATCTGCATTATTTGAAAAAGATGTACAGCAAAAGGAGAAGTGGAGATCAAAGGTATAAAGAAGTACAACAAGAAGACACAGGATTGTTTAGAGATTCATGCATGAATCCTTATGTTATGCTTACAAGAGAAAATTTTCCAAAATTTTCTTTTTAAGATTTGAGTTGACCAAGAGCATTAGGAGATGCTTATGAAGATAAGATGCTCAAGTTTCACCATTTTCAGGAATTCTAGTTCCATATTTTTCAATCATTGTATATATCATTGTTTGAAGAGATAAATCAAAAAACAGAAAATTAAAAAAAAATAGAAAAGTAGAAAAAGAGGGCAGTTTGGAAAACAGCAAAAAGCCCCATGTTCAAAAAACAATCATTCTGAAAGCGCGCCAGTCTAAATGCCGCTACTAGTGCTCAAAGATGTCTTGTTCAGTTATCTAGCCTAATCATAATTGAACATGTTTTAAATTTATTGCTGATAAGTTAGTGAAAAAAGGGATAGTCAAATTGTATAAGCTTGACTTGTCAAAGAAAGTAGATTAGGAAAAGATGCTAGTTCCACATGCTCAAAACAGAACCAAAGAGGAAAACAGGGATGAAAAACAAACTGTATATCCTAGCCCTAATTTTTCTAAATCTTATTTTTATGCAAAATAATATTTGTGTGTAGCTTGTCTTTTATGCCACAAGTACATGACAAATCAGACTATCTAATCCTGATTTGGTCATTTTTCAATTTCATGTTTTAGTTTAGAGAATCAATTCCTGTCAAAAAGCTTAATCTTGACAGTCGATCTAGCATAGGTAGAGAAACACAGGAGTTCATCAGTTTAATCTGAACTCCCGGTGGATACAAGTGTAGAATTAGATAGTGTCATTTTTCAAAAAATATTATGCCAAAGGGTTGCTAGTCTAAATGCACCCGAAAGAAGAAAAAATGTTAGGGAATGTAGCTGGGTAGGTAGAGATGACTTTGATGCTAATCATGCTGTCCATTTTCCGAAATAACATCAAGAAAGAAAAAAATATGTGCCAATGGATAAGGCACTGGTCTTCAAAAGCCAGAGATCTGAAATTTTGGACACCTCCTGAAAAGGAGTTTCCCTCCCTAAATGGAGCCACTGTTAGTCATTATTATTTTTCACCTATTGATGATGACTAGTTTCTTAAGCTAATCTGTCATCTAGAAAACACCACAAAACAATTTTTGTCCTCCTACCCCTTCCAGTCAGCCTATGATGAGAAAAAACCCATTTGTCAAGTCCTATCTGGTTTCAGAAAAATAACCTTGTCCATAGTTGCCATACCTGAAGATTATCTGTTGTCATTCATCCTCATTCCTCAAGCCATTCATTATCCAACTGTTGACAAAATGTCTGCAACCCTATCTCTAGTCATATGTCATTTGGAAATCTAATCATACCCAAGGAAACACTCAGAATATGTCAAAATGGCCCCTAAGTTAGATAGTGGTGTTTTAGGGAATCCTTTCCTTGGCAAAAACATCCTAAGTCAAAAAGCCTCTTTTCAGTACCATCCAACCATAAATTAGTGTCTAATATGCAAAAAAAAGTCTTGATCCATCCATAGGTCACTCCACTAAGAGGTCATTCTATCTCAGTCCAGAATAAGTTCAACAAAGATCCAAAACAAAAGAAGATAAGTATGTTCACTGTCTAAAAGAACATGCTTAGGTTAGGCAAAATCTCCATAAGATCCCAAGGAAGCTCTTCAGAGTTCAAAGTCATATGTTTGCTACATCTCTACAGGGGTGTGATTGCAACAATGATCAATGTGTAAAAGAGAAAAAGAACAAGGTCAAAAGGGTCCTTCATGATGAGTTAGTTCACCATCAGTAAAACAAATGAAATACAGTAAGTGAAGGGCTACTAATGGGTGTAGTCTGAAAGCCAAAATTTCCTAAAAGTTAGACAACAGCCTCCAAGTCATATAAAGGAAAAAAATTGATGTTATGCTGCACATCAGTGTTTCAGCATCTCCTCCAAAAAAAGAAATTTCAACATGCCTCTGCAAACAAAGTCAAAGGAGGTTAGTCAAATATGTCTAGCAAGCAAATACTCTCCATATTCAAATCACATGGTTTCTAGTCTAAGGGTTCACAGGGATGTTCTACAAAGGATATATATCTCAGACCATGTCTCATAAAGAAAAATGTCAAATTTCACCTTCTTGCCCATTTGATATGATACCAAGCAAACATATGATTTGCATAAAGATGACACAGTTTTGAAATATATGAAATGTCATATCTACAGTGCTAACCTCCTTCATTAAAAGCAGATGTTTAAGAGCACAGTGAGAACCTCCTCCTTTAAAAGAGCAGATGGTTGAAAGCACAATAATGACCTCCTCCAATCAAGAGCGGATGGTTGGGAACATGATAAGAACCTCCTTAATTTAAAAGAAGAGGGTTAAAGTGTTTTAAGTGATTTCAAAAGGCCACCTCCTTCCCAGGAATGAAACAAAAGATGCATCAACAGTGTTTCTAGTGGTGTTTGAATGATTTCTCTGTTTGAAAGACAAGGGTGAAATTCAGTGGAGCAAATGAAAATTTATAGTTTGAAAGCCTGTGTTTCATCATCAATAAAGTAGTAACATCATGGTGTCAAAAGGCCTTCACTGTTATGTTTATAAAGGCCTCCTTCAAACTATAATATAAGGGTGAAACTTGGACTAAGGACAGCCTCATCTAAATGGCCAAGAAGGTAGATCTAGCTGGGTTTGACATCAATTTCTGGAACTGAAAAACAAAGAGATATTGTGAATGAAAAGGGGTATTACACAGTGCTTCAGGTTTTAAGACAACCTTTGAAGAAATAAATCACATCACAGTATCAAAGAAAACTTTCGATATGAATGAAAACAAACACTGTTGTTTTTATATAATTTGCATTGATAGGTTTTTGAAAAGTCACCAGCCTTGATAAACAGTAGTGGGTCCAGTCTCGGCTTAAAAGGACCCCCTAACTTCAACAAATAGGAACATAGGGTTTCAAGGCTGTAGTGATTGATATTTTTATAAACCGTTTCAAAAGGGCACAAAGTCACTTTCAAAGTTTCTTTCAAAAGCCAAAGGGAAGTTTATCTTTTAAAATCAAAATAAAGGAAAATTGGGATGTTCGAAGTATAAAAGAGCTCGACCGATTGGCCATTCATCGCTTTGCAAAACCCAAGTCAAGGAAAGGAAGTAATTTTCAAGCGTTTTGGAGAATTTTTCAATCTTAAGGTTGCGTGGCGTGCCTGTAAGGAAGAATCAGTGTAAATTATTAAGGAGCGCGGTGCGCCTGTAGCACTGCGCGGCGTGCCTGTGCTTAGCGCCCGAGGCTGACCCCACAGGCCCTTGCGCGGCGCGTTCCGCGTTCAACGCCCGCCCGACACCCAGTGTCAACCTCTGAACATGGTGTTCACAGCTTGAACAGCCCAGCGCCCGGTGTTATCCTCTGAACATGCCCTTGTTTGTTAAAAAAATGCTCAAAGGGAACCTCAAATTCGTTAAATCCAAAGGTATTTCTCGATTCCCAGATGAATTTTGAGCTCGAGGAGGGCTTAAATCATAATTTTCAAAGAAAGGGAGGTTTTATTGTGCTATAAAATGGAAGGGTTTGTGTCAGTTTAAAGAAGGGATTTTTACTGTGATTTCAAAGGATAAAAAATATAGATTGAAGGTGGAGAGACTGTGTGTCGTCAAAACCAAAAAAACATTTATCTCCAAAATCCACTAACAGACCTTGTAAAAAATCTCATTCCTCAAACACAAATGCTGAAGGGGTGAAATGGTTTTCATTCAACTCATACCTATTTGATAAACTCAAAAAAAACCAGTGATCATTTAAAGCGAAACAGTGTTTGTTTGAAGGTTTATTATTCAGTGACAAGGGGGCTATTTTTTATTTTGGAGAAACAATAATCATCACAGAAGGGCAGTTTTATTCAAAAGCAGAACACAATTTTTTTCTAAGGGATATAGTATTTGTTTTAAATCAATCCCTTAAAAACAGTGACAATCACAGGAGACAGTGAATTAAGAGAAAGGAGTTCATACTGTCAAAATCAAAGAGAGTTGGTTTCATTAAAACAAACTTGTTGGCTAACTAAGGACAGACTTAGTTGTTCAAAAGGTAAAGGGTATTGGTTGGAGATTTATCTCAGTGATCCCTTAGACAGTTGCCTTGGTAAATCAGCCAAGGATCTCAGAAGCAAAATGCCTCCTAAGCCAGATAGCAGGAGTGGTCCTCACAAAAGGTATGAGCCTTTTTCAACTCAGGAAGTAAATGCATCCCCTTCAGTGCTCTTTAACTTCCATGAAGTAGGATGTTTGGAATTTTTTCAAAGGGTTCAAGAAGTGAAGAGTTATCTTCCCTTGACACATTTGTTTACTTTAATGCTGCAAGGGAAGCATGTTCATCTAGCAGGTTTAGACTTCAAGCTCTCTCCTAGAGCTATCTCCAGAGCTACCAAAATTTCATATATCGGAGAAAAATAGTTTAAGAAAACCTACCTAGATTCAAATCAATAGCAACCCTTCTTGAAACCAGAACATCGGGATGCATGCCCAGCGATTTTTCCTTTTTCCTACTTGTTGATCAGCTATGCTCCTCTCATGAAAATCATCATGAAGTATTTCACATGCGAAGGGAGGTTTTCCTGGGTTTATGCTTATCATATCAAGCTACTCATGCACTTCACAAGAGCTCAATTGCTAAGCCTTCCTTTTTTCCTCTATAGAAGCATTGACAAGATGGCTTCTACTGTTCAAAAGAAGCCTTCCGCTCAACAAAACACTTGCCTATTTCACCATTCCCTTATCAAGATCATCATCCTCCATCAACTTGAGAAAAAGGGATTTTCTTGGGACTCTTTCATCTCCCATCCCGATTTTGCCACTGCTTCTTCATCTCATGCACCTTCCTCACCATCCACTCATCATGTCTATCCTTCTTCCAGCAATTCCACTCCTAAGAAGCAAAAATCACCTATGATTGAAAGTGAAGAACAAAGTGAGAAAGGGAAAAACAGTGAAGAGGAGCAAAGTGAGAAGGAGCAAAGTGAGAAAGAGCAAAACAGTGAAGAATATCAAAGTGAAAGGAGGCAAACAAGTGATGATGAGGGACAAAATAAAAAATCTAAGAATGACAGTGAGCATAAAGAAGGCAATGATGAAGAGCTGGAACAAATTGATGAAGAACACAATAGTCACAAAGATGAAACTACTGGACGCCCACACAGTAGTGAGCATGATGGTAATGAGGCGCAAAATAGTGAGGATACAAAGCCCAACAGTCATGAAAGAAGGAGGAGCATTATAGAGAAGGAAACATAGAACAAAGGGTCAAAACAACAACCATGAGCATAGCAGCGATAAAGACCAACAAAACAGCCTACAAAAGGAGGAAGAGGCCTAGGACTTTGGGACTCAAAAGAGCTTTGGAGAAACAGAAAGAAGAAGAGGCAACCCTTTTCCGATCTTTTCCTCTTACTTCTTTGCTCACCCAAGAAATAGAAAATAATAAAGAAGCATGGCTTGAAATGGAAAATAAACACTTGGAGGATAAGTTGGAAAGAGCTAATAGAGACTTAAGCCTTCAAAAGAAAATGATCGGGCACTACAAAAAGCTAAATCAATTTGCCGGAAGGAAATTGAAGGTTACACAAGAAAAACTCAAGGTGGCCCAAAAGAGGCGCCCGGTAGAAAAAGTGGAAAAGGCACATCAAAGTTTGAAATTTTGGCCTCCGCTTCTCTACATGCTTCTGAAAACCCATGAGGGTTATGCTCACCAAAATTGGGCATAATTCAACAAGTTTTTGTTTTTTGACATTTTTGGGCTTATTTGCAAAAAATCATGGGAATCGCCAATTTTTTTTAAGCATCCTCAGAGGTTGAAAGTGGTATCACTGGATGCATTAAATTTAGGGGCATCTACTCAGAAAATTTCATATCAATTGAAGATGTTTTGGTCCCCCAAAGAGGCGAAAAACAGTCACTTTTTCAACACTCTGCCTCGCATATCAGCAAGGGCTAATTTCTGGGTTTTTCCACACATGTCAGTTTTTCATAGGCTTCCAGTGATCAGTTTGGGGACAAAAAAGTATTTTCAGAAACTAGACATCCAGGGATTTCCAACGCACCATCACAGGCCTCGTTTTGACATCAGGAGGTCCTTCAATAGTTTCCCACAAGGCAGGGAATTTTCTGCTGCTATATTTCTGAAGCATTTTTGTGAAAAATGCAGTTTTCTGAAGTGGCTTTTACAAATGTGCGTTAGCCTTTTTTGGCCATTTTCAGTTGGGAAAAGTCAATTTAATTTTCTTTTTTAGCATTTTTAGGATATTTTTATAGATATTTTGTGCCTTGGGCTTTGCAAAGCCTCAAGGACAAAATCAGATATTTGTGATGGGCCAATGAGCTTGCTAGTTGCACTAGGAGGTTCTCCTTCACTTTGGCCTATATATTCCAAGAGATTTCATTGTAAAAAAGGCTGAACGTGATGAGATAGAGAAATATATGGTTATAAAATCTTGGAAGAAATACTTTGTCTCATGCATTGGATAGTTTCTTGAATGTTTTGGATGATGAAAGAGGACTGCTGTTGGATTCCTTGACTTGGTAAAATGGTATAGTGTTCCTCTCTGTTATGTTTCCTTAGTTATCATACATATTTCGTGTTCTTTGCTTGCTGTAAGACAATAGAGAATAGATTTGAGACATGCCCATGGAGGCACCTCAGATTTCTTGATTCATTACAGCTTCTATGTTTGTCTTCTTTCTTAGTTATGTCAAATGAATTCTTAAATTCTCTTTGATACCCTAAGAAGTTGTTTTTAGTTGCATTAATGGTTATTATGTGTGCTAATTAGTATGATTCACGGTACGCCCTGTTTACTCCTTAGTTAATCAAAACCCCATTACTGAAACCTTTCTTTGAATGTTAGATTGTCCTAGTTGAACCAAAGAGGTCTTGTATCGATCTTGCCCTTTGCCTATGCTCTGCAATTTTAGTTCAAAGTGCCTGATAGTTCAAAATACTATGTCTAGGAGTTCCCTCTTAGTAGCTTGAGTTATTTTTTTGTCTTAATTGTTTTTTCCCCAAAGTATGATAGCAATTTTCCTAAAGTTAGAGAGTCATATATCTCTATGTATCGCTTGAATGTTTATTTTATGCATCTATTAGTTTGAAGTTACATTTATCGTGATTAATGGTTAGCCCTACCACATAGATGTCTGCTGTTGAACTATTTATGTCTAAAAGTCTTTGTCCTTCACAAAACCTACTGTCCATCCCATTTCATTCCACCTAAAGATCCATGTTACCTTGATCAAATCGGCCCTTCAATATACCTTGTCCGTCATCTAAGGCTTTCTCGACCTTTTTGACCCCATAGCCCAGTTAATCTAACAATATTTTTATCTATTTAAAACTTTGATCAATTCCTCCCTCAAAAACCTTAAAACAAACTAAAAAAACACTTAACAACTAGCCTAAAATCAAAAACATAAGAAGCAAACAACTATACATCGCTTACACAAATCAAGAAGACTGAAGCTCTTCAAAAGTTCAAAGTCATATGTTTTTACATCTCTGTAGGTGGTGCAACAAGGATCGGTGTCCTAAAAGAGCAAAATAACTAAGGTCAAAAGGGTCCTTCATGCTGAATTAGTTTTCCATAAATAAAAAAAATGAAATACAGTAAGTGAAGGGCTACCAATAGGTATGGTTTGAAAGAAAAAGTTTCCTGAAGAACAGAGAGCAGCCTCCAAGTCATATGAATGCAAAAAGCTAATGTTATGTTGATCAACAGTGTTTCAGCATATCCTCCAAAAAGAAATTTCAACATGCCTCTACAAACACAGTCAAAGGAGGTCAGTCAACTATGTCTAGCAAGCAAATACTCTACATATACAAGTCATATGCTTTATGGTTTAAGGGTTCACAGGAATATTTTACAAAGAATACATATCTGAACACATCATAGAACATATTCATGCCTATTTGACATGATACCAAGCGAGTATATGATTTACGAAAGGTAATACATTTTTCAATTAGATGAAATGTCATATCTGATGAGAACTGTTTTGAATATGTTTCTTTTCTTGCCCAACACTCAAAGGGCTAATAAACTCATGTTTAAATATATTCCTCGCCCTTTAGTTAGGTTTGAAATTCAAAGAGTTTTAAGTCATAATTATCAAAGAAACGAAGTTTTTCTGATGCTGTGAAATAGTGAAGCTTTGTGTCAGTTTAGAGAAGTTTTTATTGCTATAATTTCAAAGATAAACAGGGGTTAAAGGAAAGGGTTAAATATGATAATTTGAAAGAAATGTTTGTGCTAGGAATAGCTAAAGGTTCACACAGTAGAGATTCCAAAAAAGGCAGTGTTTTGAGGGGAAGAGCCTTGTGCTAAAAACAAAAGGGGACTCCTTTTCAAAAAAAAAAAAACCACCAACAGACTTGTCAAAGACCTCTCTACTCAAACACAAATACTGAAGGGGTGAAATGGCCTTCGTTCATCTTATACTTGTTTTATAAACTCAAGAAAAAACAGTGATCCTTAAGGGAGATAGATTTTGTTTTGACAGGCCTATTACTCAGTGACAAGGGGGGTGCCTTTATGTTTTAGAAAAACAATGATCATCAAAGAAGGGAAGTTTACTCACAGGGATAACACAATTTTTTTCTAAAAAAGTACATTCATAGTTTCAAAACAGTCCATTAAAAACAGTGATATCAAAGAGACAGTGATTTTAAAGGGACCTTTTCCTTGCTTCAAATAACCACAGAAAACAGTGAATTAAGGGAGAGAAATTCATATTGTCAAGGTCAGAAAGAGTTGGTTTCATTTGAACAAGTTTGTTGACTAACTAAGGACATACTTAGTTTTTCTCAAAGAGTAAAAGGTGTGTTGATTGAAGACTTAGTTCAGTGATCACTTAAACAATTTTTCCTTGGTGAGTCAGCAAAGGACCTCAGAAGAAAAATGACTCCTAAGCAAGATAGCAGGAGTGGTCCTCACAAAAGGTATGAGCCTTTTTCAACTCAAGAAGTGAATGCATCCTCTTCAGTGCTCTTTAACTTTCATGAAGTAGGATGCTTGGAATTTTTCTGAAGGGTTCAAGAAGTAAAAAGTTATCTTCCCTTGACACATTTGTTTGCTTTAAGGCTGCAAGGGAAGCATGTTAATCTAGCAGGTTTAGACTTCAAGCTCTCTCCTAGAACTATCTCTAAAGCTACCAAAATTCCATATATCGAAGAAAAATGGTTTAAGCAAACCTACCTAGATTCAGATCAATACAAACCCTTCTTGAAACCAGAACATCGGGATGCATGCCCATCTATTTTTCCTTTTTCCTATTTGTTGACCAGCTATGCTCCTCTCATGAAAATCATCATGAAATATTTCACATGCGAAGGGAGGTTTTCCCGGGTTTATGCTTATCATATCAGGCTACTCATGCACTTCACAAGAACTCAATTGCTAAACCTACCCTTTTTCCTCTATAGAAGCATTGATAAGATTCTTTCTACTGTTCAAAAGAAGCCTTCCTCTCAATAGCAAGCTTGTCTTTTTTATCATTCCCTTATCAAGATCGTCATCCTCCATCAACTTGAGAAAAAGGGAGTTTCTTGGGAATCTTTCATTTCACATCCTGATTTCGCCACTGCTTCTTCATCTCATGCACCTTCCTCACCATCCACTCATCATGTCTATCCTTCTTCCAAAAAATCCACTCCTAAGAGGCAAAAATATCCTATAATCTAAAGTGAAGAAGAGCACAGTGAAAAAGAGAAAAACAGTGATCAAGAAGAGCAAAACAGTGATCAAGAAGAGCATAGTGAAAGAGAGCAAAAAAGTGATGAAGAAGAACAAAAGTGAAAGGGAAAACTAACAAATGAAAGAAGGAAAAAAGTGATGAGGAAGGACGAATGAAGAATCCAAACGGGACGGTGAGCATGAAGAAAGAAATGAATAAGAGATGGAACAAGGCGATGCAAACACGTGTAGTCACAAGAGAGCGTTGGCAACCCACACGACGGCGAGCATGATGGATTTATGAGGCACAAAGCTTGGTGAGGATACGAGCCTAACGGTCTAGAGGCTGAAGAGGGGAGCATTATAAAGAATCTAAAGAAGGCGGCATAGAACAAAGGGCCAAAGTAGCGACCATGAGCATAGCGATGATAAAGACCAACAAAGCGGCATTCAAAGAGGAGGAAGAGGCCTAGGACTATGGGACTCAAAAGAGCTTTGGAGAAACAGAAAGAGGAAGAGGCAACCCTTTTCCGATCTTTTCCTCTTACTTCTTTATTCACCCAAGAAATAGAAAAAAATAGAGAAGCATGGCTTGAAAGGGTGAATAAAAACTTGGAGGATAAGTTGGAAAGAGCTAAAAGAGACTTAAGCCTTCAAAAGAAATTGACCGGGCACTACAAAAAGCTAAATCAATTTGCCCGAAGAAAATTGAAGGTTACACAAGAAAAGCTCAAGGTGGCTTGAAAGAGGCGCCTGGTAGAAAAAATAGGAAAAGGCACATCAAAGCTTGAAATTTTGGCCTCTGCTTCTCTACATGCTTCTGAAAACCCATGAGGGTTATGCTCACCAAAATTGGACATAATTCGAAAAGTTTTTGTTTTTTGACATTTTGGGGCTTATTTGCAGAAAATCATGGGCATCACCATTTTTTTTTGAAGCATCCTCAGAGGTTGAAAGTGGTATCATTGGATGCATTAAATTTAGGGGAATCTACTCAGAAAATTTCAGATCAATTAAAGATGTTTTGGTCCCCCAAAGAGGTGAAAAACAGTCACTTTTTCAACACTCTGCCTCGCATATCAGCAAGGGCTAATTTCTGGGTTTTTCCACTCAGGTCAATTTTTCACAAGCTTCCATTGATCAGTTTGGGGAAAAAGAAGTATTTTCAAAAACTAGACATCTAGGAATTTCCAACGAGCCATCACAGGCCTCATTTCGACATCAGGAGGTCCTTCAAAATTTGCCCAAAAAACAGGGAATTTTCTACTGCTATATTTCTGAAGCATTTTTGTGAAAAATGCAGTTTTCTGAAGTGGCTTTTCCAAATGTGCGTTTAGCATTTTTTGGCCATTTTCAGTTAGGAAAAGTCAAATTAATTTCGTTTTTTAGCATTTTTAGGATATTTTTATATATATTTTGTGCCTTGGGCTTTGCAAAGCCTCAATGACAAAATCATATATTTGTGATGGGCCAATGAGCTTGCTAGTTGCACTAGGAGGTTCTCCTTCACTTTGGCCTATATATTACAAGAGATTTCATTGTAAACAAGGCTGAACTTGATGATATAGAGCAATATATGGTTATACAAGCTTGGAAGAAATACTTTTTTTCATGCATTGGATAGTTTCTTGAATGTTTTGGATGATGAAAGAGGACTGCTGTAGGATTCCTTGACTTGGTAAAATGGTATAGTGTTCCTCTCTGTTATGTTTCCTTAGTTTTCATACATAATTTCATATTCTCTTGATTTTTGTAGGACAATAAAGAATATATTTGAGACATGCCCATGGAGCACCTCAGATTTCCTGATTCATTACAACTTCTATGTTTGTCTTTTTTATTAGTTATGTCAAATGAATTCTTAAATGATCTTTGATACCCTAAGAACTTGTTTTCAGTTGCATTAATGGTTATTATGTGTGCTAATTAGTATGATTCACGGTACGCCCTGTTTACTCCTTAGTTAACCAAAATCCCATTACTGAAACCTTTCTCTGAATGTTAGATTGTCCTAGTTGAACCAAAGAGGTCTTGTATCAATATTTCCCTTTGCTTATACTCTGCAATCTTAGTTCAAATGGCCCAATAGCTCAAAATACTATGTCTAGGAGTTCCCTCTTAGTAGCTTGAGTTATTTTTTTGTCTTAATTGTTTTTCCCCAAAGTCTGATAGCGATTTTCCTAAAGTGAGAGAGTCCTATATCTCTATGTATCGCTTGAATGTTTATTTTATGCATCTATCAGTTTGAAGTTACATTTATCATGATTAATGGTTAGCCCTACCACATAGATGTCTACTGTTGAACTATTTATGTTTAAAAGTATTTGTCCTTCACAAAACCTAGTGTCCATCCCATTTCATTCCACCTAAAGATCCATTTTACCTTGATCAAATCGGCCCTTCAATATACCTTGTCCTCCATCTGAGGCTTTCTCGACCTTTTCAACCCCATAGCCCAGTTAATCTAACAATATTTTTATCTATTTAAAAATTTGATCAGTTCCTCCCTCAAAAAACCTAAAAAACAAACTAAAAACACACTTAACAACTAGCCTAAAATAAAAAACATAAGAAGCAAAAAAATATACATCCCTTGCACAAATAGAGAGAGCCCTCTCTGAGTCCAGGAAGGCTAGGTCCTTGGGCTCCAAAGTTGGTTTGATGTTACCCTGTCACTTGGCACTACTACATTTGGTGGAAATTCCGACACTTGTTTCCGACGCTTTTGACCAAATGTCGGAAATTTTCCCAAATTTTTTCCATCCCGCCCGAAACCGTCGCTATACCGACGTCTATAGAAAAGTGTCGCAATACCGACACTTTAAAACGTGTCGCAATTGCGACGTTTAGAGGAAGATGTCGCAATTGCGACACCATGAGGTGCTGGAAAAGATCATTGTCCAGAATAGGTACCTAATCCTACGGATTGATGACCTTCTTGACCAACTCAAAGGGGAAAAATATTTTAGCAAGATCGACTTGAAGTCTTGGTATCACCAGGTACCAATAAAACGCTCTGATGTGTGGAAGACTGCCTTCAAAGCCAAGGAGGGCCTTTTCAAATGGCTCGTCATGTCTTTAGGATTGAAAAATGCTCCCGCAACCTTCATGAGGTTGATGGACGACATCTTGCATCCATTCACCAACTCATTTGTAGTGGTATACTTGGATGACATTCTTATCTTCAGCTAGACTTGGGAAGAGCACCTCCACTACATCTGAGAAGTCCTCCAAACACTGAGGCAACACAAGTTGTGTGCCAATTTGGAGAAGTGCACTTTTGGCATGACCCAGGTTCAATATTTGGGATACATTATTGATGAAAGGTGGGTGCATGTGGATCTAGCCAACATCCAAGTCATTCAGGATTGGCCAACCCTAACCACCCTAACAGAGCTTTGTAGCTTTCTAGGTCTTTCTAATTTCTACCACAGGTTCGTGTTGGGATTCTCTCATATCACTTGGCCCTTGAGTCAAGTCACCAAGGGAGGAGTGAAAGAAAAATTCTTTTGGTCAGAATCTCAACAGAAGGCATTCGTAGAATTGAAACATCGCCTCTATTCTGCTCCAGTTCTCACATTACCAGACTTGCAACAACCATTTGAGATCGAGACATATGCCTCTGACTATGCTATTGGGGTAGTTCTTACCCAACAGGGGAATCCAATGGCATATCATAGTGATAAATTGCCTGACACATTTCAAAAATATCCCACTTATGAAAAATAAATGTACTCCATTGTGCAGGCTTGTCGACAATAGAAACATTACATTTTGGGGAAGGGGACAATCATCCACATAGACCACCGACCCCTGTAGTTCATATAGACACAAGGGAAGCTACAGAACGATAGCCATCAGAAGTGGTCCACATATCTGCAACAATTTCATTTGAACATCAAGTACAAGAAGGGTAGCACCAATAATGTTACAGATTGCCTTAGCCGACCACCAATCGTGGCCATAACTACCGTTCTCAACTCTTGTGGGCATGAGACTTCTGATTGGAATCTTCTCTACAAGAATGATCCAGAATTCAACTACACATACAAGGCACTCTTGGGGGGTATGCAAGTTCCAAATTTTCACCTCCAAGATGCACTATTATGTCACCTGAGACACCTTTGTGTTCCTTCAAGCGAGCGTGCCAAGATGATATGGGAAGCACACTACAGTGGATTCGCTGGGAATTTTGGGGTCAAGAAAATAGTGGCAGTACTGCAGAAGTATTTCTATTAGCCGAACCTTCGACAGGATGTCGAGAAGTACATAAGATCCTGCACTGCTTGCGCCATTGCCAAACCGACCATCAAGAAGCAAGGGCTCTATAATCTGCTACCTACCCCTATTCGAACTTGGGAATCCATGTCCATGGATTACATGTCAGGCCTTCCTTCTACTAAGCATGGAAATGACTATGTTTTCGTGGTTGTTGATAGATTCTCAAATATGGCCATTATGGCGGCCTGCAAGAAGAATATCACAGCAGAAGCCACTGCTAAACTATTCTTTCAACGAGTGTGGGTGCACTTTGGGATCCCACAATCTATCATATCAGATCGTGACAACAAGTTCCTCAGCACATTTTGGTCTAGCCTTTGGTCAATGTTGGACACCAAGCTCACCAAGTCCACAACTTTCCATCCCCAAACATATGGCCAGACAGAGGTCATCAATAGGATGATTACACACATTCTACGCATGTACAATTCAAAGCATCCACGCACATGGGATAAGAGCCTCCCCTATGTACAACACAGTTATAACCGGGCTCTCCATAGCTCAACTGGCCACAGCCCCTTTCAGGTGGGCTTGGGATTCCAGACACTATGTCCCATTGACGTAGCCATGCCATTTACAGCTACTCAGGGCGATTCGGCTCATGTCCAATCTGAAGCTGAAAAGGAAAACAACTTCATCGAGCGCATTCAGCATATCTGCGAACAGGTTCATGACATATTCGATAGATCCAATGTTAAGTACAAGCAACGACATGATCAACATCGGGTGCCACACAACTTCCAGGTGGGAAAAAAAGTGTGGCTACATTTGCAGAAGGAGCGCCTCACTGGAACCCACAGCAAGATTCACCCGCTCCGATATGGGTTGTACACCATCACCAAGGCTATAGGGAACAATGCCTTTGAGCTCAGTATTCCACCATTCATTGGTCTGCACCTAGTATTCAATGTAGACCCCCTTCGTCCCTACTTCCCACCTCTATTGGACACCTCTGACATTGCAGAAGAACTGACACCAAAAGAGTTAAAATGGGACTGCATGGAACAGGCCACCACATACTGTATCATGGACATGCAAATCAAGAACACTCGCCGACATAAGATCCAACTGTATCGAGTTGTCAAAGCTAGCCAACTCCTGCACCAAGGCAAGTGGTTCACTAGGGACCAAGTTCAAAAGAAGTTTCCTCATCTCATGGATGAACTCAATGCAATGGGACCATTGCTTCCTAATGGGGGAGGAATGATCCAGGTGGATATTGGTGGCCACCTGCCTATTCCACTTGGGGCCCCACCATTGTCTCTTTCAGTTTTTTTTTCACAACTTACTATTTTTAGCAGTTTTTTGGGTCCTGAACTTCCGGAGCAGTTTTGAAGCCCCAAACGGAGATAGTATGCCGAAGTTACGTCCCTGGGAAGTTGAAACACCAATTTACCCAAACGGGGCCCATAGTTTTGGTTCTTCATCCCCTAGGGTTAGGTTTTTCGACATTTAGAATTCTCCATTATTTCTCCATAATAAATAGGCCCTCGAGCCTAATTGTAATATAGTTCAGAGGTTTGTAGTCGCCACATCTCTTCTCAGATATTTTCTACTAGCACCTTAGCTATTTTATTTCCATCATGTTTGTAAGCATATTTCTGTGATTTTATATTAATGAAATGAAGCCTTATTTCCGCTGTATTTCTATGCTTATGGTTATTTCTGTATTTTGTTGTGTTCCTGCATAAATATGGATCATCTTCCCACCAAAGAGTGGATTTACCTTGCAGTTGGTAAACTACCAATATTTCTTTCAGATTAATTCTATATTCATATACCTGGAAGTATTTGATCATGTTTAGGAGCCAAGCTTCCACATCTTCTTCCTTCTCCCCTCAGAGATTGGAGGCTTAATTTCCCCTTGAGAATCCTTTTTCCTTTTTTGATTTTGATCTAGATTCTTCCCCACTCTCAGATCTCTCTGAGTTGGGTTATGTTTCTTTTCTTTTTCTTTCTTGGTCTTCACTATGATGGCTAGACCTGGAGGTTAATTCCCTTATCAAGCTCTCATCAAGGGAATTTTGACGTCTAAAATGGGCCTCCTAAGAAAAATGTACAACAAAAATAAACTTTATAAGAACCAACAGGATTCAAGATGATGATGTCAACCATGGGGGATGATTCACCATTTTTTAAGTAAAAGGGTAAAAATATTAAAAAATAATAAAATAATAAAACTACTCTTTCAACTTGTATTTTCAACTTATCTCCCAAATTGTTTACTCTAATTTCGAGCGGGAGTACTCGTTGGGTGCAAAATTTAATTCCTCAACCAAGGATTACCCATGTTTCATACTTTCAATGGGCTCTTCTACATGAAAAATTCAAAATACATAAAAAACCTGATTGCAATCATGCTTTTCATGTATTCCTCATGTAGCAAGACCCAGTGAAAGTATGCAACGTTTGTACTCCTTGGATAAGGAATTAAATTTTGCATCCACGAGTACTGTCGCTTGAAATTTGAGTAAAAACTTTGGGAGATGAGTTGGAAATATGAGTTGAAAAATTAATTTTTTTCCTTTTTCCCTCTAAAATTTGATGATGTAATCAAATATTATTTTATTATTTCCACTATTATTTTATAATTTCCTTAGGAGGCCATTTTAGACCTCAAAATTCCCTTAATTATTTCTCATTTCTAGATTGTAGCAACCATTCATTTCTAGTCCTTATATGTACCATTTCTTGCTGCAGATTCGTTATGATTTCTAGCATTTGAGAATTTGGATCTGGTGGGGCTCCTCCACCCACCAGTTCTATGTACAGCTTTTCTCTGTCATTCATGATGGTAGTTGTAACTGTTTCTACACTTCAATCTGATACACATAAATAAATTAGTATTAACACATAACAATTTAAAATGATTTTGATAGAATAATTTTTTTTTTCCTATGTTGGGACCCATAAGCCTAGAGTTTTCAACATGGGCTTTGATACCACTTGTAACAAATCCCACTAACCAAATTTTTTTTCAAGTCTATATATGGTCACGATGTTTGTCCTAATTCAATATAACTAGTAAAATGATAGTCATCATAATTTTTGTATTTTTTTTTAATTTTCACCACTTAGGAATTAGTTTCTCTATCTATTTTATCTAACTTAATCCCTATAATAATTCTTTAGGATAATCTCTATCTTACCCTTAATGGAGCTATATCCCTTATATAAATATACATGTCCCCAACATGTATGTTATTCCTTTTTCAATTGAACTTTAAAATTTTATTGTACTTTACCTATACCCTTTTATTTTACCTACGGTACCACTACCTCCTCATGTCACTTTACATAAATCCTTTATGATAAATTTTACCACTATAAAATTAACCTATGAATCGAATAATATGTAAACCTATATTTCTTTATGAAAACTCCTCTCAATCCTTAAAACATATTTTTATATTCATTAACAAAATCAACACATGATTTGAATGTCTTACCATCGTATCCTACGATTTCATTATTCATTGAGACTCAAGGTTTGTGTTTTTTTAAATTGAATTTATTGGTGGAAAATTTAACTCTAATCCTATGGTATACCACCCACATATTTTTATAATCAATTCGAATTTACTGCTAATTTATACCTTACCTTATCTCTGTCATAGAATTTAAGTTTGGTATTATCCGTCACATGGCTCCATGCGATCGGAATTAATCCTCTGGGACACATGTACACAGGAGATTCATTTCTATCTGTACGGTGGGGAATTTGTCCCTCAAACCCTAAGGTTTGGGACTAATCCCACATTTATAATTCCACATTTCCAAAGGTTAGCCCTCTAGCCAAATTTATTCTGATGCAACCAGTGCACAAATTCTTGCAATTTCATGCATTTTCATGAGAATTACCACTGAAATCAATGGACATACTTACGTTCACTTCTGTAATGAATAGTGTGCCTTAAATTTCAGAACTAGAGGTTAAAAGTTTAGCCATAGTTCCTCTTAGCTTCTGCAATGCTTCGAATCATGGAATAGAGTTCTAATAAGAGATTTCAGGTAATGCTACACCATACAATTTATTTGTCATCTCTAAATTTTGAATTGTTAATGGGATTTCGTCATTGCACTGTTAGATTTTTCAAATTGATTTTGGTTAATCACATTATATGTACAAGACTCTATTCCGTATTGAAACCCCATGTTGGTTCCTCTGTGCTCAATGCATAGACTCCAGTCTGGGTGAGAATTAAGGTAAGGATTTATCATTGTTTCCTTCTCCTAGTTTTTTTTTCGAATGTTATAAATTATAAATGATTCATATCTATCCACGAACATTTTTATTCATTGTTATTAATGACTAGAACAGTGTTCTGGGTTTTCCTTTCTATTTCGATTTCGTTTGCATGCTTCCCCAAATTTTTCATAACCCCACATCTTCATCCGAAACCCCTTTTTTGGAATTTTAGGTGAGTTACTATCAAAATTAGCAACTCAGTAATACGTCTTAAGGAATACCCTATATTACCTCTCGTATAACTCAAATATTCTCCTTATTTGCATTCCATATGAATTTAACAAAGTTTTTACTTGTTTGCATTTCATACAAATTTAGTGTTTTGGTTATGCAAGGTTCAAACTCTGGTCATTATTTCAAACGTCATTCTAAAATTTTATTTATCTATTACCATGTAATGATTCTATTTTAAATCCATTAGGAACATGGCTAATTTATTTCCTGTATACAATATACATTTTTGTGCCTATTATATACTTTTCTTCTCTATGTTTCCAAAGCAGAGAATGGATATATATATATATATATATATATATATATATATATATATATATGGTAATAAAATTTCAATGACCTACGTTTTAATTATTTTATGCATTAAATTAGCAGTATATTTACATTCTAGAATTTTTTAATTGATTCTACATCCCCAATTTGGATATCAAGGTTTGTCAATTTTATATTCTTTCGTTGTTTCTCTGAATGACATCATTCCAGCATATGGTCGACTTATAAATTTTCTCTTCGTCAGTTTATAAAATGCGTAGATTTTAATTTCTCGCAATTTACTAATAATAAATCATTCTTTTCCTCAAGTATTTAAAAAAACATAGATGATGTTGTACCGTTATAATATATATGTATTGTGCTTACCAATTCTTCAATTATAATAACACAGTGAAATTATTGACTCCGTTATAATGACATTCTGAGTTTCCAGAATATAATTTCTCTACAAGTCAAGTTATAAAAATTGCAATTTATAAAATTGTAATTCATTCTCTCTCTCAATGAATTTGTGTATAGTTAGTTAGCCATATCCATCTAGCCAAAATTTGGATTTTCATTTTCTAGAATCCCATTTAATTTTCATATCACAATTAATTGCTTTTAGAGAATAATTCACTATGTCACTTAATTTCCAAAAAATTGTATTTGTTTGCAATTCGTTTTGATTGTTAAATATAATTTTTATACCACTACTCTAGTGGTATTTGTCATAAAAATTCACATGCAGAATACTATTCAAACTTTACAAATATAAAGACATTTGTCAGTTTATTCAAACACAGGTTTGAAGTCTCTCTTTTGCTTTTAAGTATAGTTATTCTCCTCCTATAAGTAATTATATATCTTATCCCGTTATTTTCATTTAAATGGTCTGAAAGTAATAATTCTTTTCTTTTCTTTTCTTAGCTAAATGTACTATATTCAAAATTAGTTCGTCCATTCTGCAAAACTGTATCTCTCCTTATTTGAGGTTTGTTATACATTCAACTCCAAATTTATATAATAATTCATTTATTCTATTGATTTTTCCAACTTTACTTACAATCCTCTTTATTGTAGGAGCAAGGAGGAAATATTAAAAATTAAAGAGATAATTATAAGAATCCCCTCTCACTGTGCATACTCCTTAATTTGTTATTAAATTTTCACAATTGAAATTCTCACTTTCACTGCATTGCATGTTTCAGGTTTAACTTGCTATCCTCTACAATTATTATCTTTCTTGCGATCATTAGTTAGAGTGTCTGACAGCCAATATAATACTGTTCAGGTCAGTCATCAGAAAAATGGAGACCCTCCACCATCTGTTCCACTCTGCATATTTTATTGTCATTAATCGTACATATTAATAACATGATGGCTCTGATGTAGTTGTAACATCATTCTATATAATTCACTTGTAATTATTTTTGCACCGTTTCATCCTCACTTCCACTATAGTATTTTGAGTCGACTTATATGTGTATGGAAGTTAAATAATACAAGTATATATTCTTATATATATTATGTTTTCACGTGTGTGACTGAGTTCTATATGATTTTTAGTTTGTGATAATTTCCATCTCATAGCATATATATAATTGTGTTTTACCTTCAATCTAAAATTTATATCAACGTAACAGAGTTCATATATGTGTCTACTTATATGTTTTTAGCATAGACTTAATTTTGATAATAAATTTAATGAAGGATATGAGCATAGAGCTAATTTTGATATGCAACTTACTATAATATATAGATATTTATTGTACATATACTATAACTTTTCAGTTTAATTTCATCTTTTAACTTGGACTTAAACAACATATTTAGACCTCGGGAAAAGGTTTACATATTTTTTTTGTTTGTCCCCTACTTCTACCAAGTATATGTAACAACACATGTGACTTAACTATATTTTTTTATAGTTAAGGCTCTGTCAAATACATATGGAAATTAAGTCTCTTAAAAGGACACTATACAATACACATAAAATCTATGAGTTTAATTTACATATATTCCATTAAAAAATTATACAACAACTAAATTTTATGAGTTCCATTTCAGATTTATTATAACTAATAAGAGTGGGCCAAAACATAAATTTTCCACAGAATGTACATACCACTATATGAATATTGTTTTCCTCCCAACCTTGAGCTTATTCCATAAGTCTCCCTGGAGAAAATACCAATTCTTCCTTAGTGTATACACCCCCTTTGTCACACTAGGAATAGCTTATTTAAGCTTTCTTTCCCTGAGCTTGTTTCCATAACGACGTCCTACTATTTTGGGATGTTTTTTCCCTTAGCCTAGGCTTTTCTTTTATTTTTTCCACAAAAGTTTCTTTTAAAACTAGCTTTTCCTCAGTCTAGTTTTAGTCTTACCCCTTCTCAGTCACGTTACACTTTACTGAGGTTTTTATTAGATATTTTTATCCCATCTAATAATTTTATTTTTATTTTATTTTTCCGCAAGGTTTTTTGGAGAATTTTTGGAAACTCTTATGATTGTAGTCCATCCCCATGGATTAGAATTCCTGGTCTCAATTTACTCTGATATTTATACAATAATAAAATTTCACATTCATTTATTAATTTCCCAAATTAATATTTCCATACATATTTTTTCCTTGGGTCCACCTGACCTTTAGGTTTATTAACTATTTATAAAAGATAAAAAAATAGGGAGATTACATAGAAAATGTTGTGGTTATCTTCCATTTTGAACTACCCAAGTGGTTCTTAAGTGCAACTGTAGTGAAGTTCCTTTCATGTTATATGACATGATCATTGGCCTATGTTTTCCAATGGATATTGATAATTTAACAAATCAACAAATGTTTGGGTTTTGGTGTTCAACAGTGCAAGATTTCAATGATCTGACTGAGTCTGGAATTTTATTTTTTTCTTCCCATGTGGATTATGTTGAAGAGACTCCACTTATTGATATGTATATGGATTCTTAGGCTATTAGTTCTGTTAGGATTTTTTAAAATATTTTCATTGGATAATATTTCTGCTATATATATCAATCGAATTTCAGAAATATGTGTATATATCAGATTTTGGATATTCAATCCCATTGTAATTTCTTATAAAATATTACATACTGTATGCTCTTAATTTTTCCTAATTATATGTAAAACTATTTGAATGCTCTAAATTTTTACTTATATGTATATTTATAATTACTATGAATTATTTTATACCTCTTATTTCTCTTAATTTCTTCTAAATAGTTCTCAAACATGTTATATATTTGTGCACATTTTAATAATTACATTTGTATCTTAATAATATATAGTTCCAAATATTCAGATATAATTGCAAGTCAAATAATTTCTATAATATTGTGTTCCAATTCTATGGGTTTCCCTATATGTTTTTTATATGGAAGAAATGAATTTAGCCATTTTTCTTTTATTTTTTAGATTAGTTATGGAACATATATCTCTTTTTGAATTATGTTTATACGGTTTGCAAAATTTCTTATATATTTTCTAAGCTTATATGGTTTCCAAAAGACCATATACACTTTCAAAATAATTTTATATGGTTCTAAAATAAAATAATTGTGTGTGCCTTTTTTATATTTCTATGTTTGTTTTTAGGTTAAATATGTTATTATTCAATGTTTATGGTTGTGTTATAAAATTTTTATTATTATTTTTAGACATGTCATATTAAGGCCCAATTAAGCGTACAAGAAAACAAAATCTATCCCCAGGATCATGTGACAAGTCTAACGAAAGTCATCATTTATGGTATCAACAAAAAATTGATGAAATAAATGAGTGTAGGAAAGCTACATATCATAGAAAAACTAGTAAAAGGACTCTTCAAAATGATTTTCCAATTTCTCATAAGTATCGTAGTATGGATGATATAATCGAAAGAAAATTTTCTATTGATAGATCATTCTTCGAATGTGTTCCTGATTAACATAATTTTCATGTTCGATGCTCTCTCAAAAATGTTCACAATATTAGGGAAAAATCTTGAAATCAGGAACATCATCATGTCGATAATGTGGATGCAAATGTTCACCCTAACCCTTTTGTATCTACAAATGCAAGTTATAATCAAATCTAAAGGTTGAAAAACATCCATGGTGGAGGGAGTAATGTTATTTTATGTGATGATTTGGATGATAGTTTACTTTCTCATTTGTTTGATAATTTGGAGTCAGTCCCTCGAAACATTGGATCTTCCAATCCACCTTATACAACTTACGTTTCCCTCCTAAGAGAATTATTCATCCGAGACAACTTTTCACGTGGAACAATGTAGGTATCCCAAATATACTTAGATTTTGGATTCAATACAGGTTGTTTTATTATATTCCTCCAAGTACTTATTTTTTTTCCTTTACTTAAAAGGTATTTTCTTCTCTTGAAAAATTATACTACTCATTTTAATAGAGGTGTAGAAAATAAATCCACATGTGTTCCATCTAATAATCCTAGAATTGAAGATGAAGCATGTCAAAACCTTTCTGTGCATTCTCCTAGACAATTAAATTTCCAAACTAATGTAAGTGTTGGATGTATTTGATTTGTTTTTCATTTTTTGAATTTTTACTTGGTTGGAAATTTACTTTTATTATGTGTTTTATTTTCTTCGAACAGGAGATACCTCATTTTAATAGAGGCATAAAAATTAACTTTGTATAAGTTCCATATACTGATGTTAAAAGTGAAGAGGAACCATATCATAGCATTCATCCACATTGCAAAACAAACATAAACGTTCAATGCATTTGATTTTTTTTCTAAGTTGGACATTGTATTTTATAACCTTTTATGGAAAAAACACAATTTCATTCGACCAGGTTGGAGAAATGGAATCGAAAACATAAAATTGTCAAAGTAATGTGAATGTTCAATATATTTGGTTTGTTTTCCATTTTTGAATCTTTATTTTCTTGGAAATTTAATTTTGTCATCTATTTTATTTTGATTGAATATGAAACAAGTCATTTGAATATAGGAACAAAAGTTCACTCCCTTAATTTTCCATCGAATGATGTTAGAAGTGAAGACGAACCATCTGACAGTCTTCATCTGCATCACCAGACAAATGTAAATGCTGATTTAAGTTCATTTTTTTTTCCATTTATAATTAGTTGGGCATTGAATTTTATAAGGTTTTATGACAAAGACACCATCTCAACCTACCAGGTTCAAGAAACACAGACCATAAATTTGGAAATGCCCTTTCATAGACCCATTCCATATGTTTCAAATTTGGGAAGGGCTTCTCATGTTGCTAAAGAGGAACTGCATTTTAGAAGAAATTTTATTGTTCCAAATGGTTCTCGAAATGGTATGATTGGTAGAAATCATATTCATTTTGATGAAAACATGATTTCAATGCATACAATATTTCAAGGAAATATATATAGCTTGTCAATTTTCGAAATGTGCCATATTTTCCAACAATCATATTTTGGAATATAGGTTTTGAGAGATTCTGAAGGACTTGTTTGCAGATGATGTAAGTGTTAGCCCCCCTATGGAATTCTTGACAAGCAAGCTGGGAGCTATATTGTTCTGGAGCCTCCAAGGAATGCCTTTCCCCTGAAAATTCATCCTCCTTAGAGTCTCTCTATGCTAGGCCTAATATACATCCTCTCTGCTGATCTATTCCTCAAAAGGGGCCTTTTTTTTACCCTTATATCCTGCAAACTTCCCCATCTCAACCTCTATTTTCCCTTTGTCAAAATCCACCCTTCCTTATGCTTAAATGCCTCGAAACCCCCTTGAAATCCTTTCCCCGCCCCTATTTCGGCCTTTCCTACCCTTCATTGCCCTATCGTTACCCCTGGCTGGCCCCAAATTGCAATGAAAATGAGTAAAAATACATACATTTCACATATCAGGCCTTAGCCCCTTCCCCATTAGCCTCCGCACCTTTTTCCATAAGACCCGCCGCCGTGACCAAGGATTTTTCCTTGCGGGGGTTTTGCTTTGTCCGTAGAGTCAAACCATGGAACCCCCGCAGTTGACTCCTCGGGATGTGGGAAAACCCGATCGAACGGTTGTTATTCACTACGGGGGGTCGCTCCAAAATTCCTGTGCCCATACACCTTGGCCCCCCGCAGTTAATCTCTGTCGTCCATTAAGCACCGGATCCGACGGTGCGGAGATCGTCCAAAACGGTGGTCCCCACCCCGCCTTCGCGTTTCAAAACCCGCCAGTAAATTCCGCACCACCCATCCACAAAAAGCGGTTTTCCCCGGAGACCCAGCGATTCCACTAGCCGATCGCCATGTGTCCTCTGTACGAACCTGAAACCGCTTTCATTTCGCGCGTTATTTTTTGGGTGATAGACGGGTAGCGGAATAAATGACGGCCGTCAGATCTTAGAGCCCTCATCCAACGACGCTCATTCATCGAACCTGCGCACTGCTTAACGCCCGACCATCTTGCCTGCTGGTCCACCATCTGTCGCCCTCGTCGTTGATCTCCGCCCGATCGACGGTCCGGATCTGTCCATGCATTGTTGACCATTCCACGGTCTCCCACCTCGCCCCGTCACTCCGTCTCGCCACGTCATTGCCACAAGTACCCTCCGTATATATTCCTAGTCCATTACATAAACTGGTTTATTTACTTGTTTTTCATTCATTTTTCACATTTATTCTCTTCGTGCTCCGCCAACCATATGCCAGAGTGATTTTCACCATTTCTTCCGCAATTTTCTCCTCCAGCTCGTCAGCATAGCCATGATCATAGTCCTCGTCACCTTCACCGTTCCTGCCCATGTTTTCTCTTCACAGTTCGTTGCTTTGCAGGGTTTCCAAAGGTGAAAGACCGCCATGATTCTACATGGCAAAGCTGTGTAGATAGTATTAAATCCAAGATTTGGTACTGCCATGGGATAGTCAAAGAAAGCGGCTGACAGGATTTTCTTTAAAAAAGAGGATCCAAAACTCTATGGAAAACCTTTCAGCACTATTAAAAGTCCGAGCTACCCTGTCAGAAGAAAAATGAAAAGGCAGAGTCATTCAGTACAAGCAAGAAGATCAAGGCAAGCTAATGAAGATCTCGAGCCCTAAGTCAATGTTTTCAGAGACAAAGCAACATATTACAGACCCCGAGGATCGATCAAAGGATCCCGAGCACAGGAAAAAGGTAATATCAGGGTTTTTCATCAGCATAATGTTTTTTCTTCATCAAGTACATGGCGTCCATACAGATTTTATTATACAGCATGTCCCTGAAGTGTTTTCCACCAGACAACAGACCCGAAAACGCCAGAACATTTATGAGACAGACCTTCCTAGCAGTTTATTTTATTTTTTGTTCAAATCACCTGGAGTACAACAAGCCAAAAGGTCAAGATCATATCCAAAGAAAATCATTCTTTCACAAGGAAGGTGACAGAGATTAAATACATAGCAGGTCAAGCAGAATGGGTTTCGGCCCTGCATTCATTGTTATGTCTAATGATACATTTAATTTTCACCTACTCCTTCAGTCGATCTTAGGTTCATCCTTTGCTATAAAGCACAGAAGGAAACTTTGTAATGGTTGTTGATGAGATATCAGTGAAACGCAAGCATTGTTCCTCTTGAGACAAGTTCTCTGTGTAATATTGTAAGATAGATTGAGACTATATGTATTCATACTGAATGTTCAAGCTATGGGCTATGATGTACCTGATTGGTGTTGTTTTTAATATGACAAGCATGTTTCTTTGGATCTTGATCTAAAGCAGCTGGTGATGTTTCCTCTTTCTCTGTATTTGTGATTGACTTGCTCTCATTGCATGCTACATTTCATTTCATTTCTGCTGGTAGGCAACAGAAGTATAATATAGGATTCGCCCTTGATAGGTGCCCTATGTTTCCTGCTCTCCCTGCCTCAATGTTTTCTGCTTATATGTGTATCTGAATGTAGATTTCAATTGATTTAACCAGTGTAGTGGATGATATTGCCTGCTCTCTGATGTATGAATTGATGAAGTCCATGTTTAGATGTTCTTGGTAAGATTTAGCTGGAAGGTTTGGGAACACTGGGGATTAGTGTTAGCCCTGTCCACTAGGATCTTTGCACGACCAGCTAGCCTTTCTAAGATCCCTTGTAATTGCCTCTGATTTTTTCCAAGCAGGCCTGGAGTTAAATGACCTCCGACCTGATCTATAGACAGAATTAGATGGTTCTCCTCCTTTCATTTTCAGTCCTTAATGTTCCATTCCATCTTCTATCCTTTAAGATCCAGATGATTTAGATGACTTTCCCAACTGAAATCTTGCACATTGAACACAATTAAACCCTTTCTTGACTCCATTGCCCAATGGCCTTAATGTTCTCTGAGTTATCTATCTCTGCCTAAGCTTCCTCTTTTCTCATCCTTTTCTTATGTTGGTACTTCTTTCTTGATTCCCAACAACCAAACTCAATGAAACCAACAACCCCGAGCCTACAACTAGCCTAAAATCATAACTTAGAGCCTCAAAGACATATGCTTTGGCAAATATAGAGAGATCCCTCTCTGGACCTAGGAGGGCTAGATCCTAAGGTATGAAAGTGGTTCTGATGTTATCTCATATTTTGGTCTTGCCAATCTGGCCAAAACATGGGAACCCCAACAGTAAGAATGAAATATGTGCCCATCATTTTGGTTGATATAATAGCATGTATCCTCGTGAGAAACCTCATATTTTAAAACTTCTTACTGAAGTTGAATAAATTATTAGAGCACATTTCAATCCTATTTTGCAAGTGACACATGCTCGAGGTGGGAAATATAAGTATAGAGGCCACACAATTAGATTTCCTTAAGATATTTCTTGAATTTCAATTTGTGAGGAGACATGTTGCTCAATCTCAATATTATGAATGTTATGTCCAAATATCTTGAGTGATGGCTGCATTACTTTTCAAAATCCAACATGATCAATATTATCGAGATTTTGTAATTGAGTATGATTCGGTGAATGCTTTTCCCGAGATATCAACAGATGTCTCCTCCAGGCTCAAATTTGTTGATTCTGATATTGAAGAATCTAATATCAGTGCAACTAATAATGAAGGGTTTCCTGATGAGAAGTTTCCCTCTCATCCTTCTTATGTTGTTGCTCTCCTACCAAATGAGCAAAGAGAAGTGGAAGAAATTACATCATTTCTTGATAATGCGAGCTCTTCACATGTTCAAGAAACAGATTGGCCCAATACTGGAGCCTCTCCATTAAATGAATATAATATAGAGGGGTTATTAGATGAGGCATTTGCCACATTGTTCCCCACTGGTGATGTTCATTGGTTGCAACCACACATTTGTAGTGTTAAACTTGATGAGTATGAACTACACCTTCTTAGATACTATGACCAGAGATTTGGAAGCCATCCTCACTTTCGATATTATGTTTTGAACATGACAATGTGGAATCGAAGCCAAGAAACTAGTATAGTTTTTTTAAAGAAACATTTACATGATAAATCACCTAGAACAATGGAAGAGTTGTGTCACCAACTTTATGATTTTCCATATAATAAGTTGGTTGAGAAGCTTATGTAGTTTGGTTTTTCCCTAAGAGGGACAAGGGCATACTGGACAAAATGTGAGGCTGAATTGGCTGACATGATTACTCAGTTGGGATGTCCATATTTATTTTTTACTTTGAGTGCAACTCACACAAAGTGTCCATAGTTGCATAACCTCATGTCCATACATTCACATTGTCATTATTTAAATGAGAATTGTATGAAAATTTAGAATGTTATCATATACCCTCATATTGTTTCCACATTTATGCACCATAGTTTCACCATATTTCAAGAGGTAGTTATCCAAAAATATCTTAAAGATAAATACTTTTCGTACAAGTTTGTGTTATTCAATTTATTTTCTATACTTTTTCAATTTTTTAATATGATTCTATTTATATTGTTGGAATTTTTCTTCAGATATGAGTGTAAACATAGAGGTTCAACACATATCCATGGTTTCCTATGATTGCAAGGCGCTCGTGACATGGAAAGACTTGATTGGTCAAATACTTCTGATGTAAAACTTGCAAAGGGATTATTTGACAAGTATGTAACTCAATGGAATCCACGTGACATACATCGCCGCAACATAATGGTTCCTTAAAGCCTCAATTATGACCCTTGTGTATTGAATATTGATGAGATATTCTCTTGCAATCCTCACAATGATTATGAAGAATTGTTAAATAGTGTCCAAAGGAACACAAAGTGTAGTGTAGATTCCTTTTTGTGAAAAAAGGGCACTATTCTCACATGTCGGTACAATTCTCCATGGGATATTTGTGCTGAATCAATATTGCTCATAGATGATCAAGGAAGGAAAAAATATGAGCCAACAAGAAATCATGATAGGATCAATGTACATAACATTTATCTTCTAACAATGTGGCGTGAAAATGTTGATTGCGAACTAGTTCTTTCTCGATATTTTGTCCTAAAATATATTGCTAGGTATGCATCAAAAGTAGAAAAAAGGTCTGAAATTTATCATGATATGTTAACTAGAATTTCAAATTCTATTCGCTCTGAGGATCATTATTTATGTGAATATAGAAGGTTTCTTGCAGAAACGATTGTTGATTGTGACATTGGAGCATATGAAACATACCATATGTTGCTTAAGTTTCCTCTTGTTATTTGTAGTCAGAAACATGCTTCCTTAAACGTTGGAAGAAAGGTTTTTAGGAAAATCTCAAAAAATGACCTGCAATGTTCATCTAAGAATTTTTTTTTCAACATTGTTAGAAGATACCTTTTTTCTTTGAACATCTATGTTTTATAGAAACAACAAGATATTGGAAATTTGATAGCAAGTGTAAACAAGATCCATGGAAACCTAGAGATGTTCATGCTATTTTTCAGGTTTGGCCATGGTGTTATTTTATTTGTAGTGAGTCTTCAGATGAATTTGAAACATTTTGTTGGACATAATTTCTCTTTCTCAGGCCATTTCATGACATTCATGTAGAAATTGGGCTTTCAGCTGAGATTATTATTAAAAATTGGAGGAAAATTTTATATCGAGCTTAGCATGTAGATTGTAATCTATCAACTGTCAACAATATTAAAGATGAAGAATATGGTGATTTTGCTAACCAGGAAATGAATCTTGAAGATGATTTTCAAGAATGGAAAATTTTCTCTCACTTGGTTCCACCAAATGATGTGAGTGTTTTTTATCTTCACACCCTTGGTCGAAGGGACTTTGATATATCCTTTGACTAGAAAAGTACAACTATTTCTGATGGTTTTGGAGAAGATATTAATTTTATAAGGAATGGAAAATCAAGGGGTAATATTGTTAACGTTTCAAATATAACATATACATCTCTAAATTCATTGGCACAAAAGTAGCAACCTGCTTTTGAAATTTTTTTAAGGTGCTTTGTTGAATATGGCATTCGTGAAGCTCTTCTTATGATTGTTCAGGGCACTACGGGCACTGGGAAGTCTTTCCTTAATCATTGTATTTTTGACGCTCTTTCTAATTTGTCAAGTACTGGAAGAATTACATTGCTTCTTCTTGCCCCAACATAAAATATTTGATTTTAATATAGATGTAAAAACAATAAATTCGGCTCTAAAAAATCCAATTAAAGATATGAAACCACTACAAGGACAATCGTTAGTGGTATTCGAAGAAAAAATGAGGCATATTCGATATGTATTGATTGATAAAATTAAATTTTCTAGGATCAAGGTTATGCATGCAAATAGATGCTCTATTAAGAGAAGCATTTCCAAAGAAAAAGAATTTTCCTTTTGGTGGAAGGTCCATCATCCTTGTGGGTGACCATGGCCAACTACCTCTTGTGAGAGATATGCCTTTGTATGAAGGTAATACAACATGGAAAGTCTTGTGGAAAAAATTCAACATTGTTGTCACTCTTGACACAATATTTCGCCAACAATGGAAAATGAGAAACATATTATTTTCATAGAGTCCTCAATAACATAAGAAATCTAGAACCTGTTCTTGAATATTGGGAGTTTCATACGTCATGGGCTGATATGAGGTTGCATCCTAGAGAAAGGGACTTATTTAATGCAGTAGTTGATATATTTCCATCAAATAATTTGGTCTCCTTCAATAACAAGCATATGTTAAAATCATTAAATTCTCCAATTGCATGATGTATTACTGAGAATTCAAGGTGTTTAGAAATCAGTGTTGCTGATGATGATCAATTGGACCATGAATTTTTGTTGTGTCATGATCAAAGTGTTATGCTACTAATGTCATTTGTGGGTTGAAGTAGGCTTGGTGAATGGTGCACTTGGTTATGTGAAGGATATATTTTATATCCCTACCTCTAAGCCACCTCAATTTCCAATTTTCACAGATATTGTTTTTTATAAGTATGTTGTTGTTCCATTTGATGCAAGCAATCCAAACATTGTAACTATCACATGAGTGATAAGAGGAAATAAAAAAAAAAACCCTTAAAGATGGCATGGGATATTACAATCCACAAGTCATAGGGATTCACTTTAGAATGAGCATCAATTGATATCGGGAATATAGAGCAGCAAGGCCTAACCTTCACAGCCACATCAAGAGTGAAATCAATAGATCATTTACGCATTGCAAAACATTTCTCTTTTCAGCGTTATACCAATATTAAAGATAGTGCATATGCTACAATTAGGAAGAAATAAGAGGAGCGATTGAAGTCCATATCACTATGAAATGAAACTAATAATAATGTTACCTATTTATAGAATGTTTTTTGAAGTTATTCTATTGTCCTCTTTATTTACTTTTAATATAATAATTATTTTCATCTATTAATAGGATTAATACGTTCATCATATTCATAATAATATTTGCGAATGTTGTTTACATCGTTTTCCATCTTGTTCAATTTACTTTTTTTTTTAACCGGCTATTGTTCTTTTCTTTACAATGATCCATTCATACATAAAAAAACCCATTATATGGTCCAATAATTAAAAATAAATATTGAAGTCCATATCACTATGACAAGCAACTAATAATATTGTGACCTATTTATAGTTTTTTTTTTTAATTTCTTTTATTTTCCTCTTTATTTACTTTTAGTATAATAATGATTTTCATATATTAATGACATGAATACATTCATCATATTCATATTAATATCTGAGAAGGTTGTTACATCATTTTTCATGTTGTTCAATTTACTTCCCTTTTTTAAGTGCCTATTTTACTTTTGTTTACAATGAACCATTCAAACATAAAAAACTAGTTATATGAGACAAACATAAAAAAGTGAGGATTGAAGTTCATATCGCTATGACATGCAACTAATAATATTGTGACCTATTTATAGAATGTTTTTTGAATTTATTTTATTTTTCTCTTTATTTAATTTTAATATAATATTTTTTTTCATATATTAATGAGATGAATATATTCATCATATTCATATTAATATTTTAGAAAGTTGTTTACATGGCTTTTCAGGTTGCTCAATTTACTTCTTCTTTCTGAAGTGGCTATTGTTATGTTCTTTACAATGAGCCATTCAGACATAAACAATCAGTTATATGAGTTAATAGTTAAAAGAAGGAATGAATTCCATATCTCTATGAAATGCAACTAATAATATTGTGACCTATTTATAGTTTTTTTTTCAATTTCTTTTATTGTCCTCCTTATTTACTTTTAATATAATAATTATTTTCATATATTAATGAGGTGAATAAATTCATCATATTCATAATAATATTTGAGAAAGTTGTTTCCATGGCTTTTCAATTTTTTTTTTTTTTAAGTGCCTATTGTTCTTTTTTTTACAATGAACCATTAAGACATAAACAACAAGTTATATGATCCAATTATTAAAATTCAGTTTAATAATTTATAGCATAAGGTTTATAAAATCAATTTTTTTTAATATTAATAAAAATGAGTTTAATGTTAATATTTATATTGAACAAAAACATTGATATTAATATTAAACAAAAACTAATATATACATTAACATTAATTTAAATACAGATTTAGGATTACTAACATTATTAATATTTGATTTTAAACATTAAGTCTACAAAATTGTGAATTTTTGTTGACTATTCTAATAAGGGTCATATCACTCATTCCATTTTATGACTCATTTCATGTGTACAATATGTATTGCTAATTAGTTTTATATTTCTAGAAATTTTTATATCATTTTCTTCATGTAGTGTTAGGTTATTTTATAGCATGAGGTTTATAAGACTAATTTTTTTAAATATAATAATAATGGGGTGTTATGCTTTATGTATATATATCTATATATGTGTATTATTAGGTGTTTGTGTGTGTGTATTAATTTTGATTTTGTTGTTTTTCATTTCAAATGAAGATACGAATAATAATGATGGTATTTATTATAATTAAGCGGTGGAAAATATTTCTAAAGAGATAAGCTTTCTTTTGTATCTTCAAAACAATTTCGATAGAAAACAAGGTTTCCATTATGCTTTTATTGATCAGCATATTCATGCGCTAGATGTAATGACAACGAATTTACAATACTTGTTCCATTTGCACATGAGGGAGACTGGGAGGAAAACAACAAGGAACTGGTTGGAAAGAATTAAGTATCATGATAATTAACCTATTGATTTGAATTGGTCTTCCTTCTTTTGTCATTCTAGTTGTGTTTTGGAAGAGGCTATTTGATAAATGAATTTTGATGGAGTGTTTCAAATCCATTTTTGTAGTGGAATTTTTTGATGTAAAGACAACAAAGAATATATGTTAATTTCAATGTTCATTCTCTAGTTGCAATGATGGTGAAATTGAATATCCCTTTGGTTTATTAATTCATTGTGTTTATAATGTCAGCAATCACTAAGGTTGATTGATCCCTTGGGTGTATAATATTAATAATAATGTGAATTTACCTTTCCTTTGTATTTAAAATATTAATTTGTAGGCCTTATTAATCTCTTGTGTTTTTAATATTGATCCATTTCCCTTATTGGTCCCTTGGGTTAACCAATTCCTTGGGCTTATAATATTTAACCATTGGGCTTATCATTTCTTTTTGTTTTATAATATTAATAATCCCCTGCGTTTATTAATCTCTTGAGTTTAAAATACTAGTTCTTAGAGTTTATTAATTTCTTAGGTTTTTTATATTAGTTTGTTGGGTTTATTGATCCTCTAAGTTTTTTAATCACTTGGGGTTTTTAATAATTTGTATTTATAATTTTTTTTTTTTTTTCTGAATAAGACTAATTCTATTAAGAGTAGAAACATATAGTACAATCAAGCTTGCATGCAAGCGAAGCAGAAAAGCAAGGGAGCCGGAGGTGATGGGCTAACAACCTCGCTCCCGTAAGACAGCCAAGGAAAGAGTAGAAAGACAGACATGGAACTACAGAGAAGCTAGATTTGAACAGAAAAATCTACCTAGAGTGGGTGGAAACTGCTATACGACATTTTTTCCCTTTTTTCTTGCTTACAGTGACCCAGTCAGTGGAATTTGGCTGAGCCATGACTAGTTGTAGACAGTTCGGTCCTGGGGGTGGAATATCCTTATCCGAGTCAGAGGACGAAGACACGTGAGATCGTTTCTGAGAGATCAGCGAGGCAGAGGGGTTCGCCGGACTAGCAGAGGGGGCGTCCGGCAAAGCCTCATCATTCAGCCCATCTGCTATTTTTTCCTCCTCATCCGAGCTGGAGGAGTCAGAATCATCCATGGGTGGAGGAACACAGGGATTCCAGCTCTTGGGCTTGGGTTTGCGCAAGAGATTCTTATTTTTGTCGAGGATCTGGGAACAAGCATTTTGGAGGTGCCCTGTTTGATGAAAATGGCGGCAACGAAAGGTTGTATTTTCGTAATCCAAAGTTTGAGTCCAGTGAAAATCCCCAATCTTGAGGTTGATCTGATCAGGTAGTCCTTTGTTGATATCTATTTCCACACAAATTCTACCGTAGGTATAGAGTCCATTTTCCCTTCTCGATGTATCTGAAGCTAGGAAGCGCCCTAGGGTGTCTCCAATGGCGATGAAAATAGAAATATGCCATAGATGCACTGGAAGGTTCGGAAGCCTGACCCATATGGGAAGTTTGGTGATGACAGCTGTAGAAGGGTCGAAGTCTAGAAACCATGGGGAGAGGAAAAGCCCTGCTGTGCCCCAGAACCAAGGGACTCCCGTTAGGGCTTTCTGGTAATCTTCGATTGAATCAAAAGCTACAATGAAGAAGCCTTTCGAGCATAAATAGATCTTGCTTTTTTTTGTCCAGTTGGTATGGATCCATTGGTATAAATCTGCAGTGTGAGGCCATATACCATTAAATCTGCATATGATTGCGGATTCTGCAAAATGCTGGTGGAGTTGTTCAATCCCAGTATCAGAGAAATCTATAGAAGGAATTTCCTCCGATTTATCCACCAAAAATGGTTTGGGAGCCATAGTTGGTTGAGCTGCTTTCGAAGAAGACTGAGGATGGGGGATCTGTGAATGAACAACATCTTTGTAGGAGAAGGAGGGCGCTGAAGATGACTGTCCAGTAACGCCTCCTCTTAAACGAAGGGTTAAAACAATAGATTCATTTCTTTTGATGCGGTAAACAGAAAGGGTAAGGAAGTCCTCAAGTTGTTTACCTTGAAATAGGAGTCTCTGATGGACCGAAGGTATCCCAATCCTTTGTTCCAGGTTGAACTTAAGGTTCTGCACCAAGTCCGACGAATTGACCCATTGCAAAATGGTGTTGCCTGAAATAGAAGAAATCTGGATCTGAAATGGGGCAGAGTAATATTTGGAATCCTTCTCAGTAGAACAGATCTGAGAAGACAAGGAGTTAGATCGCATTGAACCCAACTTCGCCTGGCCCTGCCGAAGTTTGAAGGAAGAAGCAAGAAATTTATCGCAATACCGAAACCCTACGGTAGACCCAACTAGCCGACCCGAGGGTTGCCGCTGCCATAGGGAGCAATCGAAGGTAGAGGCAGAGCATTTGATGAAGCCTGATGAGTCTGCCCTTTGAATAACTGCAAAAAAACCACGGTGCAAAGAAAAGCCTGTGTAAACCAGAGAAGCAACCACCGGCAGCAAAGGAATGGCGCAGTGCTTCTGCGCTTCGATGAAGTCTGCAACGACCCAGGACACAGCAGATCGAGTGCCCTTTGAGTGAACACCAATAGACAGAAATGTGGCGTTCAGGTCATTCAGAATCAGCACTTGGCATGGGGCCGCAACGCGAGCTTTTCCAGACGGCTTTCCAGTGGCAAGGCTGAGACCAGGATCAGAAGCCCGCTCAGCTACGTCGGCGAGGGCAGCAACAGAGCGAAACAAAACCCTAATGCCGTCCATTCTGTCGTCCTTATGACTTCTCAAATTACCACTGCTTCTTCTCAAATTATCACTGCTTCTTCCCTTGTTTCATCAATTTATATTTATAATATTAATCTGTTGGGTTTATAATATTAATAATGCCTTGAGTTTATTTATGTTTTTTGTTTATAATATTAATAATACCTTGGGTTTATTGATGTTTTGTGTTTATAACATTAAGAATTCCCTGGGTTTGTTGATCCATTGGGTTTATAACATTAACCCCTTGAGTTTTCTAACTCATTGGGTTGGTAATATTAGTCCATTTAGTTTATTAAATACCAATATTAAGGGTTAAATATTATTCATATAGTTTAATACTAATCCATGGTCCAATGTCACATTATGAAAAATATTTTCTCAATATGAAAATCAAGCATGGGAAATAATTTTTAATCATCAGCCATAGTCGATCAAGGTCTTCCATGGTCAAACGTCACATTGTCACAAATATTATCTCAATATGAAAATCAACCATGGCCAACCATGGTCATCCTTGATCAAATGTTGCATTGTGACAAAAATTGCCTCAATGTTTAAATCAAGAATGGTCAACCATTTTTATTTCATGGTATATAGTATTTATCTAAGGGTTTTTATATGCTTCGGGTTTATAATATTAATCTCTTAGGTTTAATATTATTCCCTTGGGTTTATAAACCATTTTTTTTTTTGCATTGATCCCCTGGGTTTATTATTTCCTTGGGTTTGTAATAGCAATCCATTGTATTTACTGATCTAAGGGTTCATATTCCAAGCGTTTAAATAATTCATAGGCTTTATAATATTAACCATTGGGTTTAATATAAATCCCTTGTATTTTTAAAATCAATCGCTTGCATTTTTTTATTCCTTGGGTTTATAAGATTAAATGCTTGGGTTTATTTTTTCCTTAAGTTTATAATATTAATAATTCCTTTTGTTTATAATATTAAATTTATCCCTTGGGTTTATAATATTGTCCCCTTAGGTTTACTAATTTGTTGGGTTTATAATATTAAGCTCTTGGGTTTATCTGTTCCTTAAGTTTAAAAAATTAATAATTCCTTTATTTTATCATTTAATCCCTTGAGTTTAAAATATTAATTACTAGGGTTTATTAATTGTTTAGGTTTTAATATTAGTTTTTTTTTGGGTTTTTAAGATTGCCTCAATCTTTAAATCAAGCATGATGAGCCATGTTTATTTCACAGTTTATAGTATTTATCTAAGGGTTTGTATACTTAAGGTTTTATAATATTAATCTCTTAGGTCTAATATTATTCCCTTAGGTTTATAACCCCTTGGTTTTTTATTATCAATCCCTTGGGTTTATTATTTCCTTTCAATTTTAATATCAATCCATTGGGTTTGTTGATCCTTTAGTTTATTTATTCATTGGGTTTATGATATTAATAATCCCTGAGATTGATTGATCACTTCAGTTTATAATATTAATAATAATTTGAGTCTATCATTCATTTGCATTTCAAATATTAATTCCTAGGATTTATTAATCTCTTATGTATTTAATATGGATCCATTACCCTTGTTAATCCATTAGGTTTTTAAAATTTATCCCTTGGGTTCACCAATTCCTTGGGTTTATAATATTAAACCATTTGGTTTATTAGTTCTTTTAGTTTATAATATTAATAATCCCTTGGGTTTATTAATATTTTGAGTTTAAAATGTTTTTTTTTTTTTTTTTTTTTTTTTTTTTTTTTTTTTTTTTTTTTTTTTTTTTTTTTTTTTTTTTTTTTTTTTTTTTTTTTTTTTTTTTTTCTGTAATCTTGGTATTACCTCCATTTTCATTAATTTTCAACAACAATTTACAGTGATATAAGTACTGTTAGGTGGCCTTAAGTTACCCTGAGCGTGAAACCAAGTCTTTTGGCCAGCTGATGGTGTGATTTTGCATCCAAAAACAAAAGGTTCTTGGTCTATCATTCCAAGCTAACAATGTTTGGATGTTCACACATAAATTTTCTGTTACTTTCCTAATGGCATGACTGGTTAAAGATAAAAAACTAAATTCTATCCACATATAAACTTAAGATACAAAAAACAACAGTCGAGAGAAACATGATACTATTGTGCTAGCTCAACCGAGGCGGATTATATTCGTACCGAGTCCTTAACCAAATTTTCAGGGAGCTTAGTTAGATTGGAGATGCATGGGATGTGATACTTTATGCGTGTGCACCCATATTATTTTTGTAGTTGGAATTTGATCTTATCAAACTTTCTTTTATAATATGGAAAATCCTGGAAAATTGTGGCCAAGCTCATTGAAATATATTCTAGGGATTTGCTTAGAATTCCCTTCATGGACAAATATATGAACACGGTTTGTTTAAACTAATTCACTTTTCCCTGCATTTTCCCAGGATCAGGCACAAGGCCCCTCCATTATTCTGCTTCCATTTCCCTCTTGTCAGCATTGCAGTTGATGTCGAATTCCGACTTATCGATCAAATTCTGAAATTCATTTATTGTGTTCTCATCATAAGCCTTCGTGACATCTTGAATTATTCCCTCTATGGGCCTCTTGCCTTGCGGCTTACCTGGGGATGAGTTGGGTTGACCCTCAACCTCTTTAAATTTCTTTTTTTGACTGAAAAATCTCTCAGCAGGGCTCTTTGATCGAACCATAATCTTTTGTTCCTCTGCCGGAGGGCTATGTAATGCATGAGTGAGTGCAGGAGGGTGAGACTGCCAACGGTCTCTTGATTCTATAATCTTACATGTCCAATGATCAACACAATATCGTAATTACAGGAAATAAAACAAGTTGTAATTACTTTCATCATAATGACAAATCCTCTCATTCCACGAGATATGCAGAGGTTGATTTCCAACGCCCCAATGCCATGAATGCCATGCAGGCTCACCAAGTTTTCCTAACGGGTATGCCCAGCACTTTGACAAAGGCCTGTGGTGCCTTGAACAAACTTTACACCTACGACCTGGGCTTGGCCCAACACCTTCTTCCCATACCCATTCCTACCATTGTTAACAAGCAACCCCAACCCAAACACATGAACAACCCACCTTTCATGACTCCACTCTTCTCGTTTTGAGTTTAAAATATCAATTCTTAGGATTTATTAATTTCTTAGGTTTTTTATATTAGTTTTTTGGGTTTATTGATTATTCGGGTTTATTAATCGCTTGGGTTTATTAATAAGTTTTTATTTATTATATTAATATGTTGGATTTATAATATTAATAATCCCTTGAGTTTATTGGTGTCTTGTGTTTATAATATTAATAATTCCATGGGTTTGTTGGTCCATTGGGTTTATAACATTGATCCCTTACTTTTCTGATTCTTTGGGTTGGTAATATTAGTCCCTTTTGTTTATTAAATCCCAATAATATTAAATTCTTAGGTTTATTTGTTCCTTAATTCTATAATATTAATAACTCCTTTGGTTTATCATTTAATCCATTGGATTTATTGATATCTTGAGTTTAAAATATTAATTACTAGGCTTTATTAATCATTTTGGTTTTTTATTCCTGCGCATGTATGAAATCCAAATATTAAGGGTTAAATATTAGTAGTACAGTTTAATATTAATCCATAGTCCAATGTCACAATATGAAAAATATTGGTTCAACATGAAAATAAACCATGTT
Source organism: Pinus albicaulis (assembly GCA_034641835.2). Classification (NCBI taxonomy): domain Eukaryota; kingdom Viridiplantae; phylum Streptophyta; class Pinopsida; order Pinales; family Pinaceae; genus Pinus; species Pinus albicaulis. The sequence goes on along the minus strand of CM076583.1, from coordinate 182,598,526 downwards.
CAAACATTATCAATCATTGTCATCCATAGTCGATGATGGTCTACCATGGTCAAATGTCACATTGTGATAAAGATTGTCTCAATATGAAAATAATCCATGGCCAACCATGGTCGTCCTTGGTCCAACATCACATGGTCACAAATATTGTCTCAATGTTTAAATCAAGCACGATCCACCATGTTTATATCATAGTTTATAGTATAAATATCTAAGGGTTTATATACTTAAGGGTTTAACCATGGTCAAGCATTTTTAATCATCGTCAACCATAGTCGATAATGGTTTACCATGGTAAAATGTCACATTGTGACAAAGATTGTCTCAATGTGAAAATCAACCATGGCCAACCATGGTCATCCTTGCTCCAATTTCGCATTGTGACAAATATTGTCTCAATGTTTAAATGAAGCATGGTCAGCCATGTTTATTTCACGGTTTATACTATTTATCTAACGGTTTATAATATTAATCTCCGAGGTTTAATATTATTCACTTGGGTTTATAAACCTTTTTTTTTAGTACTAACCCTTTGGGTTTATTATTTCCTTGGGTTTGTAATATCAATTCGTTGGGTTTATTGATCTAAGGGTTCATATTCCATGGCTATAAATAATTCATAGGTTTTATAATATTAACTATTGGTTTTAATGTAAATCTCTTTTATTTTTAATATTGGTTGCTGGTGTGTTTTTTTCCCTTGCGCTTATAATATTTTTCCCTTCAATTTACTAATTCCTTGGGATTAAAATAATAAACACTTGGGTTTATTTATTACTTAAGTTTATAATATTGATAATTACTTTGGTTTATAATATTAATATGTATTCCTTAGGTTTATAATAATTTTCTCTTAGGTTTACAAATTTCTTGGGTTTATAATATTAAATACATGGGTTTATTTGTTCCTTAAGTTTATAATATTAATAATTCCTTTGTTGTATTATTTAATCCCGTGGGTTTATTTATCCCTTGGGTTTATAATATTAATTCCTAGGCTTAATTAATTTTTTGGGTTTTTAGTATTAGTTTGTTTGTTTGGGTATTTAAGATTTTCTCAATATTTAAATCAAGCATGGTGAATCATGTTTATTTCATGGTTTATAGTATTTATCTAAGGGTTTGTAATATTAAGCTCTTAGGTTGAATATTATTCCCCTAGGTTTATAAACCCTTGGTTTTTTAGTATTAGTCCCTTGGGTTTATTATTTCCATGGGTTTTTAAGATCAATCCATTGGGTTTATTGATCCTTTAGTTTATTAATTTGTTGGGTTCATTATATTAACAATCTATAAGGTTGATTCATCAGTTCGGTTTATAATTCTAATAATCATGTGACTTTATCAATCCTTTGTATTTAAAATATGAATCCTTAGGATTTATTAATCTCTTGTGATTTTAATATGGATCCCTTGGCCTTGTTGATCCCTTAGTTTTTTAATATTTATCCCTTTGGTTCACCAATTCCTTGGGTTTATAATATTAAACCCTTGGGATTATTAGTTCTTTGGTTTATAATATTAATAATCCCTTGGGTTTATTAATTAATTGAGTTTAAAATATCAATTCTTAGGATTTATTAAATTTTGGGGTTTTCGATATTAGTTTGTTGTGTTTAATATATCCCTTGGGATATATTTATAGTATTTATCTCAGGGTTTATAATACTGATATCTTAGGTTTAATATTATTCCCTTAGGTTTACAACCCCTTGTTTTTTTATTATTAATCCTTTGAGTTTATTATTTCCTTGAGTTTTAATATCAATCCATTGGGTTTATTGATCCTTTACTTTATTAATTCATTGGGTTTATAATGTTAACAATCCCTAAGGTTGATTCATCACTTCAGTTTATAATATTAATAATCGTGTGAGTTTGTCAATGCTTTGTATTTAAAATATATACTCTTAGGCTTTATTAATCTCTTGTTCTTTTAATATGGATCCCTTGGACTTGTTGATCCATTTGGATTTTAATATTTATCCCTTCGGTTCACAAATTCCTTAAGTTTCTAATATTAAACCCTTTGGTTTGTTAGTTCTTTTGGTTTATAATATTAAAAATCCCTTGGGTTTATCAATCTCTTGAATTTAAAATATTAATTCTTCGGATGTATTAATTTCTTGGGCTTTTCATATTAGTTCGTTGTTTTTAATATATCCCTTGGGATATATTTATAGTTTTTATCTAAGGGTTTATATGCTTAAGGATTTATAATATTAATCTCTTAGATTTAATATTATTCCCTTAGGTTTATAACCCCTTGTTTTTTTATTATTAATCCCTTGGGTTTTTAATATTAATACATTGATTAAAGAAATCTCTGGATTCTCCACAGTGTTATAAAACAATGGTCGGCGTTTTGAATCCCAACCGGGATCCATCTTCAGAACAAGATGTTGAATGAAGAATGAAAGAAGGACGAAAATGTGAAGGTTTAAATTGTGAAAAAGGAGAGAATCCGACAATAACTGAATAATTAATATTCTATTAATTTAATTACTTTATTTAATAAATTTTATTTTAATAAATAAATTATTTATTCTAATAAAATTTTAAAAATTTTAAAAAAATTAAAAAATATATTTTAATAAATTTTAATAAACTCTAATAAATTTATTAATAAATTATAATAATTTTAATAGTATATCATCTATTCATAAATTTAGTAATAATACTTATTAATTTATTTTATATTTTTTAATAAAATTATATAATTTAAATAATTATATTAATGGCTTAATTTCAAGTGATAAAACCTAAATTTTATTATTATTTTTTAATTATAATAAATACTAACTAAAAAATTATCTAATTAAATCAATAATATAAGGGTTAATTCTTAATCTTTAATTTAGTGAAGAATATTAAACTATAAGCCCCTAGAATATAACTTTAGATGGTAATAGTAATAGTAAGAATTATTTACAAAATTAATAATTCTTAATTAATAGAATTAATAATTAATAAAAATAAATAATATTTTACTTAATTAATACTAACATTCATTTATTTAATAAATAAATGCTAATAAATATTAGTTCTTATTTATAATTATTATTTAACAATTCTAATAATTATTATTTATTCAATTTATTATTATTATTAACTTTTTTAATTAGGAAAATATTCTATTAATTTAATCCTGAATAATTTAATGTTATAATAAAATTGAATTTGATCATTATTAAATATAATTATTATTAAAAACTTTAGATACTCATAACAATTATTAATTAATTAAATTTTATTAATAGAAAATAAAAATTAATTAATAATGATAATTATTAAAAGTAAATAATTTAATTAGTTAGTTGTTTTCAACGACCAAATCTTTAAAAAAAAAATCTATTTGGAGGAGAAGAAAACCTACGATACTAGACCTGGGATGAAGATGAAATCTTGGAGCACATCTGTCCAATGAGAGTCCACCAAGTGTCACTAATCTCAAATCATCCAACCCCGTTAATGTTATGTGGGTGTTTTATAATCTCAAGCGATTCTCTAATTTTTTTCTCTTCGATAGTGCTCCTCCCTCGCAATGATTTTTGCATCCTCAAGAACCAAGTGATGTTTAGTTTTCGAGGAGTGATCAACAAGGGCTGAGGTACGAGATCACTCATGTTTAATATCGACAACATGCTATTTAAGTCATTTTTGAAGAGAGTGCCTAGTTTCACCAATATAACTCTTCCCGCATGAACAATCAATAAACGATAACCACAGAAGCTTGGAAACCATAATCAATACATTGGGTTTAATGATCCTTTAGTTTATTAATTAATTGGGTTTATAATATTAACAATCCCTAAGGTCGATTCATCACTTCAGTTTATAATATTAATAAACATGTGAGTTTATCGATCCTTTGTATTTAAAATATTAATTCTTAGGCTTTATTAATGTCTTGTGTTTTTAATATGGATCTCTTGGGCTTGTTGATCCCTTAGGTTTTTAATATTTATGCCTTGGGTTCTCCAATTCCTTGGCTTTATAATATTAAACCCTTGGGTTTATTAGTCCTTTTGGTTTATAATATTAATAATCCCTTGGGTTTATTAATCTCTTGAGTTTAAAATTTTAATTCTTAGGATTTATTAATTTCTTATGTTTTTTATATTAGTTTGTCATGTTTAATATATCCCTAGGGATATATTTATAGTTTTTATCTAAGGTTTTATATACTTAAGGGTTTGTAATATTAATATCTTAGGTTTAATATTATTCCCTTAAGTTTATAACCCCTTGGTATTTTATTATTAATCCCTTGGGTTTTTAATATCACTCCATTGGGTTTCTTGACCCTTTAGTATATTAATTCATTGGGTTTATAATATTAACAATCCCTAAGGTTGATTCATCACTTTGGTTTATAATATTAATAATCATGTGAGTTTATGAGTCCTTTGTATTTAAAATATTAATTCTTAGGCTTTATTAATCTCCTATGTTTTGAATATGAATCCCTTGGGCTTGTTGATCCTTAGATTTTTAATATTTATCCCTTGAGTTCACAATTACTTGGGTTTATAATATTAAACCCTTGGGTTTATTAGTTCCTTTGGTTAATAATATTAATAATATCTCGATTTTATTAATCTCTTTAGTTTAAAATATTAATTCTTAGGATTTATTAATTTCTTCGACTTTTGATATTATTTTGTTATGTTTAATATATCGCTTGGGATATATTTACTTAAAATAAATATATGATATGTATTAATAGTTATATTAAAAAATATATAAAAATTATTGGAAATATTGGTAAGAGATGTATACTTATTATAAATAATAATGAAATACTGTTATTATGTAATATTTGAATTATATTATAGTTTGAATTAAACTATTAATATATTCACAAAATTTAATAATATATATATATATATATATATATATATAAGTTTAGTATATAGTATGCATATAGTTAGTATTATTAACATATTATAAGTAAATATATAAAATATATTGTTAATTATATTTATAAATATTGTAATAATTATTTTGGTAAAATACATATTAAATATTACTATTATGTTGTATGTGAATTATATTAATGTTTTAAATATAACTATTAATATATTATCAAAATTTTATCTAAGAATTGTATATTATATTAATATACAAAATAAAGTTAACATAATAACTACAATTATATAAATATAGAATACTATGACTATTATTATTTCTATAGCTATTAATAATTATAAATAGTAATTCTTTAGCAAAATACACCCTACAGTTATTAATAATTATTATCATAATGTATCACCCATTCATTTTATATGGCTAAACTAATTACTATTTCAAGCTAACTCTCAATATTTGTAATATAATAAGCCTCTCTATTTCTGTCTACGAAAAGAGAATTAGAGAGTGAAAATTGCAATTAAGATAATGTAAACATACAAATTTTTCAAGATTTAACCACATACAGATTTTGTGAGTTTTGGGTATGTTTCTACGTGATATGTGATTAATTTAAGCCAAAGACTTTAAAAAATCATAACCCAATTTCAATATAAAATTAGCAAGCAGCTTATGCAGAGATATTAAAATTAAGAAAGCATATTAAGTGGTGATTCCATTTCAAAATTGCGTCAATTCTTAATCATGATCTATGGATTATACTTACTGAAAATAGACTATTTTCACCTCTAACTCTCTTGAATTAGATAATAAAAAAACAAATTGATAAATTTCAATATTTTTGGCATAAGCAATATACCTAGTTCTCCTCTTTCAATTTATCCTCTACATTTTCTTAGAATCTTCCCTTTCTTGACAGTAATCTAGTTTATCACCCTCGCTCTATCATTCCTCCATCCAACCCCCTCATTTCTCATCCCACATCTCATTCCTCTCAGCGCTCCCCTCATCCTTATGTTTCTCCTTCCCTCATGTTTGTCCATAACTCATGTCCCCCCTCTGATGCTCCCCTCTCGCTCTGTCGTGCACGTCAAGGCTAACTCCTTTGTGTATCCTTCGTCAAAGTCTCAGCCCTTCTCCTTTTGGTAACGTTAACCCAAATATGCATTATAATACTTATCTCTACGTAGGATTCTTCATGGATCTGGTGACCTTATCTTATCGCTCAGCCTGTCGCTCCTCCCATATCGGCACTTGCATGCAATGTTATTGTTTCTCATCCCATATCAGCACTTGCATGCAATGTTATTATTGCCACTTTCCACGTTGAAACTCCCCTGAAACATGTGTTATCCCCTACCACTCCATTGACTTATTTTCAATTGACGAAATCTAGCCTTGAGCATCTTTTTCTAATATTTCTTGTGAATCAAGGATGGATGTAGTGGTTGAGGTGGGTTTTTAACTCCCTCAACACTCATGTCCTATTCCCTGAAATGACATGCTTTACCTGTATTGATTAAAAAAAATTATTTATTTCGATTTACCATGTTCAGTTCTCCTATTTGACCTTCAATATTTTATCTCAAATTCTACTTTTAGGTTTACTTTTAAGTTTTAATGCTAGCTTTAATCTTCTTTCTAATCTGAATTCTAATTCTAATACTTTATACGATTATTATCCCAACCCTCTCCCCCTTTAAATTCATTGATCCTCCCCCTTGCAACCTTAATTCTAACCAATAATATAAAAGTTTATCTCTTATTTTTCCTCCCATAACCCCCTATCTTCCATATATTCTTCTCCTCTTCCCCCTCTTAATGCTAAAGTTATTAACCTATACATTTTTCCTTTGTTCATCTTGACAATCCCTTTCTAAGCCTTCAAGAAAAAGGCTTCAACTATGCTCTTGTTCCCTGCAACATTCCCTTTGAGGACATCATTTGAGCCATTAAATATATTTACCACCACCTTCCCTCCCATGAGGCCGTAGAGCTTCCACAAGGATGTGAATGCATTCTTCATAGCTTCAAGCTTCTCAAACCCAACCACTCAAAAGATAAACTTATTGTCCTTAACCAGATTAATTCTAACCCCAACATTATCATTTTAAAAGATGATAAAGGAAATTCATATGGCGTAAATAATTCCTCATATTTCTATCATAAGATTTTTTATCTCACTTTCTCTTCTCCATACAAATCCTCAACCAAAAACCCCATTAATCTAGTGATGAAAAAGACAATTAATGCCACTAAATCCCCCTCCCTTGACCCCTCTATCAAAAATATTTTGATTCCCCTCAACCCCATCACCCCCCAGATCTATGGTCAACCTAAACACCAGAAAAGGATGTTCCCCTTAGACCTATAGTGATCCTCATTGGCAGTTCCACCCATGCCATTTTTAAATTCCTTGCCAAAAAGGTTTTTCCCTTCATTAAAGACTCCATTGATTTCATTAAGAAAACCAAGCACATCAGATTGGATGAAAATGACATAATGGTTTGACTTGATGTCGTTTCCCTTTTCACCAAAATCCTTGTCTCGAAATCCACTGACCTTATTTCCAACTTTTTCACTTTTAAACCCTAAACCTTATCAAAATTTGTTTGACCACCACCTTCTTCACTTTTAATAGAGTTTGTTGCAAGCAGACTGAGGGCACTACCATGGGTTCCTCCCTCTCCCTCATTGTTGCCAAACATGGCCCAAGAAGATTCCACTTAAAACCTAAGTTTTGGAAATGGTTTGTCGATGATAAATTTGTTATTTGGTCCCATGGTATGTCGAAACTCCATGCCTTCCTTTCTAATCTTGATCATGATTCTCCCCATATTTAATTCACTATGGAACATCAAGTTAACCAATCCCTACCATTTCTTGACATCCTTTTCTCTCACCTCCTTGATTGATCTAGGTCGATATCATTGACCACCCATGTATTCCACCTAGACCTCTAGAAATTTTCACCAATTTCCTTGTTTATACCACAATTTACTATTTTTAGCATTTTTTCAGGCCTTGAACTTCTGGAGCTATTTTGACCTTCTAAATAGCGTTTTTTTGAGGTTCAAAATAGACCCATGGTTGTAGGTAGGACTTATCGCAAATATTGTAATACTCTGGTAGATATTTATAAGGAGGCATCACAAATGCCCAACAGATATTATATGACAAAGTTACGACCCTGGGAAGTTGCTTGCTGAGCTAACCCCAACAAAGCCCACAAAGTCTCGTCATTCCATATCCTATGGTTAGGTTTTTGGGTTTTTTAGGATTTCCCTTTGATGTTCAATAATAAAAAGACCCTTGAGAATCATTGTAACATGGTTCAAAGGCATGTAGTCACCACATCTCTTCTCAAAGATAAGATACCATCGCTCGAGCTACTCATTTCCATTATGTATGTAAGAATATTGCAAATCCTTGATATTAATGAGAATTTATTTCTACTGCATCTCTGTGTTTATGTTTATTTCTGTATTTTTTTCATTCTTGTATAAGTTTCAATCAATGGTATGAAATAACTCTACTCTTTCTATCTTTTTATTTAAATGTTCCCTGTAATATTCCAAAATACGAAAAGCAGTAATATAGAACTTAAAAATGGAAATAGCAGTGAATATCTCCTCTCCTTCTCCTGTAGCATCCTCATCTAATAAACTCCTCCACTGAACCATATTCTATCCAATCAATCTGTCCTCTAGTTTCTCCTCCCAAGTGTGCAAGTTAGCCATTGGTAATAAAACCAAATGGATCTCATCATGAAGAAATGGGATGCCCATGGAGGCAACTACATGTTGTCTAAAGGCCTTCTTGACGCATGAGAGGTGAGAAATGATGGAGATCTTAACCCCCATGAGAAGATCCAATCCCCATGTTATCATCCAAATAAAATGGATCACCCTCCAAAATGGTAGCTCATAGAAAAAATCACCAATCCCCTACTTCTACAATGTAGAGGGGTTGTGTGGCTGAAAATGATAGGAAAAATTATCCACCCCATGCTATCTCTCTCTCCATTTATGATAATTATAGAGCTCTTGTTGATCTTGGGCTACAATATTTTTGTCCTCAAGAGGCCAAAAGGAATCCAGACTCTCAAGGATCCACTCTTTGGTTCTAGGAACCTTGCTTGCCCAAGTCATTCCACATATAGTGAATAGATCATCATCACAATATGGAATCCGAAGGAGAAATAGATGAAATACCAGATGGTGAAAATAGTCCCTCAAGTGAGAAAAGCGTTGTTCTTCTCCTAGCTATCTCCAAACATGATGTGATAAGTGGCTATCCAACCACTTTCTTGTTGCCACTAGCTTCTCACATGCGTAGAAGTAGTAAAGAGAATGTGGTGTAAGCTGAGCGTTACCCAAACAAAACAATTCTTGCCCAAAGCCCTCTAGGAAGAGGCCATTTTGATCACTGATTGTAGTCCTAAGAAGACCATGAAATCCAAAGAGAGGCTTACCTTATTGTGGATAAATGCACTGTACATAGATGGAAAGAGAATGCAAATACTTTTTTATATGATCAATGAGTATAAAGACACAAATCTTACCATGTAGTGTTGGTAGGCTAGTGATGAGGTTCATGGATGAGCTCTCCCATATATATCCTAGAAAATTAAGTGACTGGAACAACCTTGTAGGATGGTTGTTTCCCTCCTCATTCATCCAGCAAACGACACACCTCCTGATATGCTGGAGCACATCCTCTTTTAGACCCTCCCATGAGAATCTCTGCATAATGGTCTGATAAGTCCCAATGAAATTTGTGTGACCAGAAAGGAGTGATTCATGTGTTACATGTAGAATATTCTCCTTGAGCTTGGAGTCTCTAGTCAAGAAGATCTGATCATGGTAATATATGACTCCATCCACCACTCTATACCTCCCATCTGTCTCTTTCCCATCAAACACCTTACATGTGAAGAGGTCCTTGGAATACTTCACCAATAGCTGGGACTCCCAATATGGATTTATACTCCTCAATGACAACACTACTGATTTCTATAATGAAGCACCTGTAACCTCATAGATCCCCTCTTTGACATGATCAATACCAAAGCCACATGCAGGAGTACTGCTATTCCACTTTTTCTGCCTCACTTGCAACTACTTTTTCTCAAGACAAGATTGAAGTTTATGGGAGTGAACCTTCACTGGGAAGCCATTTCCCATCCAAAACTTCCAGATTTTAGCTAATGCATGCATGAGAGCCAGTAACCCCTTTTCATAAATAGAAAAATCCCTCCTTTGTGGAAGTATCTTCTGATTCCCCAAGGATATGGAGTAGCCCCTTTGCACCATGTTTATGCTAGCATCTACTCCTGAAACACCATCTTCCAGTGCAAGAGGCTAGGTGAGAGATGGAAATGAAAATATCAGACAATTTCTCATCCTTTCCTTGAGCCAAACAAAGGCTCTTTGCATTGTGCTAGCCTCACCCATGGCTCCTTTCTCAGCCAGATACATGAATGATGCATCTTGTTGTGAGAATTATTTGATCATCTTCCAATAAAAGGACCTTCCTAGTGGAATGCCTCCATATAATGAAACATCAAGGTCTAGAGTAAACTGTATATCTGAGTGGATTGATTTGTCACTTCTTCCACTATGAAAATCAATCTCCATCTTATGTGCATATACCTCCTAGAATGGATAGGTGTGCATTCCCCTAATGACCTAATGTTGGCCACTCTTCTTATCTTCCCACTCCATCTATAAATTCTCCTAATCTGTGGTGACCTTACCCAACGTAATCAACCACTTCACACCCAATATTACGCTGGTGTCAGGATTCTTGACCACAAAGGAGTGATCTATCAAGGTGTATGTCCTTAATGCTGGAATACACTTCCCCCACTACTTAGTCCCACTATCTATCAATAATGACACATGTTTCTCATCGATTGTGCCTGGTATCCTAATGTTGGATTTGTTGAGTCTCATTTTTTCCTATATTTTGAGGCCTTTCTGAGGCCTTGCCTCCCCTATTTTTGAACTCCTTCTGCCCCTAATTATGCTTAGTTCAGCTATATTGTTTAGTTTTTTCTAAAAGGGTGCTATAAGCTTAAGGTATGTCAAATTAACATAATAAGTGTCATTTTTCCTTAAACTTGAAGTATTCTTTGATCTAGCTTTATCTTTATTAAATTACCACTCCAAATGATCTAGAACTCATGTGTAGATTTTCTTTGGTTGAAAATAGCTCATCATTTCCCATAGACGCTACAATAATCCTGTAGCAGATTTCCTGTAGCCATTTTGGATTACCTGCAGTCGTTCCAGATTTCCTGTCACAGATCTAGATTTCCTACAGTAGTTCCAGATTTCTTGTAGAAGCCCGGATTTCCTGCAACGACATCAATAGTTGACTGTGTTCTATTTATTGCCAGATCTAGCAAGGACATGGGTTTTGTGGGGAATTCGTTACACATGAAGGCTATCCTATTGGCCGCTTCGAGCTTCCTTTTGAAATGACAAAAACTTACAGATTTATTCTCGTAACCACATTTCCTATAGTTATTTCGAATTTCCTGCAGCTTTAGCGATGTAACCGAAATCATCTAATCCGTGATTTTAGTCATGGATTAGACTCAACAGAAGCTAAATTCGATATTCTAGACTTGTATTGTTGGCTAATAGCTTAGATTAGTCATTCGAGCCAAATATGGGCTTTAGAGATTGTATAAAAGGAGATGTATTTCATATTGTAAAGGAGGCTCTGTTGGGATTTTTGTTGATAACAAGATATCAGACTGTACTTGACTGTAATTTCTAGATTAATAAAATAGCCTATGTTCTATTTACCTTTCTAAGTAGTTTCTTAGAATTTTGAAGGAGTTTTGAGTGAGGGAGGGCCCCCTTCGCTCACAGCTCCCACAACATAGTGTGTGTTTTATTTATGTTTCATTTATGCATTAATAATTTCTGTACACAGCTAGTGCTTTATTTCTGCATTTTTTGCAGCAAAATGTTAATTGTTTAAGTGATTTAATTCTTTATGTTAATGAGTTCTTTTCATTTTCTCAACGTTTAATTTGGATTATTGATTGTGGTTGATCTTTTATATTTTCCTCCATCAATATCAGCAAACCCAAGTTTTGTAGAAGGATGTTATAAGCCACTCCATAGCCATTTCTGCTAAAGTATAAGTGCATGAAATAAGCATGAGTTGTTCATTGTTATTTAGTTTTTATCTTTTCATGGTCAATATCATCAATCCTAAGTGTTGTAGAGGGATGATATATGCCACTCCATAGCCATTGCTACCTAGTATTGATGCATGAAAGAGGCATTACTTGGTGTGTATATGAATAGTTAATTTATGAACACTTCTAGTAATAAGCCTACATATATTTTGCATAGCATCTCACAAGCTTACCTACCCTGGGTTGATAATTTATGATTGGAAAATTATATGTCTATAATTTGATTCAACATTTTGTCACTGTAGGAAATTTATGTTCCTGTGCTGCAGGAATTCCCTGTGCCACTGTAGAAAATTTTTGTTCCTATGTTGTAGGAATTTATCGGCTTGACAATTTATGATTGGAAAATTATAAGTCTATAATTTGACTCAACAGGATTCTTTGGAAATCTCTGTCAAAATGCAAGGGCTCCACTAGTTGGATCAATGTCTCCATCTCCATATCTAGGTGGTGGTGGATCTCGTCCTGGCGCTACAACACAAGTTTCTCCTTCCAGCTCTTCCTCTTCTTCCTCATCATTATTTGATATTACCCCATCATCACTAAGAGACTCTTTGTCTTGGTCATCTCTTGAGGGAATAATCTTCATATCTTCCTCTTGAGAAGAGAGCTCTTGTTGGATGGGGGCTCTTGCCCTTGGAAAATTACTTTGCAAATATCTAACCCTCTCAATGGAATCCTAAAGCGTAGTAGGGCTACTGGATCCTTCCAACTCATGCAAAGGCTCTGACTTCTTGAGCTTGGCTAGCTCAACCAAGAGTGTTTCTGAATATCTTCGATCAAATATTTCCACTAACATCCTACTGAACTTTGCATATGCAGCCACATTTTAATGCCCCAATATAGAAAGACCATGAAACTACCAATCATGAGCCTCACCTTCAAGGTGCAACGCTTCTACCTTAATGGCCTCCACCTCTGAAACTTGGTGCAACTGGAAATAGATGTCCAAATTCCCTACCCAAGCCTTAGTTGTGCACTTGGGTGACCCATCAAAAGTAGGCAGAAAGAAAATACCAAAATTATGTCGCAGACAATTGTTCTTCATGTACCCTCTAGCTCTATTGTGATTACATGGTATTCTGTTTTCCTTGATTTGAAAGAACCGTTGGGAGTTTAGATGTACTTTGAACCTATGAGATTGAGATTCATATTCTAGGAGATAGTCACCAAGGGTCTCCTCCTTTTGTGTTTCTCCTACCTCCTTCCCTCTTGCTAGGAATGTAGGCATGGTAGAGCATTGTGGAACTGGTTGTAATGATGAGTTTTCACACTAATGATGCAAAATGTTGGAGCTTTATTCATGTACAAACCCTTTAGGGGAATATTTATGTCTCTCCAATGTCATCTCCTTGATTTCTTTGTTAGTATCCTGCATAGTTTGGAGAAGAAGCTTTGAAAACTCCTATCCATTCATTTCTCTTGATAATGGAGTCTTGCCTTTGTCCCTTTTGTAAGCCTTCTCCTTTATGTGACAATCTTCTTCTTCTTTTGATCACATAGATGTGATGTCTCATAGGCTGAGCCAAGATTATGCTTGAATACCACTGTAATATTCCAAAATTGGAAAAGTAGCAATATAGAAATTAAAAATGGAAATAGAAATGAATATCAATACATCAAGATATGAGACAAGTACATATCCATTTTATTATGAATATCAGCAGAAAATAAGTACAATATCTCGAGGAACAAGTCACTAAAGCAAGACAACACAAGCCTCCAATAATCAAATATGCTAAAACATGAAATGTTGTTGTTGCTCAAAATGTCGGGGGATCAATACAACGCAGTCCCAGTGAATGCAATTGAAGCTAGAAAATACAATGATATGGATCTATTGATATATGGCTCAAAAATTTATGAGAATGGAGATCTAAGCTCCCAAGCACATTTCCAAGACAACCCAGAAAGGGTTTCCGGAAATACCCAAAATGCAAAATGATAAAATGTAGCCCTAGGGTTGAATAATCTCTACAACGTGATGGCTAATAGGAGGTGGCTGATCTAATGTAAAAATGGTTGAGACTCCTCCAATAGATCTCTTGGATGAAGGCTTCTCCCCTCACTGGAAATCCAACTCACCAACTGGGGCCCTAACCCCTCCTCTGCAACTGCTCATCAAAATAACGTAGTTTCTGAAGGAAACTACATTGTAGGTGGTGGTAACAACTTGGCTTACTTTCACATGAGTAAATTATGCATATATACCTTCCTTTTTAGCTTCTCAGAGGAAGGGTTGATCCCTCCAATGCAAAACAAGCTCATAAACTAGGTCTATCCCTCCTCCACTGCTACTGCCCTACAAGAAAACACAGTCCTGAGGGAGACTGTGCTGTGTACAATGGCTGAAGCTTGGCCTGATGTCAGATAGTGGAAATGCAGCTTAATGAACCTCTCTTGATTAGGCACTTGAAGTCCCCTGAGGATGAGGGTGGTATTCCTTCTTGGGAACACCCTTGTGTTAAACAGCTAAAGCATGCAAGAAGTCATAAAATGGCAAGAAATAAATAATAATCATCATGCCCTATATGGATACCATCCCCTTCCTTATATGCTTTGTGAGCTTCCTCACCTTGGGCCCCACACATTAAAGTCACTACTCTCATGGAGACTTCATCCCACTAACATTGTGTTGTCCCTAATTAACTAACCACTCCCTCCATACCAATTTTGTTGATCTAGTCAAACTTGACCCCATCCACATGCTTCAACCTCTATTCACACATGAAGGTTCTTTATCCAGATAATATGATGATCCTTATCCACATTAGAAGTGGTTTTATTCCTACTAATAATATTTATGGGTCTCCCTACCCTCTTATTCACCTATCTAAATGACAAAAACAAAATTTATTATTCCAAATAGCTAAAAGCTAATTAGGAATATTACATTCCCAACAAGGTTGGGGTATAAGCAGTTAGGGCTCAAACTATTTAAAAATTTGAAAGATGAGCCTCATAAACCCCAAAAAACTCCCATGGAAGAAGACAAGAAAGATGAGGGAGTATGACATCCTTTCAAAATATTGCTCGAAGAGGCCCTTGAGTAACAAAGGAACGAGATGATGGAAAAATCCACCCAGATCCTTCGGTGGATGCCCACATGCAACCCATTTTCATCCAGAAGCCACTCTGGAGGTGCCACTCCCTTCAAGGTACAATTAATCTTTGACATTACACTATTTGAAGTCTAGATAGATGTAAATTTCATAGATAGATGGTTAAATCTGTTGGAATAATATTTTTCAGTTCATCATTTTTCCATTGAGGAAAATATTTCTTTTTCACTCCTCAAATTCGCCCCCCATGTAAAGGACTAGTGGGACTTTGGATCTAAGGAGGGATTTGTAAAGGAATTTGTGCGACATTAGTTTATGTTGTGAGTGGGGATTTTATGGAACTCACATGACTTGCTAGCAGCCTTCTTTTCCTTCCTATTATTCTTGGCTTGAGAATTCGAGGATTTTCTTCTGTGGTTGTGGCCTAACTCTTCCCTTCGATCTGTGGCTTGGGGCACATTTTCTCTCCTTTGGGTTCGCAGATCCAAAGTCGCACTTATTCTGCTTTGAACACTCTGATGTGTGGAAGGCTACCTTCAAATATAAGGAGGGCCTTTTCAAATGATCGTTCATGCGTTTTGGGTTGAAGAATTCCCCTGTAACCTTCATGAGGCTGATGGACGACATCTTGTGACCCTTCATAAACTTGTTCATGGTAGTATATTTGGATGACATATTTATCTTCAATTAGAGTTTTGAATTTCACCTACATCATATTCCATTGGTCATCCAAACATTGCAACAACACATTTTGTGTGCTATTTTCAAGAAATACACTTTTGACATGACCAAGTTTCAAAATATGGGTTACATCATTGATGATAAATGTGTGCATGTCGACCTAGCCAAGATACATGTTATTTGGGATAGGCCAGCCTCAACCACTATAACAAAGCTCCAAAAATTTATGGGACTTTCCAATTTCTACCATAGGTTCGTGTTTGGTTTCTCTCATATCACTAGGCCTTTGGGTCAATTCAGAAAGGGTAGAGTGAAAGAAAATTTATTTGGTACAAATCCCAATAGAAGTTATTTTCTGAGTTGAATCATTGCCTCTCCTCCACATCGGTGCTCACATTACCAGACCTACAACAACCATTTGAGATTGAGAAAAATGCCTTTGACTATGCTATTGGTGCAGGTCTTACTCAATAGGGCCATCTAGTGGAAAATCACAATGAGACACTTTTGAACACAGTATGAAAGTATTGAACCTATGATAAAGAGATGTATTCCATTGTGCGAGCCCACCGATAGTGGAAGAATTACATTTTGGGGAAGGAAATAGTTATCCAAACATACCACTGACCCCTGCAGCTCATACAAACACAAGGAATGTTGTAGAATGGTCATCATTAGAAATGGTCCACATATGTGCAACAATTTTGTTTGACCATTAAGTACAAGAAGGGAAACATCAATAATGTTTCAAATTGCCTCAGCTAACCATCATTCATGGTGCTAACCACTATGCTTAACTCTTGTGGACACGAGACTTCTAAATGGCTGAAAATTTACAAGAGAGATCCAGAATTCAACATTGCATATCAGATGATCCTGGAAGGTAAGCAAGCTCTATAATTTCAACTCTAAGACATGCTAGTATACCACCTGGAACACCTTTATGTTCCTTCAAGTGAGCGTACCAAGATGATTTTGGAGGTGCACTAGAGTCGATTACATGGACATTTTAGGATAGAAAAGACAGTGCGACTCTTGTAGAAGTATTTTTATTAGACAAACCTTCGAAAGGATGTTGGGAATTACATTAGATATTTCATTTCCTGTGTCATTTCCAAACCTACAATCAATAATAAAGTCATGTATACTCTTCCTACTCATAGCTAGCCCTGGTAGTCCATACCCATGCATTAAATGTTGAGACTTCCTTCACCTAGGCATGGAAACTACTGTGTTTTCATGGTCATCGACAGATTCTCCAAGATGGCCATTCTTGCAGCATGCAAGAATATTATCACCACAAAAGCCACTACCAAACTCTTCTTTGAACGAGTGTGGGTACACTTTTGGATCACATAATCCATTATCACAGATCAGGATAGTAGGTTCGTAAGTGAATTTTAGTCAAGCCTCTGGTCATTGTTAGAAAGAAAGCTCACTAGTCCATCCAGTATGTCCCATTGATGATGACATACCACTTCCATCTACTTACAAAGATTTAGCTCATGTCTAGTTCGAAGCTGACAGATATAAAAACTTCATTGAACTCCTTCAAAACAGCCTCCAACAGGTCCATGACATATTTAATACAGAAAATTATAAGGACAAACAATGCCATGGCCAACATTAGGTGCAAAAACGTTTGGTTACATTTGTAGAATATGTGCCTTGTTGGGGCCTACCGCAAGCTTCTCCCGCTCTGATATGGGCACTACACCATCATTAAGGATATAGGGGACAGTTCCTTCAACCTCACCATTCCACCATTCCTTGGCGTACACCCAATATTCAATGCGGATCGGTTGCGGCCATACTTTCCCCCATTGTTGGACATATGAGACATTGTTGAGCAGTTGACATCAACAAATATCAAACCAAGATTCATTGAACATACCAAAATTGATAGGATTATGGACACACATATCAATAACACTTTCCAGTATAAGATCCAGCTATATGGATTTCTCAAAGCCGAAAAACTCCTTCACCAGGGCAAGTGGCCCACCACGGACCAGATTCAATAGAAATTTACTCACCTCATGGAGGCTTTGTATGAAATGGTAACCATTTCATCCTAAGGGGGAAGGACTGATCCATTGGGATATCAATGGTCACCCTTCTATTCCGCCTGGAACTCTAGTCGGTTTCATCAGTTTCCTTGTTTATAACACAATTTATAACTTTAGTAGTTTTTCTGGTCTTGAACTTCCAAAGATATTTTGACCCCCTAAACAGTGATTTTTGTAGTACTTGGATAGATATTTTTAATGAGGTATTGTACATGAAAATTGAAGATCATATGACCAAGTTATGACCCTGGGAAGTTGGCTACCCAACATGAGCCACAAAATATTGGCATTACATCTCCTAGGGTTAGGTTTTTAGTTGTTTATGGTTTCCCTTTGATGTTCAATAATAAAAAGTAATTTGAGCCTCATTGTAACATGGTTAAGAGGCATGTAGCCACCACATCTCCTCTCATAGATAAACTACCATTGCCTGAGCTAGTCATTTCAATTATGTATGTAAGCATATTACAAATATTGGATATTAATGAGAATTTATTTCTACTTCATCTATGTTTTTATTTTTATTTTTGTATTATGTCATGTTCCTGCATAATTTTGGAGCATTGATGCATCCCATACCCACCAAGTATATCGAAAGAATACTCATATTGATAGATACCTCCATGCCAACTCCCAACACCATCCTTCTCAAAATTTTGTTGTTCTTAAAACCCTTATTACTCATGCCATTTATATTTCTTCCTCCCACTATTTTTCCATCGAAAAATGCCATCTCACCAAATCCCTTAAAGGAAATGGTTACCTCGCTTCCCAGATCAATAAAACATTTGATACCACCCTTCACCCTAATCTTAAAACTCTTTTGTCAATTCACCCTTAACCGAATTTTCCTTCCCAACATTAAGGGAGTAACTAATCATATTTCTAATATCCTTTTGAAAAGGAACATAAAAACCTTCTTCAATCACTAGATTACCCTTAGCCAACTCTTAATATAAGGAAAATATAAGAACGACTCGATGCTTTGCCTCGGTGTTTATGAGATCCCTTCCTCTTGTTGATTTTCTTATATAACACAGACTTAGAGTTCCTTCAAAGTCTACCTTAAATAACACATGGCTACTTCCTACCATATTTGTGTCAATAAATCCACTATCACTGAACATTCCTACAAAGCCAGGCATTTAATTTGTTTTGATAAAACCAAAATATTGGGCTCTTCCTCCTTCACTCGAATCTTGTCATTAGGGAAGCTCTAGAAATTGAAAAGCACCCTAAAAAATTTAAACAAGAATATGTATATTATTTAAGTCATTCTTGGAAACCCACTATCCATTTCATGTCTTATAAACCCTATCCCCCTAAAATTAATACTAATGTTAGATACCGTCCCCATTCTCTCTCCTCCTTATATTTTTATGTCCTTCTTGGTACCATATTTTCGTCCTCCTATTTACATCTTTTAATCTTTTACTTGAACCTAATTTGTATGCTATTTTAATTCCTCTCTAATCCTTATTTAATTATATTCCTGTCCTAATATAATTTATTAGATCTCCTTATTCTATTCCTTTTTTATTCTAATTATAATTTGAAATGCTTATTTAATTTAATCTATTTTGAGATTGGAGGCTTATGTGAGAAGAAAAATTATGATCTTCCATTTCCGGTGTTAGAAATTAAATAGCAGAGCAATGGAACACATAAAATATTTTGGATACATAAACACAGAAAAGTTTAAAACAAGAGAGACATAGATATATGTGGTTTTCCCAATTTGAGATATGTCCACGGAGAAACATTCATTCCTTCCTTTTCTATTTTCTAGAAAAAATAAGAGAAACAAACTATATCAAATCTGTTGTAATTTCCTCTTCACTCTCACACAATATCGTCTCTCTTTTTCACATAGAATAATAATACAAAACCACAATATAATTCCCTCATATAAACTGAGGATTTTATTCTAAGGAAAAGACCCTAAATTAACATTACTTGTACCATAAGATATTTTGACTAATTAACAACCGAGTTTTACTACGAAATTACAATAGTTTGACAAGGAATTTTTTTATCTAATTTTTGCTTCAGGAGCACTGCCCCCAAATCCCTTCCTAGGAGAGCTCCAAATAATTTCATTTGCCCCTCCCTAGACCCCTGTTGCAGCAATATTGAGGAGAAATCCCCCCCACACCTAATAGTCATGGACTAGGATCCAACCATGATTGAAACAAAAAACCTTTGAATCAGCAACATAATCAGGTTCCACACCCAACATCTAGAACACTCACATTGAAGTTTTTCTTCTTGATGTTTCAAATCATCAAGTGTCGCTCATTGTTAAGACATAGATATGAAATACATGAAAGCATAGAGATATATAAGTGAGATATGTGAGAGAAAAAAGATGTTATGTAAATTTAATCGTCCAAAAGACATAATAATGAAAATTTCACATTAAACATTCAAAATATCTTCTTAATCCATTATGGATAGTTATATTTAATTAATTTTTTTTAATCTAATTCTAATTTTAAATTATAAATTATTAATTTATTTCCTTTAACCCTCTTTATTTTACTCTTCCCTTAAGCAAATTCTAATTTAAATTTATTGCACACTTATTTAAGCCTATATTTGAAGTTTAATTTGTTTTTAATACTATTTAATAAATTTATTTAACCAAAATATATTATTTCATAATTAATTAGTATCGCTTTGATCTGATCAACAATTTTACCATAATCTATTATCTTATTATTTTACTCTCATTATTTAAATTATATAAATTTATCCTTCTTTCCATTTTACACTTTTGTAATCTATTCTATTTTCTTAATTTAATTCTAATTTAATTATTTTTTATATTTATTTTCAATATCATATTTTTTTCTCTTTTGGCATAATCTAGCTAATAGAGGAAATGACTTTTTTTTTTCCTGGAATCACACAATAATTTTTTTAGTAAGATTATAGTTTTCTATTGTTTAAAATGCACCTTTGAATTCATAAATGGATTCAACACCCTAAAAAAATCTTGAGACACTTAATCTTCATAGATTAAACAATTAAAATTATGAAATTTAAAATCCTCTCCAAGATTTTGAACAAAATTAACGAGAAAGAGTATTAATTAGTTAGAATACGCATATGTTAATTAACCCTCATTTATTAGATATTAATTCTAATTTGTGTTTAATTTATTTCATTATTTTTTAACATATATAATTAATTCTTATCTCATGTCGTACTCTAACGAGGTTGAGGATTTTCCCTGAAAATCACAGAAATTCTCGTAAACATTTGATAAAATCAAGCTAGTAATTTTAGAAATCCAGGTTACAGGTGTCAAAATTCAAGATTTTGGGTGCCCCAAAGGTTTTGATGGTGTTGAATACATTTCCAACATAAAAAATGTGATTCAAACACTACTACTACTAGTTTTTTTTAATTGTTTTTTTGTTGGATTCTAGAGAGTTTTGACTGTGTGGACAATTCCTCCTCCTCAGTAGAGAATGCCTTATCTCACTAAAAAAAATTTGGTTCAATTGTATTATTTTATTATTATTTATTTGATCATTCTTCCCTTGTTAAATTAATTAATATTAACTATTTTACTAATTTTATTATTTTTATTTATTATAATAGATTTTGTCTAAACATGTTATTTTTTAGACCTTTTTGTTGAGATTTGACGATTGTTTTTTGGCAAGTCTTACTTTTTGTTTTTTAAAATGAGTTTTTAACTGCATATATGGATTAAACACCTTGAAAACCCCTAGGAAACTTGGATTGTGGAGATTTTACAACTCAAAATTGTAATTCCAAAAAGTCCTTGCATGATTTTAGACAAATTAGACCTGAAAATATGTTGAAAAAACTTCCAAAATGTAGAAGAGATAGGCCATAGAATTATAATTTAACTGTAACCTTAAAAAATTAATTTATATTATTATTAATTAATGTTCTTATCCTATTTAGAATCTCTAAAGATCATGGTATTTCCATATAACTCTCATATTAATTCCCTGTATATTTTTTGTCTAGAACTCGTTGAAACTTCATTCTGAGCTTTCTATATCTAACTATGGGTGACTTGTTCATGGAGGGATTTACAAGACTCAATTATAAGGGAGAGGAGAAGAGATGACTTTCAGATTAATTTGGGATTAATTTTTGTATTCGATGAATTTCTAGTTACCGAGATGATACGAAGATGATACGAGTCATTAACAAAGGAATCATATAATAAAGACTTGGGTGAAGAGTAAAAAATGTCATACACCATAAAAATTTTACATAGTGTTCTAGAATGAATCCTCAATAGCATGATATTGTACTTGTCTACAAGGGTGAAAATTTCACCTGGACGCGATTTCCTTGTCGAAATTTAATGATTTTGTTTCAAACAATATGAACGTGGGAGTGTTTGAATCATTTTTTAATAGTGGAAATGGATTCGAAAACATCAACAACCTCTGACACTGATCCAAATTTATGTAGGAACATAACAAAATACACGTATAACCATAAACACAAATATGCAGTTGAAATAACACTTCATTTCCTTAATATCAAATAAATGAAATTTGTTTAGAGACAAAATGGAAATAAACTAGCTAGGATGTTGGTAGCTTATCTCTGAGAAGAGATGTGGTGACTAAAAGCCTCTGAACTCTATGGAAAGATGAGGCTCAAAGGCCTATATATTATTGAGAAACAATGAAAAACCATTAACATCCAAAAACCTAACCCTAGGAGATGAAATGCTAGAGTATGGACCACGTTAGGGTAAATTGGTACATCAATTTCCTGGGGTTGTAGGTTTTGCATACTATCTTTGTTTGACGAACATGATACATCGTTAGAAAGATATATCCGAGTACTACAACTATTTATATTGTATGTCAAGTGTAAAACAAATTCATATTTTTCGGAGGTTTGATGCCCAAAAAACGCCATTTAGGGCATCAAAATGGCTCTGGAAGTTCAAGACCCAGAAAACTACCAGAAATAGTAAAATGTGCTATAATTAAGGAAACTAAAAAACTAAAAGAAACAATGGTGGGGTCCCAAGTGGAATAGGTGGATGGCGACCAATATCCACCTGGATCATTCTTCCCCCCATTATGAAGCAATGGTCCACATTGCATTGAGTTCCTCCATGGGATTAGGAAACTTCGGCTGAACTTGGTCCTTGGTGAGCCACTTGCCCTGGTGTAGGAGTTGGCCTACTTTGAAAACTCGATATAGTTGGATCCTCGACTAGCTATTTTTCTTGATATTTGTGTCCATAATCAGATTATTTGTGGCTTGTTCCATGCAGTCTGGGTTTAACTATGTTTGTGTAAGTTTTTTTGTCATGTCGTATGTGTCCAGTAGAGGTGGAAAGTAGGGCCGAAGGTGGTTGACATTAAACACTGGGTCCAAACCAAGGAATGATGGAATACTGAGATAGAAGCCACTTTACCCTACATCCTTGGTAATGGTGTATGGCCCTAATCAGATCGGGCGGAGCTTGCACTGGGGTCCAATAAGGTGCTCCTTATGCAAATGTAGCCACAATTTGTCGCCCAACTAGAAGTTGTGTTGCACTCGATGCTGATCATGTCACTGCTTGTACTTAGCATTGGCTTTGTCCAATATGTCATGAACCTGTTGGCGAATGTGTTGAATGTGCTCAATGAAGCTATTCACCTTGGTAGCTTCAGACTCGACATGAGTTGAATCATCCTAAGTAGCTAGAAATGGCATGGTTGTGTCAATGGGACATAGTGGCTAGAATCCCAAGCCCACCTGAAAGGGGTTGTGGTCGGTTGAGCTGTGGAGGGCTCGATTATAGCTATGTTGTACATAGGGGAGGCTCTCATCCCATGTTCATGGATGTTTTGAGTTGTACATGTGCAAAATGTGTATGATTATCCTGTTGATGACCTTTATCTCGCCATCAATTTGGGGATGGAAAGATGTGGAGTTGGTGAGCTTGGTGTCCAGCATTGACCTGAGATTGGACAAAAATGTACTAAGGAATGTGATGTCCCGATCTGAAGTGATATACTTTGGGATCCCAAAGTGTACCCACACTCGTTCAAAGAAGATTTTAGTAGTGGCTTCTGCTGTGAAATTCTTCTTGCACGCCACCATAATGGCCATCTTCGACAATCTGTCGAAAAACATGAAAACATAGTCATTGCCATGCTTAGTAGAAGGAAGGCTCGACATGTAATCTATGGAGATGGATTCCCAACTTTGACTAGGGGTAGGCAGCAGAGTATAGAGGCCTTGCTTCTTGATGGACAGTTTGGAAATGGCGCAGGTAGTGAAGGATCTGATAAACTTCCTGACATCCTCTTGAAGGTTTGGCCAATAGAAATACTTTTGAAGTATTGCCACTGTTTTCTTGACCCTGAACTGCCTAGCTACGTGACTGTAGTATGCTTCCAAAATCATCTTGGCATGCTCGCTCAAAGAAATTAAAAGATGCCCCAAGTGACATAATAGTGCATCTTGGAGGTGAAAATTTGGAACTCAGTTAGCTTCCAAGGGTGTCTTATATGACTAGTCGAATTCTAGATCACTCTTGTAGAGAAGCATGCAATCAAAAGTCTCGTACACACAAGAGTTGAGCAGCGTGATTATCGTCACGATCAGTGGTCGGCTGATGCAATCTACAACATTATTTTTGTTGCCCTTCTTGTACTTGATGTTAAAATAACAATGTTGTAGATATGTTGACTACTTCTGATGGAAATCGTTCTCCAAGTTCCCTTTTTTCTGTATCAACTATAGGTGCCAGTGGTCTATTTGGATGATCGTTTCCTTCCCCAAAATATAATGCTTCCATTGTCAGCAAGCCTGCAAATTAATGGATTTCATCTCTTTGTCATAAGTGGGATACTTTTGGACTTTTTCGAAGAGTGTCTCACTGTGATATGCCATTGGATGCCCCTGTTCAGTAATAAATGCCCAAATAGCATAGTCAGAGACATTTGTCTCGATCTCAAATGGTTGTTGAAAATCTAGTAATGTGAGCACTGAGCATAGCAGAGGCGATGTTTCAGTTCTACGAATACCTTCTGTTGAGATTCCGACTAAAGGAAATTTTGTTTCACTCCTTCACTGGTGACTTAACTCAAGGGCCAAGTGATATGAGAGAATCCCAACATGAACTTGTCGTAGAAATTAGGAACACCCAGAAAGATGTGAACCTCTATTAGAGTGGTTGGGGCTGGCCAATCCCAAATGACTTGGAACTTGGCTGGATCCACATCCACCCCCTGTTCATCAATAATGTATCCCATATATTGAACCTAGGTCAAAGTGCACTTCTCCAAATTAGCACAAAACTTATGTTTCTGCAATGTTTGGAGAACGTGTTGGATGTGGTGGAGGTGCTCTTCCCAAGTCTGGCTGAATATCAGGATGCCATCCAAGTACACTACTACAAATGAGTTTGTGAATGGCTACAAGATGTCGTCCATCAACCTCATGAAGGTTGTGGGATCATTCTTCAACATGAAAGGCATGAATAGCCAATCTAAAAGACCCTCCTTGGCTTTGAAGGTAGTCTTCCACACATCAGGCGGTTCGATTAGTACCTAGTGATACTCGCACTTCAAGTCGATCTTGCTCAAACATTTTTCCCCTTTGATTTGGTCCCCAAGGTCATCAATTTGTGGGATCGGGTACCTATTCTGGACAGTGATCTTGTTCAGCGCCTGATAGTCAATACAGAGTCTCCAAGTCCCATCCTTCTTTTGCACCAACAAGATCGGGCTCTCACAAGGTGATGAACTTGGTCAGATGTGACATTTCTACACCAGCTCCTATATCTACCTCTTGATTTCATCGTTCTCCATAACACAGCACTGATATATTTTTCCATTGGGAAGTGACGCACCTAGTGTCAGATCGATGAGGTGCTTGACCTGACAGTGAAGAGGCACCCCTGAAGGTGAGGCAAAGATGTCTCGATACTCCTCCGCAACCTTGTCCATTTGTTTTTGTCATGTCGAGGAGCCTTTTCTGAAGATCGTGGCCATAATCTTCTTCTTACCCTGAGGATGGATCATCAGGAAAATAAATTTCCCAGTATTGGAAATGAGATGACTACATTGTTTTGCATAACCAAAGAGATAGAGGCAGGCAATGGTACCTCTAGTATCCTGTACAAATTATTTCCCAAAGTAACAATACCAGCACGAGGCTAGGACTCATACACAGCATGTCGCTTCCATAAGTATGGTTGGCCTAATAGTACATCATAAACATCAAGAGGATAAATGTCACATAATACATCATCAATGAAGGGATTGATGTTGTAGGGAAGGCGACACTACTAGCTGACGCAAACATCCTATCCTTGGTGACGCTACTCGATGGTGTACGCTTGTGCATTTTATGTGGTCGGCAAGCCCAAACGCTTTACAACCTCTGTTGAAATGAGGTTCTTTTGGCTCCCACTGTCAGCAATGAATTGTAGCAGGGAACCCTTTACACACATCTGGGAGTGGAATATATGCTCCTCCTCCTTTGGATATTTTGGTTCTTCCTCTTGGATCTTCGTGGTGGAAAAAGTGGCGTTGCGCTCTGTATCGATAATCTTGTTTCCTATGTCATTCCCCTTCTCAAGTTTTGATTTAGTGTTGGAGCATGCATCTAATTCAGAAGCCTTCATATCGGCCACCAGTGATTTCTTAGCCCAACACACACTTGTGTTGTGATTGGAGCTCTTATGGAACTCGCACCACTTTCCCATGTCCTTATTTTGACTTCATGGTGTTTTCATTTACTTTTGTCTTTGGCAGGTGATCCTGGGCCACCATGCCTTGGCTTTGTCCTTTATTCTGCGTTTTGGGGGCACCTTTCGATTGCTTTTGATTTGAAGATCCAAATTATCTCTTCTTCTGTTTGAATTTCTACTCAATCTTGGCGACATACTGGTATGTCATACCAAGCGAGGAGATGTCGAGGAACTCCATTTTCTCCTGAATATATATGTGAAAACAACTGTGGTACTTAAGAATCAAATTTTCCTGCAAATATTTGATATGAAACTTTGTGCATAGGGTATCGAACAGATTCATCAGCTCATGCACATCTTGATCTCTTTTCTACCACAACGTAGTCCCATGGGATAATATTTTTCCCTGACGGATTCCCGGAAATAATTCCAAGTGGGTATAACTGATAACAGAGATGGTTCACCCTCATCCCTTTTCTCATAGTGGGTTTCCCACACTAGAACATTTGGCCCAATTTTCGACGTCCAAAATGTCGCTCTTATGACACGTAGGCATCCCCAGAGCGACACTTTGAAGTGGGGAAAAATGTGGTTTCTCCTCATGTCGCAATTATGACACTTGAGTTAACTGTCGGAAGAGCGACACTTTTTCCAACATTTCCAAATGGTATTCGCTCTTCCGAAGTTATCGACGGTACTTCGCTATTCCGACATTAGCAAGCAAGTGTCACTCTTCTGACGAACCAGAGTGTCGCTCTTCTGAAATTATAAAATGTGAAAAATTCATTGCAAGGACGAGGGTTCGCAAACGCCAGAATACCGACAGTATTGAAATGTCGGAATACGTTGCTAAAACGTAGTTAAACATCAGAATATTGATGGTGGTGAATCATAGGAATACCGAAAGGGGTGAAACGTAAGCGGTGATGAAATGTCGGAAGGCCGACGGTAGTGAAACGCCAGAATGTCGACGACATCAAACACACATGTAAAAAAAAATTTGCAAACCAATTTCACATTTTTTGATGTTTCCCTACTCCCAAGCTTTTGTCCTGGTATCCCGCTTGAGAGATCTATTCTTATCTGACGTTATAAAATGGGTATGTTCCTATATATTCTGATTTGTATAATTTTTCCCAATGCCCAGCAACTGATTACCTTCAAATCCAGAGCCATATGCATGCTACAACCAAGATTTATTTTCTTGTAGATGGTCTTGGTTAGCCAGGCCAGACAACAATGGGGCATCTTCAACAAGAAACAGTCTCACCTGCAAATTAAAACTTGACATCAATATCTATCTTATTGCTCTGTAAGAAAAATACAGAGGTGATGCCATAAAGGAACCTGAATCATTCTGCAGCATATAAATAATACCAAAAACTTAAATTTGTGCTCACATTATTCCATAATAGATAATATATGTAACAATCATTTCAAGGACACAACTAAAAAAGAAGTGCAGAAAAAAAACATATTTAATCCGAAAGTAATGACATCCAAAACTATCTGGATAAAATAAGTGAGAGATCTGGATAAAATAAGTGAGAAATGCACTGAAAATAATGTATTTTTATGGGGTGTTCATAGTTTCAATGTCGTGAGGTTTTCCTAAAACTTGGCATAAATTTAAAATGAACTTTACTATAATCACATAACCACAAAATAAGAAAGCACTAAGTTTTTAATTTTGTCAAAATAAGTCAGTTCCAATAGTGTCCAGACTCTAGATGGTGTAAAAAGAACAAAACAAATTCTAATTTAGAATAAATCAAAGCTGTTATGAAGTGGCATAAACTACAAATTTTTTACTGGTCCAACAAAATCTTCACACATCAAAGAAACATTGTAATAGCTACTAGAAGCTGCAAAAGTCAGGTTTCTGACATATTTCTGGATTATTTGTATGGATAAGATAAAACTAGGTTTGGATACAAAGGTTCAAAAGGTGATAAATTCAAATTAGTGAATTCAAAAATTTAAGTAGCCAAACACAGTAAGAAAGCAAAGAGCAACGACAAATTCTATTGTACTCGTTTCTTCCAATTAGATGCAATAGATCAGAAGTAGCATTCCCTTCTTGATACAAGTGTACAGTAAAATTACATGTGATGATCAGTAATATATAGAATTTCTCTAGATTTGATTATCCTTACAACATTTACCATATTTTAATTTAATTCAATTTAAATATTAATGTCCAACAATTGGGGAATGATAATGTAAAAAGTGAACATTTGGAGTGCCAAAGAATCTTCAGGAGAACTACAAAAGAACAAAAACAAATGAGAACATCAGTGGTGCCAGAAATAGCTCTAGGTCCTAAACAACAGCAGGAAGATAGCAAGAGAAGAAAAGAAGGCTTTAAAGATGATATGATCAAGAAATACATAACCTAAGAAAAAAATGGGTGAGGATTTTAAGAGTACCCAAGAAGAAATATTTAACCAAAAATTCCATCAATTAGCAGATCTCCAACACCCAAAAGAAAGAATAAGTTAGTAATAATATTCCTATAGACAATAAGTTGGGTGCCCTAGAGTCTTCACTAACTGACTGACCTTGTAATAGAAATTTGGTCATGGGGCCTCTTGTAGTCAGAACTATCTCGAGAATGGAAGTTAGAGGTAATGAATCTCAATCTATTAAGGCTGCAAATAAGAGGTATTGAATCCAGAAAGGGAGATAGAGGGATTTGCAACCTACTTGGTTACTGTTACCTAATATATGCTAGAGTAAAGATGAGGGAATCCTTGAAGTGCATGTAACAGTGGAAGTAGTGATGAAGCTTTAAGAGTTAGGATCTCTTTTGGCACATTGCGAGACATTTTGCCCAATTTCTTCGACCAAAATGTCGCTCGCGAATCAAAGAAACATTGTAATAGCTACTAGAAGCTGCAAAAGTCAGGTTTCTATCATATTTCTAGATGATTTGTATGGATAAGATAAAGCCAAGTTTGGATGCAAAGTTTCAAAAGGTGATATATTCAACTTAGTGAATTAAAAAATTGAAGTAGCCAAACACAGTAACAAAGTAAAGAGCAACGAAAAATTATATGGTACTCGTTTCTGCCAATTAGATGCAATAGATCAGAAGTAGCATTCCATTCTTGATATAAGTGTACATTAAAATTACATATGATGATCAGTAATATATAAAATTTATCTAGATTTGATTATCATTAGAGAATTCACCACATTTTAATTTATTTCAATTTAAATATTAATGTCCACCAATCAGGGAATGATAATGTAAAAAGTGAACATTGGGAGTGCCAAAGCATCTCTAAGAGAACTGCAAAAGAAAAAAAACAAATGAGAACATCAGTAGTGCCAGAAAAAGCTCCAGGTCCTAAACAAAAGCAGGAAGAGAGAAAGAGAATAAAAGAAGTCTTTAAATATGATATGATCAAGAACTACATAACCTAAGAAAAAAATGAGTGAGGATTTGAAGAGTGCCTAGGAAGAAAGCTTTAACCAAAAATTTCATCAATGAGCAGATCTCCAACACCCACAAACAAGAAGAAGTTAGTAATAATATTCCTGTTGACAATAAGTTGGGTGCCCTAGAGTGTGCACTGACTGACTGACCTTTTAATAGAAATTTGTCCATGAAGCCTCTTGTAGTCAGAACTATCTCGAGAATGGAAGTTAGAGGTAATGAATCTAAATCTATTAATGTTGCAAATAAGAAGTATTGAATCCATAAATGGAGCTAGAGGGATTTGCCATCTACCTGGTAAAAGTAACCTAATATATGTTGGAGTAAAGATGAGGGAATCCTTGAAGTGCATGTAAGAGTGGAAGTAGTGATGAAACGTTAATATTTAGGATCTCTTTTGGCACAACCCATCTCCCTTTCAATTAGGATTCACAGATCTCTACTCTAGTAACTCTATTAATATCTCTATCTTAGTGAGGTAAGGAGATATAAAGATAACTTTAAGGGAGAAGTCTTCTCGATATCTAGGTTTATTTGTTGGAGAAGAGAAGCTCCAGTGGCTCCTATGGCTCTATGGGGCTGCAAGTAATTCATTACAAGTCTCATAGAACATTTAATTCATAGCTATCCAACCCAAAAACATAAAAGGCCGAAAAACATAAGAAATGTAGCTAACTTGGTGGAATAGAATATGGGCATGGGTATATGACCTCCAAATTCCCGACTTCTTGTTCACGTTGTACTTTAACTTCTAAACTTTCATCCCCATCAATTACTCACCATGAAGGACTAAGGTTAAATTACACAAACATTTAAAAAAAGGCTAGTGACAATATCTCTAATCGAAAGAAAATATTTGAGAAGACCATTCCTAATCGAATGACCTTATTAAGACAAACATTGACATGACTGCATAAAATTTTCTTGATATACATCTAGAAATATTCATAATTGACATTGTTTTAATATGCTTTATGCATTTTGAATGTTTTATACTACACATGATTAACCATTTATTGTTGCATAATAGAACATATGAGTGATAGTTCTAGATCCCATATAAGAGGAAGAAATTATGTTTTCATATCTTGGGGGGCTAGCACCAGGTGGTCACAGGTACATTGAAATCTTCTTGCACATTCTGCTTTGTATAAGTATTTCCAACGCCTAGCAACTGATTACCTTCAAATCCAAAGCCATATGCATGCCACAACAGAGATTTTTTTGCCTGTATATGGTCTTGGTCAGGCAAGCCAAATAGAAATTGGGCATCTTCAGCAAGAAACGGTCTCACCTGAAAATGAAAACTTGACATCAATATCTATCTTATTGGACCGAATGACATAGAGTTGGGAAGTGATAATAAATTCTCTACTGGATATTTTGCAAAAATAGAAGGGGCTTCTTTGAGTGAAAACTCCTTTGTCAAGTTAAATCATTCACATCCAATGTTGAGGGCATTGAAAAATGTTTTCACTTCCATGTTTTTACAAATCCAATGACATAAGCACAAGATCAAATTCTTGATTTCTGTGGATACATATTACCTACTACTCCAAACCAAAACTATACAAATATTGTGCTGCATGATAAAGTTCTAGGAAATGTCCTCTTTTTTAAGAAATTCTCATTTATGCTTATTGTAATTTCCATGTGTATACATATCATTTAGTTATGCCCTCGTTAGTCAGGTGTGAGCCAAGAAAAAGGAAGAATTATTTTGTTTTGTAGCTTGTTATTGAACTTATAAGGTAATTATTAATCTTGGATATTGGTTGTAATGAATGTCATATGAATGTGTCCTAAGTAAATTAGTCTTGCTTGCACTATATATTGTGTTTTTGTTATTCTTTATTTACTCGGAATTCTTCTTCATTTAGTGGTGAAATTACCCCACTGTGATTAGGATAGTCAATAGAATGAATCTATCCCAAGATCAAAGAGCAAAATTTATATGTGACCTACAAATAAAATACCCAATTTCGTTAAGATTAGCAAATTTTTTCACCACACTAGCACAAGATAAATAGCCAACATTCATATTAAGTTTTATGTGCCCTAAGTATGAGAATCAATAAATGGGAAATGACAAGAAACAGATTTCCTGAAATTGGAACTAGAAGGATCTAATAAGGATAGAGAACTGGGCATAGACTTGTTAAGAAACCACCATAGAAAATAGGAAATTCCAGGAAATAGTTTATGGAAATAAGAGAAGTAAATTCAAATTAAATCGATCATCTATATATCAAGTTTATCATTTCAATCAAACATAAAACAATAAAAGAAAAAACAATGAAGGACCTAGTAAGAGAAAGAAAGTGGCAACATGGGTTTTATATGTTTTCTTTGCACATATATTAAATATTGGCATATGCCTATAATATGTATGCGTACCTATTGTCAATTATTGTCTACATCTGACGCCTGATTCTAGGTATGGCCTTAGGATATATTGGAAACATATTTCCTGAAATTGGAACCAAAAGGATCTAGTAAGGATAGAGAACTTGGCATAGACTTGTTAAGAAACCACCACAGAAAATAGGAAATTCCAGGAAATAGTTTATGGAAATAAGAGAAGTAAATTCAAATTAAATCAATCATCTGTCTATCAAGTTTATCATTTCAATCAAACATAAAACAATAAAAGAAAAAATAATGAAGGACCTAGTAAGAGAAATAAAATGGCAACATGGGTTTTATATGTTTTCTTTGCACATATATTAAATATTGGCATATGCCTATAATATGTATGCTTACCTATTGTCAATTGTTGTCTACATCTGACGCCTGATTCTAGGTATGGCCTTAGGATATTCTGGCATAGACATCTAGCATAAAATGAATATTCTAGGAGAAAAAGGATTTAAAATATTTCCATGTTTAGCCATTTGAAAGAGCTAGGTAGTTGCTGGTACAATCTTAGATTTGTTTTCTCATTCTCTTGATTGTGACAGGAAGCATCGAAGAACTAGAATTTGGGTATAAAGTTTTATGCCTCTAACTTCTTATTGTGATTAAATACATCTCATATTATCTAAAGGATTAGACTTGATAGATGCTAAGTATTCATGATTCATTTCCACATCAAATATTTTGAAGGTCATGGTTCTATAGAACCTAATCAATTCACCCAAGGAATTTCTTCAAGCATAGTGGGACTAGAGTTTTTCTTTTTGTTTTCGAACTAAAAAATGGAAAATCATTGTTGAATACCAATTATATCCAGAGGTTTCAAAACTTTTTCAAGAAATGGTATCAATTGTTCTGGAAAATGGTGGAAAACCACTAATATTGTTTTGGGAAAACGCAAAAAGCCGAGACGTATTTTTGATGTCAAAAAGTATTTGATAAATTGAAAATGAATTCTAGACATACATGATATTGTTTCTAGAATTATTAGAGAGATTTTTTGGATTACCTTATATTAAATATTGTGAATGCATTTTTAAGGTTGTTTGGGCAACAATTTCTGTTTTGAGCTCTAATATTGGTTTATTTTCATTGATGATTCCATTATCTGGCCTTATGATTAAACCTCCCTTAATTTTACCACCTTAAAAATATATCTCCCCCGCATATATTCACCATCGAAATCCAAAAGGACCATTCAATCCCATTCTTGGGTGTTCTATTCACTCATCGACTAGATGTCTCCCTATCCCACTATGTTTACTAAAAAATAAAGATAAATATCTTCATGCCCAATAACACCACCATCTTCCTCAAAAATTTGTTGTACGTGAAACTCTTGTAACCAGAGCCATTTGTATTTCTGCTCCTCACCCCATAGACAAATAATGATCCACCTCACTAGCACTCTCCTATATAAAGAAGCTTCAATAAATACCCTGTATTGAAGCTTTTTCTCCATCACTTATTAGAATAATGAATGCACTGGCATCAATTAATGACGAAAGAAACTAGGAATGCATTCTTAGTAATTCACCAAGAATTTGCAAGACATTCCTTGTCACTCTCCCTTTTCAAAGTTTCCTGAAAATGTATCCATACGAGAGGTCATTGATTGTAACTACAAAGACTATGTTGTGCTCATGGATGAAGAAATTTAATATTTGGGAATTATAGGACATTCCTCTATATGATCTCCATGAATTAAGAAACAAAACATAACCATTAAGATGCAACCAACTTGAAATATTCAAGAAGTGGAGAGCTAAGAAGAGTACAGTTATTGTCAGTCACACGCAGTGTTAAAGTATAATGTTTGAGAAACTTGAGAATAACGACATCAAATCCAAAAAATCCTTTTAGAGTGTCTAGAATTGTTGATTTTAGATGTGAGCCTCTCCCGAAAACATTTACACAAATATAATCGATTCTCTCATACAATTACATACCAAACATGCGATTCTATTCTCAGGTACATTTCCAAAATAATATTACAAAGCTATTCCACCTTTTAAAGCTAATAATACCAGGTATTCTAGACGAAAAATATTTCAAAGTCATCTTCAAAGGCATCATATTAAGTGAAAAATATTTAAAACAACTTATAAGAGACATTACATAAGTCCAAATGACAAGATATTCTATATTAAACTAGAGAATTTCCAACAAAATGACAATAAAGCAATGAAAACCCCTACTGCAGGTGATCCTCAAAAAAACATTTATTGTTTGTCCACTACTACAAGGGAGGTATTTGTGAAAAACTACCCAACCTTATAGATTTTGCGGTCACCTTAAGACTTAATGAGTCTCAAAAGGAAGTGTTTGAGATTATAAAATTCTCCTCAGGGTCTATATTTGGTAGAGACGCTAAGTATTTTTAAATGTGCATGCATTCTTCATTAAAAAAATAAGTATTGAAAAATGGGGTAATTCTTTAGGCTAGTTAGATTCTAATAGTAGCATCGCTAGTGATATAACTGCAATGGTGGATTGAAGAATCCTTGGTATGTTGTCACTTTGTGTGTTGAATAAGGAAAAGTTGCTTTTTTTTAGTCATATCCTATATCCTTTGGCCTTATTTGAAATTATTATTATTAACAATCAGAACTCGATTAAAGTTGTTGAAGTACTAAGGCTTGATAGTAACACTTCTATAGAATATAGGGAAATAATTCTTCAAAAATTCTGATGATGAAAGGATTTTGTTTTCTTCAATTAGGGAATGTGGAGAAAGCATTAATGTAACAAATTCCAATAAATATTTCATCCCTGATATTCCATGGAATCCTTCTCATGAGATGTATGACCAACAAGGGAAGAGTGATGTCTAATGGCATAAAAAACAAATTGGCGTGATCATATGAGATTGATGTTGTTATTCTAGATTCAATAGAAATCAATTCTACATGTGTTAGCGCTACACCTAATAGTTGTGACATAGTTGTAGGTGGGGGAAATGAGTGTATTTTTGTGGAGAATGTTAATCAATTGGTTGAGGATATACCCTAAGCTATTCTGGAGAATACAACTACCATCCATCACATGCCATATATCATGGAATCCAAAATTTGTAGAAATTTGAATAATAGCTGAATTATTCACCAAGATTATCCTGATTACATGCTATTTAAGCTTCATGCATAATGCATAACCTCTTCTACAATTGATCATCAATTTGCGGAAATAGAAGCAGTCGCATGCACACATTAAAACATAATCAAGCACACATATCAACACAGTATGTAATGGGGAAATATAATAGCTGAAAATGCCCAACTATCTGTATATTATAATGATAGAGAACATGTAACAATCATATTACAATACTCCTCACAAGTACTCAGTACTATCTCCAAAAGTTACACACAAACTAGCTCAGATTTGAACAAGTCACAGGTTCAAATCTCCTCCACAAGTCTGCCTTCCTCTACTGCGCAATCCAAGATGAGAATGAATGAGATCCAAGTTCGAATCCCCTGGCTTGTACCGCGCAATCTTCATTGGCAATCTCCATCAATGTGTGTGCAAATCTCATGCACAAGTATAGTCACAACTGATAATCACACTCACCCTTTCACCCACCTCTAACACTGGTCTCCACTGAACTGTCCATGCACTGAGTTAACTGATGTATTCTTTAGTTGATTTATGAGTTAATAATTAGTGAATTAATTAATAATTAATTCACACCACTCATCACTAGTGTATTTTTCAGTTAAACTAAATACAACTAGTTCAACTAAGTTAAACCGAACACAACTCCACCAACTGTCTCATCAACTCCACCAAACTCTGCCACATGAGTTCTAACTGAAGTCAACCATGCAATAGCTCAACTAACCCTAAGGAAAAGCGTATTTCCTTCTGTCAGCTGCATGTGCCACATCCAAGCATCAAACTAAAGTGCTCCAAGAGGATAAGATAATGTTTATAGTCTAAATATTATTAAGGGTTAATAATATTTGACTGTTCTATTTTTAGCTCCGCAGTCTAAAAATAGATTCCGCCTAATGTCTAAAAATAGAGGTCCATATATTTTTACCAAATCGACCAATCATCCATAAATAGCATCCTGCAACTCATAGACCATGATCCCTATGTCTAAAAAGAGACATAGTCTAAAAATAGACTTTGCACCAAAAATAGCCTGCAGGCCCACTTAGTGAAGGCGACTTCTTTTCACTAAGCTCCATCATCTTGTTTCATTTTCAACACTCCCTCTCAACAAGATATGGATTATCTGCAACCCCTATCCTACCTCTTTGGTATTTGAATTTGCTCCTGGTGAGCGCCTTCGTCAAGATATCAGCATCCTGATCCTCTATGGGAATATATGAAAGTAACATGATTCTCCGCTGCACACAATCTCTGATATGATGGTACCTGATGTCGATGTGTTTGGATCTATCATGAAATACTGGATTAGCTGAGAGTTTAATGCAACTCTGGTTATCACAATAAATCACGGTAGGCTCCAAGTGTGACCCGAACAACCCGACCAGGATCTTCCTCATCCATATGGCCTCGCATGCAGCCAAGCTTGCTGCCATATACTCAGCCTCTGCTGAACTGAGTGCCACGGATCTGCAGCTATAACATGCCAAGAAGCGCTTTCAAACCAATGCGAAGATCCCTCCAAATGTGCTCTTTCTGTCCGTTGGGCTCCCTGCCCAATCTGCATCTGTGAAGCGACATAGCTTCACCTCATCCTCCTGTATGCACCATAAACCATATCCCGATGTGCCTCTAAGATAACACAATACATGCTTTCCTGCCTTCCAGAAGAGCTTGTTTGGCTTAACCATAGCTTGTGAAAGCTGGTTAACGACATAGCATATATCGGGTCGTGTATTGACCCGGATACATAAGCGACCCCACCAACTGTCGATAAACAGTGGCATCCACTACCTCCGCTGAAGTAGCATCCTCCTTCCTCCAACCTCCAGGAAGAGGAGTATCAACAGGCTTTCAGTCATGCATGTTGAACTTCTCCAGTATTTCCCGGGCATACTTACCCTGAGAAACAAATATTCCATCACCGCGCTGCCAAATTTCCAATCCCAGGAAATAATGAAGGAGGCCCAAGTCCTTCATCTCAAACTCTCTAGAAAGATCCTCCTTGCATGAAAGTATCAACAGCTCATCTCCCATCAAAATAAAATCATCTACATAAAGTACAATGATAAAAAACTTACCTTCCACCAGAATCTGGTACAGGTTAGGATCCGCCTCACTCTTGGAGAATCCAAGTCCGGTGAAATAACTGTCTATCCATGTGTACCAAGCACGAGGTGCTTGGTTCAACCCATACAGTGCTCTCTTGAGTCTGCACACATGCGACTCACTGCTGAAGATCTCGAAACCTTCGGGCTGCTCTATGTACACCTCCTCCTCAATGACTCCATTGAGGAACACAGTCTTCACATCCATCTGATGAATGTGCCACCCATCTGCGCTGAGAGAGCAAGAATCGTCTGTATGGAAGAATACCTTGCGACAGGTGCAAAGGTCTCCTCATAATTGATCCCCTCTATCTGTGAGAAGCCTCGGGCAACAAATCTTGCCTTGTACTTCTCCACACTCCCGTCAGCCGCCTGCTTCACTTTGTAGATCCATCTCGAACCCACCACTGATTTCCCCTCTGGTCTTGGGACAATCTCCCATGCACTGTTTCTGACAATCGAATCATACTCTTCCACCATGGCATCTACCCATGCGGGGTCCTCCACAGCTTCCTCGAAAGATGATGGCTCTGTCACGATACACTTGCTCATAAGAGCCATGTATCCAGTATACCGATCAGGTGACTGTCTCTATCTGTGCTGTGAGGTAGGTGCTCCTACAACCTTCTCTGCATCTTGAGCCGGTGCTACGGCTTAAATGATGCGCTTCCACCCTGGAGTGGTTGGTGTGCTACATGGTGGTCTCTTCCACTCCATGAACTTCCTCTTGTGGCTGATCCACATCGGAAGCTCATCCTTAAGGAACTATGTTTTCCCTCCTAATACATAACGAGTGTGGCTCCCCTCTCAAGCGAAACTTGTAGTTTTCTCCTCCTGAAATTTGATATCCGTTTACTGGCTTGATCTGGCTAATGCGGAAAATACACACGATAGTTGTGGGGCATATCGATGTACCCCACAAAATATCCCAACCTCGCCGGTCGGCTCCA
This sequence comes from Pinus albicaulis, assembly GCA_034641835.2. NCBI lineage: Eukaryota > Viridiplantae > Streptophyta > Pinopsida > Pinales > Pinaceae > Pinus > Pinus albicaulis. The sequence goes on along the minus strand of CM076583.1, from coordinate 182,559,890 downwards.
GCTTCCAACTCACGGAATCCTTTGTCACATGCATGTAGACGGTGGGAACCAAAAATCCTCAGGCTGGGAAATATCGGAGCCTCTTACCAAAACGCCTCCTCGGTGTACTCATGCAAGTATCTTGTGAGGGACAACGGTTATGCACATATACTGCGGTATTGCATGCCTCCGCCCACAAGTGAATGGGTAGGCCCTGATCATGCAACATCGCCCGTGCAGCACCCACGATCGTTCTGTTCTTCCGCTCAGCAACCCCGTTCTACTGTGGGTTATGAGGTGCTATGAGCTCTCTCCGAATTCCTTCTGCACTACAAAAGTCCTTGAATTCAGCAGAGATGAATTCACCACCATTGTCACTCCTAAGAGCCTTCACATGTTTCTCTGATTCCTTCTCAACCAGTGCCTTGAACTCACAGAACTTTGAGTATGTCTCGCTCTTCTTCTGCATGAAGAAGATCCAGCACTTCCGATAAAAATCATCAACAAAGATCACATAGTACTTTTGCTTTGCTGTCGAAGCTACTGAGAAAGGTCCACACACGTCTGTGTGAATTCTCTCAAGGATCTTCGTGGCGCGACTATCCTTCTCGTGAAAGGTGGTTTTCACAAATTTTCCCAAGGGACACCCCTCGCACTGATCTGACTGCGCAAGAGTGCCCTTAGGAAGCCCAGTAGAAATCTGCTGCAGTATCTTCAAAGCTCCATGGTGAAGGTGGCCCAGTCTCCGGTGCCACAGCTCGCCATCATCCTAGCTCACCACTCCTTCTGCCTTGCATGCCATTGCTGCACAGCCATCTACTTGCAACTAATAAATGTTCTTGATTCAAACCCCTATCTTCCGAGTTTCTCCAGTTGTCTTACTGCGCAGGAAAGCTTTTCCCTTGCTGAAGACAACATCATACCCCTTGTCTTCTAACATCACCACAGAGATCAGATTATTCTTCAATCCTAGAACATGCATCACTTCCTTCAATATGAAGGGTTTACCAGAATCCCTCTCAAAGGAAATGGTACCGATACCCGTCGCACTGTATCTACCATCATCGCCCATCTCGATGTGCACTCCAAGATCTTTCTCATCCAGATCTGAAAAAAAATCCCGATCTCCAGTCATGTGAAAAGACGCACCACTGTCCAAGAACCATACTGATCCCATCACACTTGAGACCAAGCATGCGATCAGTGAAAAATTCAGCTCAAAATGGGAGGCTAAGGCCTCTCCCGCTGCAGATCCAGCAGCTTTCTTATTTTTCTTCTTCTGCAGACAATTTGTGGCATAATGTCCGTGTTGGTGACAGTGAAAGCACTTCACCTTGGACATGTCTTGCTTCTTGCCTTTCACACCAGAATGAGAAGCTTTCTTTCTCTTCCCCTTCTTTGCTTTGGCAGCCAAAGCACAGTTTTCTTCATCAGATACCTTTGATGAAGATCCGTCCCTAGTAGTCCGCCTTATCTCCTCTTGCATGAGATCCGACCAAAGTCGCTCCCATCCCGGCAATTTCTCCTGACCATTGACAGAGTCCTGATAGGAATGCCAAATCTTTGGAAGACCAAGGAGAGCCAGGTCCACCAAGTCCTTATCATCGACAATCAACCCCACACTTCCCATCTCATCCCTGCATTGGGTGAACTTCGTGAGGTACTTGGCGATACTGTTGCCTTTCTCCATCTTAATGTTTCTGAGTTTATCCTTGAGCGCCAACTTCCTCTGGTCGCTCTTGCTTTGGAATAGATCAGTCAATGCTTTCCACATCAAGTATGGAGAAGCCTTTCCATGCAGGCTGCATACAATGTGATCCTTCACGCCCTCCAACAGAATCCTTCGACATTTCGCCATCTTCTTTTGCCAAGCTTCAACTTGAGCAACATCAGTAGGCTTTGGGATCTCAGCATCTATGAACTCCTTCAGCCCGTTATCATCTAATACCACCTCCATTCTGTCCTTCCATGCAACATAATTCGAACTTCCCTCAAGGCAATACTCCAGTCGCAATCCGTTGAAAGACATTTCAACTCTGGCACCAAGAAAACTGTTGCAAATTCGAATTCCACCAGCTCAAAACTCAACCGCTTCCAATCTATGAGAACAAAGTATTTCTAGCACAGAGATCGACTGTAGGGGCATTTACTGGATATATCACCTTTCAGAGAAAGGATGGATCCAGAGGCTACCTGGCCCGCTTACAGACTCTGTCTACCGAAATAAATTGTAATCACTGTAATAGATTCGATGATCAATTCTGCTCCGATACCATGTATAAATTTGAATAATAGCTGAATTATTCACCTAGATTATCCTGATTACACACTATTTAAGCTTCATTCATAATACATAACCTCTTCTACAATTGATCATCAATTTGCGGAAATAGAAGCAGTCGCATGCGCACATTAAAACATAATCAGGCACACATATCAACATAGTATGTAATGGGGAAAGTTGATAGCTGAAAACCCCCAACTATCTGTATATTATAATGGTAGAGAACATGTAGCAATCATAGTACAATACTCCTCACAAGTACTCAGTACTATCTCCAAAAGTTTTTTTGAAACCAACTATGAGACTAAGGAACAAATCCCGGTTATTCTCTCCTCCTAAAGTCTTGCCCGCTCTTTGCAATCCAAGACAGTGTGGAAATGAATGTTCCAGATCCCTGACACATACTAGCAATCTCCTTTAGGAAATCATAATCAGTAACAGTGTGCAAATCTAAACATAAAATTATATGTGACATCATCGTCACACTCACTCCTGACACATCTCTACTTCTAACAATAGACCTACTTTAGAAATTTATCATGCGCTTGGGTCACTTTGATGATTGTTAGATTGATTTATGAGTTAATAATTATTGAATTATTAATAATTGTTCACACCACTCATCACTAGTGTATTTTTCAGTTAGACTAAATACAACCAGTTCAACTAAGTTAAACCGAACACAACTCCACCAACTGTCTCATCAACTCCACCAAACTCTGCCACATGAGTTCTAACTGAAGTCAACCATGCAATAGCTGAAATAACCCTAAGGAAAATTGTATTTCCTTCTGTCAGCTGCATGTGCCACATCCAAGCATCAAACTGAAGTGCTCCAAGAGGATAAGATAATGTTTATAGTCTAAATATTATTAAGGGTTAATAATATTTGACTGTTCTATTTTTAGCCCGGCAGTCTAAAAATAGATTCTGCCTAATGTCTAAAAATATAGGTCCATCTTTTTTTACCAACTCGACCAATCATCCATAAATATCATCCTACAACTCATCGACCATGATCCCTATGTCTAAAAATAGACATAGTCTAAAAATAGCCTTTGCGCCAAAAATAGCCTCCGGGCCCACTTAGTGAAGGCGACTTCTTTTCACTAAGCTCCATCATCTTGTTGCATTTTCAACAAAATTCCCTTGGATGAAATAAATATTACTTTAAACTATGATAATGTGCATATTGTGACCTCACATCGAGTGTCTGATCACGATCCTAGTGGTTGTAAGACTATTGACACTAGAATTTTTAGAACAAGACAAGTGGAAGAAAATTCAAAAAAAAGTTTTCCAACTTCAGATATGTTGTCACAACCAATAATATGATGTTGATAAGTTTATGTTTTGTTTCTAATTCCTTTTATGGTTGTGGGTATAAAATTTAATGCTAATGAACAAACATAGGGGAAAGAGGATACTAATAACAAATTGTATTTATTGTGGTCTATAATTAGCTTATAGTATTTTTGGGGCAATTGAATGTCAAAAGATATTTTCTTTCATTAGGTAAACAATTTTGGATACATAATGTGCATAATAGTTGAATACAACCCACTAATTGCAATGCTAAGCAACTAATATATCTCAAGCATTAGAAAATATGCCAACACTCAAAGGATTGCAATCTAGTAAGAGGAAAAGCATTGAGTAGATTGCAATGATCATAATCATGTTGCAAATATGGACTTTACAAAAGGAAATGAGAAGAATTACAAGATAATTCCCTAAAGGATTTTGAATACCATAGAAGACAATTAAGATGTAAATCAAATACAAATAAATATTATGCAACCAAGGACATGATAGATGTATTTTATTTAAAAGGGAGAGGTCCAAGGGAATTATTGAACACCTTAGAAGAATGAACCATATCCACTGCCGGAAATAAAATATTCCCATTATGGTAGCTCAATGCACAGTCTAACATTGAGGTTTCAGTAGCATTTTTGTTGTTAGAGGTTTCAATAGCAGTGTTGGGAGCTGGTTGTGGACTTCTGCAGAGGCAAAGGATAGAGGATGGGATCACATTTTTTCTTCTTACTATTGTTAATTATAATCTATATCCTATCCCTCCGGACCAACAGTGACCACTGTTATCTGTGTGAGTAAATATTGTACCTCAGATTACCACTTGAAAACAAATTATTGGTAGGTTGTAGGGGGTAACACCAGAAGAACTAGTTAAGAGATATTGATATGCAGAACCCAAAAATTATTTTTAAAATTCATATGGTTCCTCAAAAAATGATTAAATGGGGGCTTTCGCTAGATATCCACTCTCTTTACCTTTGTAATTATTAATATTGCTTGCATGATAAAATTATGTCATCAATCAGATTTCTTGCATGATAAAATTATTAGGGCATATAAATGTTGAGGTGAGACAGAACTAAAACCTACCAACATTTTAAATATGAAGTTTCCTTTTAAGACGATAAAATGGAAAATAAACACATCCCACACTCTCACATGCAGCAAGCATTGATATCTGTGTGATACCACTTCTCTGCTTTAATAAATCCAAAGTGTCATGACTGGAAGTGGAATCTAAATATACACAAGTGTAAAAACAAGTGGAATCTAAATGTATACAAGTGTAATAAATCTGCAAAAGAGGCGCAGATCATGAAATGTAATGTAGCATCTATTATTACTCTTTACCATGGGATAAACCAGTTGAATGGTATGTTAGTGGATGTACCTCTTCGGTCTTATGCATTCTTCAGCGGAATTAGTGTGCCTATTATTATCCTCAGGTTATCATCCCTCAGCTTACTATCCCTCAACTGGTAGTGGCTATGAAGAGATCTCGATTCAAAAATCTTCCTCTAGCCAAAAAATAGATTTAGCGTGCCAGGCATCACAGCACCCGAACTTCTGCAAGTCATCTCTATAGAGAAATGCCAATATTAGTGAGAAGGTTGAACCAATGCATATCATTATTGCAGCCATAGTTGTGTCACAACAAGCAACCACACAAAGTTATATTACCTCAAGGAAGCTTCTCTCTAATCGAATGACATGAACTTAACAGGTGTCTCTACCGACTTCTTGGAGTATTTGCAGACTGCCATACAACAAAATCTTCAACGGAATTAGCACCGAACCCTTCTTTAGCAGAATTATCACTCTTCAGCAAAATTAGCACTGGACTTTGTCCCAAACCTAGCAAGGAGAATAGCGATGGGAGAATAAATTTGAATAGGTTGATTTAGATTTTAGAGTAGCCTCCAAATTAGATTTCCATGTGTTTTCCCTAAATGTCGTAAGACTTACGCTTTAGCTCCTAAATGTCGCAAGACTAACTCTTGGCCCACAATGTCGCAAGACTGATGGTTTCTCTAGATGTCACAAGACCAACGGTTGTCTCCTAAACATCGCAAGACCAACGGTTGTTTCCTAAACATCGGTATTTCGACTGTTTGTCCTGAAACATCGGTATTCTGATAATTTTCCTAAAAATCGTTGTTCCGACGATACTCCCAAAACGTCGCTAGAGCAATGCTTATTGGCGAGACTAAAAAAATGAGAAAAATTGGGGAAATTTCTGATAATACATCAAAAGTGTCGGAACTAAAGTGTCATAATTTTGACCATATGTACTAGTTCCAGCAATCGTTGACATGGGGGCAGCTTTTAGAAGTGAAAAAATAATCTTCTCCCAGTCGAAAAAGTCATGAACTAATAAATATCCTTCTAATAGACTCAATCATCTATCTACGACATCTGCATCTATTTGGCCATCAAATATGGGAATGTAAAATTTTACTTGTACCTTAAAAGGGGTTGCGCCTCTAGAGTGGTTGTTGGATGTAGATGCACTGCCAGTGTGCAGTCGTTGAAGGATCTACGAAAATTTATCCATCATCACATTATGTTGTTTTACAAGGGCCTCCTCAAGAAATATTTTGATAGGATCTCCTGCTCCCTCATCTTTATTTTCATCCCACATGGGCAGTCATTGATTTTTGTGAGGCTAATCTTGCAAAGGTTCAACTAGATCAAGCCCTAACTCCTTATACCCTGACCTTGTTGGGGACATCCAAAGAAGGATCGAGAAAGAGCAGACCGTTCTCATACCACTAATCCGAATTTATGAAATAACACAACATAATACACATATAACCATAAATACAAATATTCAGCGGTAATAACACTTCGTTTCCTTAATATCAAATAACTGAAATTTGTTTATAGAAAGAATGCAAATGAAATAGCTACGGCACCGGTTGCTTATCTCTGAGAAGAGATGTGGTGCCTACAAGCCTCTGAAGTCTATGTTACAGTGAGCCTCTAAGGCCTAAATATTATTGAGAAACAATGGAAAACCCTAAATATCCAGAAACCTAACCCTAGGAGATGAAATGTCAGAATGTGGGCTCTGTCGAGGTAAATTGGTACATCAATTTCCGAGGGTTGTAGCTTTTGCACACTATCTATGTTTGATGCAAATGATACATCGTTATAGAAATATATTCAAGAAATACAAATTCCATTAGAAAATATTGAGTTTGGATGCCCAAAAAACATCATTCAGGCCCTCAAAACTGCTTCGGAAGTTCAAGACCCGAAAAGCTACCAAAAATAGTAAATTGTGCTACAATTAAGGAAACTGAAAAACTAAAAGAAACAATGGTGGGGGTCCAAGTGGAATAGGTAGGTGGCTACCAATATCCACCTGGATCATTCCCCCCCCCCCCCCGCCCCCTCCCCACTTATGAAGAAATGGTCGTCATTGTGTTGCATTCCTCCACGGGATGAGGAAACTTCTACTAAACTTGGTCCCTAGTGAGGCACTTGCCTAGTGAAGGTGTTGGTCTGCTTTGAAAACTCGATATAGATGGATCCTTTTTTGGTGAGTGTTCTTGATCCTTGTGTCCATAATCCAATTAGTTGTGGCTTGTTCCATGCCATTTGGGTTTAACTCCGTTGGTGTGAGTTGTTCTGCCATGTCGGATATGTGTAGTAGTCTTGGAAAGTAGGGTCGAAGGCAGTCGACATTGAATAATGGGTGCAGACCAAGGCATGGTGGAATACTAAGCTCGAATGAATTCTCCACTATATCCTTGGTGATGGTGTATGGCCCATATCAAAGCAGGCAAAGCTTGCAGTGGGGTTCATCAAGCCGCTCCTTCTGCAAATGTAGCCACACTTTGTCACCCACTTGGAAGTTGTGTTGCACCCGATGTTGATCATGCCGCTACTTGTACTTATCATTGGCTCTGTCAAATATGTCATGAAACTATTGGAAAATGTGCTGAATGTATTCAATGAAGTTATTCACATTGGCAGCTTCAGACCAGACATGATACAAATCATCCTGAGTAGTTGTAAACAAAATGGTTACGTCAATGGGACATAGTGGCTGGAACCCCAAGCCCACCTGAAAGGGGTTATGGTTAGTTGAGATCTGGAGGGCCCAGTTATAGCTATTTTGTACATAGGGGAGGCTCTCATCCCATGTGCGTGGATTATTTGAGTTGTACATGTGCAGAATGTGTATGATCATCTTGTTGACAACCTCTATTTGGCCATAAGTTTGGGGATGGAAAGTTGTGGACTTGGTGATCTTCATGTCCAGCATTGACCAAAAGTTGGACCAAAATGTACTGAGGATCCTGCTATCCTGATCTGAGATGATATACTATGGGATCCCAAAGTGTACCCACAGTTGTTCAAAGAAGAGTTTAGTAGTGGCTTCTGCTGTGATATTCTTCTTGCATGCCACCTGTAGTATCCCCAAATGGGAGAATGTAGTAATAATGAAACACAATATAAGAACTGAAACTAAGTAAAAAATAAATCTAAAGACAACATCAGAATATAAAGAGAAGTTGAGCATATTTATTGTATCGAGATAATTCAGTTACACAACGTATAAAGATGAGTGGATCTAGCCAAAGAGATGGCCTAGAATCACCCTACAAACATGCTACAACTAGCACTTCATAACTGGTGAGCTTACAGGAAGCAATATTGTGCTATCCCTTTTACTGCTGATGTACATGAAGCTATTGTGAAAGGAAATGTAGATATATGGAGCTCATGAGCTCTGATGATACCAAGATTCAAGATCTGGCCAATGTGATGGGAACCCAAGATGACCCAGAAAGGATTTTCCAGATCTACAACTTTGGAAAATCACCTTCCTAGGGTTTGATCCTTTGACTGTTGGGTTATACATATTTGAAGCTATATCTGATCTAAAGATGGCTGCAATATGTTATACAACCAGATCTAAGCTTTGAGGGTTGATCCCTCCTTCAGATCTACACGCTAGGATCTTGAGATATTGTCTCCTCTTATTCCTCCTTCAAGTTGCAGCAACTGAATATGAAATTGCTACAGAAACAGTGTTGTAAAAGAGGGAGATGTCCTATGCCTATTTAAATGTGCTTCAATAAACTCCTGGCTGATGGAAATGGTGATGGAAAGGTGAGGGGATGACCCCTCATAGGATTACTAGCTGAAATACTAGTAACTTCCTTCCTCCTTTGGATATGCAATGATGGACTGCACAATCCTTGATGGGACTGTTGCTGATAGGAGGTCAATAATTTTTGGCTTGATTCCAAATATGAAATGAAGCCCTAGGAATGTTGATATTTAAGCCCAAGGTGATAGGAATAATCCTACACTAGCTCTGTAGCTGAAATACTGAAGACAACCTCCACCTCCCAACTGATCTTCAGAAATTGTGTAATTCTTGAGGGTAGATGTTCTGCAGAGAATGGAAATGATATTTGGCACAAATTCTTGATGGTGAATGAATTAAAACTCTCTTCCAAGCGATACTCAATGAAAGAGGTGGGATTCTCGACCAGGAACACCCAGTGCTAAACAAAACTTGCAATATTAGCTGCAGCCAAAGAAAGCATGGAATGTCAAATGAAAATTCTAGATCTAAACAGACCTTTACATGAATAATCAAAATCATGCCTTCATTGTTTCCTTCATCTCCTTTATGTATTTTATGAGCCTTCCCATGCCTTGGCCCACCTCTAAAATGCATTGTGCATGGGGACATAATCCTCCATGTTTGATTGTGTTGTCTCTCCAAGTCCTCCATCATGTCTAGATGAAATGTGCACCCTCTCCATCATGTGTGCATTAATTGCACTACTTGCTCCATCACTTTATCATGAATGCTCTATGACCTTACATTACATGCCTTCCATGATCTCAGTTGACTTCTTCAACCTCCATGATCTATCTCATTAATGAGACATGATCTCCACTCCATTAACATTAGTAGTTGCTCCACTACCCTATTATGTAGATCTGGGATTAATAAATCCACATTCACACATTAAAAATTCAGGATTATGGGTCCCTCCACCCTTTTATGTACTTAATTCACTAATAAAATTAAAAACTCTAATATTCCAAATATCATGTGAAAATTTGGGAATATTACAATCCTCCTCGGAAAAATGTTGCTTGTCCTCAAGCAACTGTAAAAGTAGATGCAAATCCATCTATTCCCCTCCAAATTGCATCCACATAAGGAAGGCCTCCTCTATTTGCTACAATGTGCTATGCATGTTTGGTTCCCAAGTTGTCCCTTAAGAATGCATATAATGACCTCCAACTGTATAGTTAGATGCCTCCTTTCTCCAAGAAGTACCAAGTGACACCCATACGATGTCCAACATTATCATCAATACATGAGATACATAAAAGAAAGTGGATCTTCCAGTAAAGGAAAAGTCCAATCTCATAAATCATTTCTTCATCCCATGTTTCATGAAGTAAATTGAGAATTGATATACTCTCATCTTTAGCCTTGTTGGCCTTGTTGGTTCCAAGCATCATTCCAACGTTATGAAAAAGAAGAAATAGAGATATATGGGTAGAGAAAGGTGTCAAACCATATTCTCCCAATAGTAACCACCGAAGTAAGGCCCTTTGCTGCCATCCTCCATCTCCCCCATGCAAGATGGATAATCCAAACTCCCCCAAAAGAAACCAAACAAAAAATATATCTTGCTGCCTTCTCTCCTCCTCATGTGAATCATGGAATAAAGACATACTAATAGACATGTGTAATGTCACATAAGCCCAATACAAGAAAACACCATCAATACACATCATGGGAGTACCATGCCTATATTTACACAATTCAAAACACATAGACATAGGAGATGTCATGTGATGGCCAAACTCTGTCGTGGTCAAACCAAGTGAACATGCCTTATTTGGTGCATTCTATCATTGATACACAAGGCATGAATCAGAAAAATATGAGCTATTGGGGTGGTAACCATACTCACCCAAGAGCATCTAGCGCAGCCATGCCTCCTTCTTCATTACATGAGTGTTTTTCAAGGCATGGATCAAAGAAATAGGAGCCTTTGGGTAGTAACCAAACTCACCCAAGAGCAACAAATGTAGCCAAGATTCTTGCTAGCCCATGTCATATATCTTCAAGTGGTCATGCAACCCCTTGCTTATCTTCCTCACCCACTCATCCCAATTTGTATGATTAATGATGTACTGCATAAACATGGTATCCTCTGTTTGTAGAATACCATCCTCCCCAAATTCAAGAAGAACTTTGCACTCTATGAAATGTTGAAGTGCACCTCCAATGAGATCTCTTAATGAGACCTTCTTTTCATCAATGGCCTTCAAAAACCAATGAGGTTTTGGATCTATTGCAGGTAGAAGTTTCTCTTTGAGTTGTGAGATGCTCATTGAGAAAGGGTCACCAAGAAAGGAGAAAATTTTTCACATCTCAAGATGTCTACCATCTATCATCTTAACCTCCATTGCTTCATGAGTGAAGCTACCTTCAAACTTCTCCAAGAATAATGGGGCCCCTTCATTATCACTATTACTAAGTGACAGAGATGTAGATCTGCATGGTGGTAAATATATTTCCTCAAAGCAAGGCACAATGCTGATCACATAACCAACCATTGTACATAGGATCATGCTCTTCCCATATTCTAAAACTATATACTTAAACTCAAAGTGTTAAATATAGTTCATCAATGACAAACTGGGATATATTTTCATCTTCTCCTTGATTAGATCAAGGGTCATCTAAACTGTGATATGTTTTTGCTTCAAATTAGCATTTTGTTCTAACCCTTGGTTATGCATTGGCCCTTATGGCATGTCCTCATAAGTTTCAATAAAATTTATTGAAACAATATCTGGTGAAGATGTATGCATACCTTGGATCAAATGATGTGTGGGAACCTATTGTGAGACCACAAGAGTTCCTCCAACAGGGACAATGGTGTCTCCAACCACTGGTAATAGCGATGGCTACCCTTCTATCAATGTACTAGCGCTGGAATCTTCCTCCTCTTCCTCATGCATCTCCTGAATCATGGATGGGAATCTATGTATCAAGAGCTTAAGATTGTCTTGAAATTTGCAAGTGTCTCTTCTCTGGATGTAAGTACTTCTGCAGCTGGTGGTGAATGCAGTGACTCCTTGCCCAAAGTGACCAGATTGACATCCTCTTTTGTTTCCTTAGGAAATGTCTCTTTGTGACACATATTTGGTTTTCTCACATCAAACCTCTTCCTCAACTTGTGAAATAAATCTGAATATTTAGTCACCCTTTCATTCTCCATGTGACCAAACCACTAATCATTGGCTTCACCATAAAGATGAAGTGTTGCAATCTAGACAACCTCTTTTTCAGCCACCGTATGTAGCATGAAAAATGTATCTAACTCTTTCCTCCAAGCCTGAATAGTTATTGAGGAAGATCCATCAAATGTAGGAAAATAGAATTTATTGTGCCTCTTTCCTCTATTACTTCTATAGGACTTTCTTTCTTCTTTAAGCTCAAAAAATTATTGGAGAGTTAGACTATCTTTGAATGCTCTAGAATGTGCTTTGTACTCTTCAAGATATAGACTGAGAGTCTCATGAATCTTAGGTTTTCCTCTTTCTTCATTGAGATACCCTTCACCTTCTTCAAATAAAGTGGGCATAGTAGATATATAAGGAGATCTATGATTCTCTGGTTTTATTTCTTGCTGATTGGAAGTGCTTGTACCTTCCTCGTTAAGTCCTGTTCTTGGATCCTCATTTTTCCTTTCCCTCTTCATTTGATTGACCTCCTTGGAGAGATATTACATGGATTTAAAGAGAGGAGTGGAAAAACTACAATCCTCCTTCATGATAGATCTCACTTATCAACTTCTTCCTTTGATGCAAAAGATGAATTTTCCACAAGCTGAGCCAAAGATCATGCTCTGAAACCACTGTAGTATCCCCAAATGGGAGAATGCAGTAATACTGAAACACAATATAAGAAATGAAACTAATTAAACAATAAATCTAAAGACAACATCATAATATATAATGAATTTTAGCCTTTTTATTATAGTGATAGGATTTAGTTACACAATGTACAAAATATGAGTGGATCTAGCCAAAGAGATGGCCTAGAATCACCCTGCAAACTTGATACAACTAGCAGTGCATAAATGGTGAGCTTACAGGAAGAAATACTACGTTGTCCCTTTTGTTTTTGATGTACATGAATTTTCTACAAAAGGAAATATAGATCTATGGAGCTCAGGAGCTCTGATGATTCCAAGATTCAAGATCTAGCCACTCTGATTGGAACCCAAGATAACCCAGAAAGGATTTTCCAAATCTACAACTTTGGAAAATCACCCTCCTAGGGTTTGATCCTTTGACTGTTGGGTTATACAGATCTGAAGATAGATCTGATCCAAATATGGTTGCAATATGTTATACAACCAGACCTAAGACTTGAGGGTTAATCCCTCCTTCATATCTACAAGCTAGGAGCTTGAGATCGTGTCTCCTCTTCTTCCTCCTTCAAGTTGCAGCAAATGAATATGAAACTGTTACAGAAACTACATTGTACAAGAGGGAGAGGCTCTATGCCTACTGAAATGTGCTGCAATAAACTCCAGGCTGATGGAAATGGTTATGGCAAGGTGAGGAGATGATCCCTTAGAGGATTACTAGTTGAAATACTAGTAACTTCCTTCCTCCTTTGGATCTGCAATGATGGACTGTGCAATCCTTGATGGAACTATTGCTGATAGGAGGTAAATAATTTTTGGCCTGATGCCAGATATGAAATGAAGCCCTGGGAATGATGATATTTAATCCCAAGGTGAGAGGAATAATCCTACACTATTTCTCCAGCTGAAATATTGAATAAAACCTCCACCTCCCAACTAATCTTCAGAAACTGTGTAATTCCTGAAAGTAAATGTTCTGCAGAGAATGGAAATTATATGTGGCACCAATTCCTGATGGTGAATGAATTAAAAACCTCTTACAAGAGCTACTCAATTAAAGAGGTGGGATTCCCGACTAGGAGCACCCAGTGCTAAACAACACTTGCAATCTTAGCTAAATAGCCAAAGAAAGCATGGAATGTCAAATGAAACTTCCAGATCTAAACGGACCTTTACATAAATAATCAAAAGCATGTATTCATTGTTTCATTCATCTCCTTTATATATTTTATGAGCCTTCCCATGCCTTGGCCCACCTCTAAACTGCGTTGTGCATGTGGAAATAATCCTCCATGTTTGATTACGTTGTCTCTCCCACCATCATGTCTAGATGCAATGTGCACCCTCTCCATCATGTGTGCATTAATTGCACTACTTCCTCCATCACTTCATCATGAATGCTCTATGATATTACAATAGATGCCTTCCATGATCTCAGTTGACTACTTCAACCTCCATGATCTATCTCATTAATGAGAAATGATCTCCACTTCATTCACATTAGTAGTTTCTCCACTACCCCATTATGTATATCTAGGCTTAATCAATCCACATTCACACATAAAAAGTGGATATTTATTCATATTGAGGATTACGGGTCCCTCCACCCTTTTATTTACTTAATTCATTAAGAAAATTAAGAACTCTAATATTCCAAATATCATGTGAAAATTTGGGAATATTACACTGTCATAATGGCCATCTACGAGAATCATTTCAAAACGATGAAAACATAGTTGTTTCCATGCTTAGTAGAAGGAAGGCCCGACATGTAATCCATGGAGATGGATTCCCAAGTTCGACAAGGGGTAGGGAATGAAGTATAGAGGCCTTGCTTCTTGATGGTTAGTTTGGCAATGACGCGAGCAATGCAGGATCTGATATACTTCTGGACATCTTGTCGAAGGTTTCGCCAATAGAAGTACTTCTTCAATAGTGCCACTATTTTCGAGACCACAAAATTCCCAGCTACTCGACTATAGTGCGCTTCCCAAATCATCTTGGCACGCTCTCTCAAAGGAACACAAAGGTGTCCCAGGTGACATAGTAGTGCATCCTGGAGGTGAAAATTTGGAACTTGATTAGCCTCCAAGAGCATCTTGTATGTGTGGTTGAATTCTGGATCACTCTTGTATAGAAGCGGCCAATCAAATGTGTCGTGTCCACAAGAGTTGATAACGGTGGTTATTGCCATGATTGGTGGTCGGATGAGGAAGTCTACAACATTATTTGTGTTTTCCTTATTTTACTTGATGTTCAAATGAAACTGTTGCAGATATGCGGACCAATTCTGATGGCGATCATTATGCAACGTCCCTTGTGTCTGTATCAACTACAGGGATTCAGTAGTTTGTGTGGATGATGGTTTCCTTACCCAAAATATAATGCTTCCATTGTCAGCAAGCCTCCATAATGGAATGCATCTCTTTCTCATAAGTGGGATACTTTCGGACTGTGTCAGACAGTGTCTCACTGTGATATGCCACTGGATTCCCTTGTTGATTAACAAATGCCCCAATAGCATAGTCAAAGGCATTTGTTAAGATCTGAAATGGTTGTTGCAAATCTAGTAATGTGAGCATTAGGGAACAAAAGAGGCGATGTTTCAATTCTACAAACGGATTTTGTTGAGATTCCAACCAAAAGAAATTTTCTTTCGCTCATCCGTTGGTGACTTGACTCAAGGGCTAAGTGATATGAGAGAATCCCAACACAAACCTGCAGTACAAATTAGCAAGGCCTAGAAAGTTGTGAAGCTCTGTTAGAGTGGTTAGGGCTAGCCAATCCTGAATGACTTAGATCTTGGTTGGATCCATATGCAACCCTTGCTTATCAATAATGTATCCCATATAATGAACCTAGGTCATGCCAAAAGTGCACTTCTCGAAATTGGAACAGAGCTTTTGTTTCTGTAGTGTTTGGAGGATGTGTCAGATGTGGTGGGGGTGCTCTTCCCAAGTTTGGTTGAAGTTGAGGATGTCATCCAAGTACACTATTACAAATGAGTTGGTGAATGTCCACAAGATATCTTCCATCAGCCTCATGAAGGTTCTGGGATCATTTTTCAACCAAAAAGGCATGGCCAACCATTTGAAAAGGACCTCCTTGGCTTTGAAGGTAGTCTTCCACACATTGGATGGTTCGATTGGTACCTAGTGATACCCAGAATTCAAGTAGAACTTTCTGAAATATGTTTCCCCTTTGAGTTGGTCCAGAAGGTCATCAATCTGTGGGATTGGGTACCTATTCTGGACAATGATCTTGTTCAACACCTGATAGTCAATACAGAGTCTCCAAGTCCCATCCTTCTTCCACACCAACATGATTGGTCTCCCATAGGGTGATGAACTTGGCCGCATGTGACCTCTTTGTAGAAGCTCATGTATCTACCCCCTAACTTCATCATTCTCCAGAGCATAGTGCCAATAGATCCATTCATTGGGCAGCGACACAACTAGGGTCAGATCGATGGGGTGCTTGACCTGATAGTGCAGAGGCGCCCATTCAAGCGAGGTGAAGATGTCCTGATACTCCTCCATGACCTTGTCCATTTTTTTTTTTCATGCATACGAGCCCTGTCTGGAGGTCGTGGCCACAGTCTTCTTCTTGCCATGAGGGGGTATCACTAGGAAAACAAATTTCCTACTTTTGGAAATGAGTTGACTACAATGTTTTGTTGTAACCAAATGGAATGCGGCAAGCGGTGGTACCTCGAGCGAGGCCAGGATGCATACATAGCATGTCACTTCCACAAGTATGGTTTTCCTAATAATACTTCACAAACTAAAAAAAATTTACAGACATAATGGAAATAGAATAGCTAGGGTGCTGGTAGTTTATCTCTAAGAAGAGATGTGGCAGATACATGCCTTTGAAATTTGTGTTAAAATGAGGCTCGAAGGCCTATATATTATTGAGAAACAATGAAAAACCCTAAACATCCAGAAACCTTGCCGTAGGAGATGAAACTACAGAAAATGGGCCCCGTCGGGGTAAATTGGTATATTAATTTCCCGCAGTCATAGCTTTTGCATACTATCTCTGTTTGAAGCACATGATACATCGTTATAAAGATATATATGAGGAATAAAACTGCTAATAAAAAATGTTGATCATGGAAAATACTCATATTTTCCAGAGGTTTGATGCCCAATAAATTTCGTTTAGGTCCACAAAACAGCTCTAGAAGTTCAGGACCCGAAACAGTGCAAAAAATAGTAAATTGTGCTACAATTGAGGAAACTGAAAAACTGAAAGAAACAATGGTGGGGGTCCAAGTGGAATAGGTGTGTGGACACAAATATATGACTATATCATTCCTCCCCCCTTAGGAATAAATGGTCCCCATTACATTGAGTTCCTCCATGGGATGAGGAAAATTTTTCTAAACTTGGTCCCTGGTGAGCCACTTTCCTTGGTGAAGGAGCTGGCCTGCTTTGATAACTCGATATAGTTGGATCTTATGTTGGAGAGTTTTATTGATATGTGTGTCCATAATATGATCATTAGTGGATTTTTCCATGTATTTTTGGTTTAACTCTATTTGTGTGAGTTGTTCTACCATCTCGGATGTGTCTAGTAGAGGTGGAAAGTAGGGTCGAAGGTGGTCGACATTGAACAATGGGTGTAGTCCAAGGAATGGTGGAATACTGAGCTCGAAGGCATTGTCCCCTACATCCTTGGTGATGATGTATGGCCCATATTAGAGTGGACAAAGATTGTGGTGGGGTCGAGCGAGGTGCTCCCTCTCCAATTGTAGCCACACTTTTTTGCCCACTGGGAATTTGTGTTGCACCCGATGTTTATCATATCGTTGCTTCTACTTAGAATTGGCTCTGTCCAATATGTCCTTAACTTGTTGGTGAATATTCTGAATGTGCTAAATGAATTTTTTCACCTTGGCAGTGAACTGAAAGGAGTGTATTAGTTTTTTGTGCTAAGTGTCCTTTCAGTAATAAAAACATGTACAATTTGTCTCCATTTGTTTGCTTAAGGAATGAGATTTTTAACCATGAAACATAGATGAATTTATGAGTTTTAAGCATGAAAATAATCCTAAATAACACTGTACAATAGTGTATAATAGAGAAATAACATCACACATAAGTTTTACATGGTAGGCATGATGAAGCAGTTCACCCCTCCTGGGCTACAACTGCTAGTCCAGCTCCCAATGGCATGTCCCTCTTTGTCATTATGCTCAAAATTGCAAATACGTGTGTTTAAAAACCTCTAATGGTTTTTTTTTCTACACTGGTAGCTCCATAATTCTCAAACTAGTCTAGGTAGACTCTTGTTTCACCCAAATTGGTCGAAAATTGACCTCCCAAAGCCTTTTCACAATCTCAGCTAGAAAACCTCCACTAATTGTGGAGAACTACAGTTATTTTGGAAACAATGCCGAATTTTTAGTCACTACTAAAGACTCTGCTAGAATAAACTATTTGAATTAATTTCTAGTGGATAGGGTGGGGTGGTCACAAGCCGACCCCCTCGCAATGATGGAGCGGAACTCGGAGTCAACAAAGTTCTGAAGACCTTGGCATGAAATGTCACCATACCGCAGATGTGAGAACATTGTATTCTGCCAGAGTCTATGATATATGAAAATTTTCATATTATAGTTTTATGTCACCGTGTGACTTCAACCATGGAAACTGTTGGAGTAATGGTTTGATGTAGCTATCTGGTTAATGGTTTGATGTCGGGCTTTAAGTGTTTGCATGTGAACACAATCCACGGGGCCATCGACGGTCCCCCCCTCAACATTCAAAACATTAAAACATAAAATTATGTGGAGTTGTATATGGGTAAGAACCAACGGATAGCGGAGAAGGTGGAGGTCTTTGTGCGACCACCAAAGGTTGTGGGGTCGAACCCCCCCCCCCCCCCCGACTCCACCTAATTTTTACACTAATCTCTTGGGGACATGTGGCATCCTCTAGGCTTTCCATGTGTCACCCATCCAACGGTGCCAATAAAAACTTACATCTCCATCCAACGGTCCAGAAACAGCCACGTGGCACGATATGATTGGGTTTGAGAAAAGGGAATATTCCTAGTATATGCCACATGCTAACTATACCTGAATGCTGACTTGGCATCCCAGTCACAATGTCACAAATTTTTTAGCTTTTTGGGGAAACGAACAAAACGGGATATATTCCTCGTACGACATCGGTTTTTTGAACCATTCACGGCACCCGAATCGCAATGACGAGAACTATTAGGTCTCTCAAGTTCAATATAATTTCGAGAATTTTAAATTTTTTAGCATAAACATGATCTCCTAATCACACCTCCCAATTGGGAATATTTTGGAACCCAAAAGACTTTAATTACCTATTCAGAAGATGAGGGTACAACTCCCTCACCTTTTCAACTTCCATCCACCTTGCCTTACTTGGTTTGCTGCCCTTGATCCCAATTCAAATATAATTGACACTTCCCCTCTTAGAAGTGTGTGTACTCCTATCAAGGATGGTCTCCTACTTGATCTCATCCAGAAATTATGGTGAGAAATCTTCTATAGATGGCAGTTGAATGTCACTCCCTCGATCATCAATCAAAGGTGGCCCATAAAAATGTAAATTTTCCACATTGACAACGGAATACATTTGCATATATGAAGGCAAGTCAAGTTGAAATGCATTATTACCAACTTGTTTGATGATCTTGAATGGACCATAGCGAATGGGCTTGAGCCTTTTACATTCTCCTTGCATCATTTCTTTGCTTATGTGCAGCCATACTTCATCTCCTTCTTGAAACTCGTGATCAACTCTATGTTTGTCATGCCTCTCATTGTATTTCATTTTATTCTTCTCAAGCTGCTCTTGAACTTTTTGATGAATAATCTGAATTTTCTCCGTGAACTTTCAAGCCTTGTCAATATCACTATGCCCATCAATTGCAACATCCTTTTCAAAGATGAAGTCTAATGGAGATTTCAGAAAATACCCAAAGGAGGCTTCAAAAGGTGACGTATTTGTAGAAGAGTGCTTTGCCAGGTTGTAAGCGTGCTGAATGTAATGCAGTTGTTCATCCCACAACTTGGGATGTTCGCTACATTATCCTCTCAATATATGCACAACGGTTATGTTCACCACCTCGGTTTGGCCATCAGTTTGCGAATGAAAATCATTACTCTTTTTCAACTTTGTGTCCATCATCTTCCAAATATTGGACCAAAAATTCCCAACGAACCTAGAATCCCTGTCACTAACAATAGAAGTTGGAAATCCATAATGAACCCATACATGTTGAAAATAAATTTTAGTAGTTTGTTCAGAATTAATGGTTTTCTTACATGGCATAATTATACACATTTTACTGAATCTATCCACAACTACATAAAGATAATCATATTGTTTTCCTGACACAGGTAGACCTCCAAAAAATTCCATGGAGACACTCTCCCATGGCCTTGATGGTACCTGTAGTGGCGTGTACAACCCAAGATTCCTATTGCTAGGCTTTCTTGTTGCACACATAGAACAACTTATTATAAAGTGTGACACACTATCTGTCATGTGAGGCCAATAGCAATACCTCTGTAGATGCACCACTATTTTTCTTACCCCAAAGTGTCCAACAATAAGAGACGAATGAGCCTCTCTCATGACACTAAGCCTCTCTCCTTCGGTATACATAGCTTTCCCAAATGAAACAACAAATTTTTATGCATGTGATAATCATTTTCCTCAACTTTATTCCCTTAACTCAAACTAGCAGACACATCGTGAAAATCAACATCAGATGCACATTATTCTATGTAACTCTCATGTACAATAGAATCATTTTTAAGTAAAGTAGAAGCACTTATAATTGGCCTTGAACGCATATCAAAAAATTTATTTAAAATTCCTTTCTTATACGTTATAACCAAGTGGAACTGTTGAAGAAATCCCATCCACCTGAAATGTCGTGATTGCTGCAATTTTGTTTACGACTGCAAGTACTGTAATGGTTGGTGATCGGTATGTATAACCGTCTCTTTACCCATCAAGTAGTGTTTCCACTTCTTGATGCTTTGTACCAATGCATACAACTCTATCATATGTAGGATAATAACTTACAACACCATTGAATGTTTCATAATGAAAATCGATAGGCTTACCATGCTGCAAAAGTACTGTGCCCATGGCATAATCACTAGCATCAGTTTGTATCTCGAATGGCTGTCTCAAATTGGTAATGCAAGGACTGGAGCTGAACTGATATTTTATTTTAAAGCTTCAAAAGCTTGTTGTTTTTTTCCTCCCCATTGGAATCCTTTCTTCACACTTGTCACCACATGCATAGGAGCTATTATGGCAGAAAATTTAGCAATAAACTTTCTCGAATACTGAGCTGTGCCTAAAAAAATTCTTACCTAGGTTACAGTTTTGGGAGTGGGCCAATTCAAAATGGGTTCCACTTTAGAAGGATCAATTCTCAACTCACCTCCTCCTACAATGTGTCCCAAATAAACCATAAAAGTCTTTCCAAATTCACACTTTGACATCTTAAGAAATAATTTCTCTTTCTTCAAAACATCAAGTACCCTTTTCACATGAAAGACATGTTCTTATCTTCTTTTGCTGAAAATGAGTATATAATCTAGATACACAATCAAAAATTCATCAAGAAATGGATGCAAAACATTATCCATAACACACGTGAAATTCATCGGTGCATTAGAAAAACCAAATGGTAGAACCAACCAATCAAAGAGTCCTTGTTTGGTTTTGAATGTAGCCTTCCATATATCACATTTTGAAATTCTTACTTGATGATATCCACTTCGTAAATCTAACTTAGTGAAAAAACTTCTTTCAGCTGATCTAGCAAATCATCTATCCTTGGGAGTGGGTATCGATTCTTTATCGTTATCTTGTTCAAAGCTCTGAAGTCTACATGCATGTGTCAAACCCCATATTTCTTCGGAATCAAGACTATGGGTGAACCACATGGCGAAGTGCTTGGCATTACGAGTCCCTTGTCCAACATTTCCTTGATTTTTCTCTTTATTTCAGCATTCTCCAGTATCTACATGCGATACATCCCAATGTTTGGAAGAGGAAAATCTTGTTGCAACTGAATGTCATGTTGAATCTCCCTTTTTGGAGGCAATCCTGTTGGCTCTTGAAACATCTCATGATGTGCATCAAATACATCATATAAATCTTATTTCAACTTAGGATCACAACCTTCAAATGATTCATGATGAACATCAGCTTTAGGCTTAATCATTAGAAGAAAAAAATTCTTAGTTCAATTCGCCAGCCTCTTTACCTATCTAGCATTTACCATTGCAATATTTGTCTTCTTGTGATGTGCTCTAACAATGAGCTCCTTGCCATATTTGAATAAATGGTATTTGTTCTCATGGAAATGGAAGATTTATTTCCTATCATACAAGTAAGTACTTACCAACACAATACCTGTAATATCAAGCGGAACCACATCTAATTCAACTGTGTCAAAAAAATGTGCAATTATTGCAAAGCACAATATACATTTCTTTGAAACATGTAAATTTGCATCCTTACAAATCCACCCAAGTGGATATGGTTTTGGATGTGGAATGGTCTCAAGATTAAGTTTCTTGACTAAGTATTTAGAGATTAAGTGTTCTTGTGACCCACTGTCGAACAGTGTGTCAATCTTGGTATGTTTGGATATGACCCTCACATGAAACAGTTCAATTATCTCTTCTTCATTTGGATCTTGTATGTGACAGTTTGATGTACTAGTACTAGGTTTTGTTTCAATTTCTTTTCCCTTCATTTTATTCAATCCCATGGTTGTAATTTTTGTTTCATCATCTAAATCCTCTCCTAAGTCATGTTGAGTTGTAGCTGCAGTTTTATGCTTCCCTTTTTTATTGTTATACTTGGGTCTCTTTTGAGGATGTAATTTCCAACAAATTTTCTCTTCATGGAATTCTCTTGAAAAAATTTTACAAACCACTTTTTCTCCCTCTTTATTGACAGATGAATTATTTTTTCCCTCACCTTTTGAGTTCTTCTCTTTTTTTTTCCCCCTGTAAAAGGTTTCTTCCTACTCTCATCAATAATTTTTTTCCCTCTAGCTTCTAGATGTGTGGCCTGAACACAAACTTCATCTAGACTTGTAGGGTTAAACATGAGCATAGTATGTCTTAAGTAGCTATGTAACCCTCCTATGTACTTGATAAAAGTATCTTGGCTCTACAAATATACACCTAATAAGAGAGATCTTCTCCTAAATTCTTGGGTGTATTATTGCACATTCCTACCTTTCAATTGTCTAAAATTTTGCTAGTTCATTATGGATTTCTGCATGTGAGCTAATGAATAATTTTTTTTTTTTTATTGTAGTAATGAAATCATTCCATGATAGGATAATCTCACCATGCTTCTCGATCTCCTCCTTTGTCTTGGCTTCGCACCAAACAAGTGGTGCACCTTCCATCCTCAATGAAGCTAGTTGGATTTTGGTATCATCATCATGAAGGTTCTGAATTCTCAAATAGACCTCCAATTGCCTAATCCAATTATCAAGATTTTCTACATTGACTTCACCATTAAAAATTGGAAATTAAAACTTAACATTAAGTTTTAGAAAATGAATTTTACCAGTGTTCTTTGACTTGTGTGACTGGTGTACTGAAGATGAAGTAGAGGATGATGATGATGAGGGTGAGGATGGTGACTTTCCACTGCCTCTGTTTCCTCTATTTCCCTTCTTTTATTTGTCTTCATCATTATTACCTCCTGATGATCACTGACCTTCCTTGTGAAGTTTAGATCCTTCTCCTTATAGTCTCTCATTGCCTTCTTGATAAGGACTCTCACCATCTCAGTCATGTCAAGGAATGCTTTCCTGAACACTCTTTCTTCTTCTTTGGGATCCACCACCTCGTGGATTTCTTATTCCTTTGGAGGCATGCTTAATTCTTATTTTGCTTCTTTTGTAGGTGAACTAGGTGGTGGAGAATGTGGAAATATTTCCCTCCTTTGCTATGGCTCACTTTGAGAAGCTCTCGCTTCCACCAATTTTCCTTCTTCTCTCTTAAGCTTGAGCCTAGTAAGCATGTGAACACTTGCAAAATTTTAAACAAATCTTTGCACACAAAACTAGAGATTAAACTCTAGCTCTGATACCAATCTGATCTGAAAGGAGTGTAGTAGTTTGTTGTACTAAGTGTACTTTAAGTAATAAAAACATGTACAATTTGTCTCCATTTGTTTGCTTAAGGAATCAGTTTTTTAACCATGAAACATATATGAATTTGTGAGCTTTAAGCATGAAAATAATCCTAAATAACACTATACAACACTGTATAATAGAGAAATAACATCACACATAATTTTTACATATGAGGCATGATGAAGTAGTGCACCCCTCCTGGGCTACATCGGCTATTCCACCTCCCAATGGCATGTCCCTCTTTGTCATTATGCTCAAAATTGCAAATACATGTGTTTACAAGCCTCTAATGGTTGTTTTATCTGCACCAGTGGCTCCAGAATACTCAAATTATTCTAGGTAGACTCTTGTTTCGCCCAAATTGGTTGAAAATTTACCTCCCAAAGCCTTTTCCCAATCTTAGCTAGAAAACCTCCACTAATTGTGGAGAAATGCAGTTAACTGTAGTTAGTTTGGAAAAAATCCATAATTTGTAGCTAGTGTAATGGACTCAGCCATAATAAACCATTTGAATTAATGTCTAGTGGTTAAGGCGAGGTTGTCACAAGCTTACCCACAACCTTAAATCCCGTGGTTTATGGTTTTAAAACTCCACAACAATGGAGAAAAACCTGGAGTCAACAAATTTTTGAAGACCATGGCATGAAATGTCACCATAACGCACATGTGACAACATTGTATTCCGTCGGAGGTTAAAGTATACAAAAATCATCATATTACATTTTTATGTCAAGGTGACCAGTGACCTAAACCATGAAAACTACTGGAGTAAGGGTTTGATGTAGCTGCCTGTTTAACGGTTTGATGTTGGGTTTTAAGCTTTTCCATGTGAACACGATCCACGGGGCTGCCGGTGATCCACCCCCTCAACATTCAAAACATTACAACATAAAATTATGTGAATTTGTATATGGGTAAGAACCAATGGATAGCGGAGATGGTGGAGGTCTTTGTGTTTTCCGTAGGTCGTGCGAGGTCAACCCCCCCCCCTGAATCCACCAAAATTTTACACTAATCACCTGGAAACACATGGCAGCCTCCAGGATTTCCATGTGTCACCCATCCAATGGTGCCAATAAAAACATACATCTCCTTCCAATAGTCCATAAATAGCCACGTGGCATGATCTGATTGGGTTTGAGAAAAGGGAATATTCCTAGTATATGCCACCTACTGACTGTACCTGCATGCTGACTGGGCATCCCAGTCACTCTTTCACAAAAATTGTAGTTGTTTGAGAAAATGAACAGAACACGATATCTTCCTCATACGACATCGATTTTTCAAACCATTTGTGGCACCAGAATTGCAATGACGAGACCTATCCAATTTCTCAGGCTCGATAAAGTTTTGAGCATTTTGAAATTTTAGCATAACACATGATCTCCTAATCAGGCAGCTTCAGACTAGACAATATTACGAATCAGCCTGAGTAGCTGCAAATGGCATGGCTACGTCAATGGGACATAGTGGATGGAATGCCAAGCCCACCTAAAAGGGGTTATGATAGGTTGAGCTCTGGAGGAATAGATTATAACTATGTTGTACATAGGGGAGGCTCTCCTCCCATGTGCATGGATGCTTTGAGTTTTACATGCGCAGAATGTGTATGATCATCCTATTGATGACCTATGTCTGGCCATCAATTGGGGGATGGAAAGTTGTGGACTTGCTGAGATTGGTGTCTAGCATTTCCTAGAGGCTGGACCAAAATGTACTGAGGAACCTGCTGTCCCGATCTAAGATGATAGACTGTGGGATCCCAAAGTGTACCTAGACTCATTCAAAGTAGATTTTTGGCTTCTGCTATGATATTATTCTTGTAGGCCACCATAATGGCCATCTTCGAGAATCTGTCAACAACCAAGTAAACATAGTCATTTCCATGCTTAGTATAAGGAAGGCTCGACATGTAATCAATGGAGTTTGATTCCCAAGTTCGATTAGGGGTAGGTAGCAGAGTATAGAAGCCTTGCTAATTGATGGTCGGTTTGGCAATGGCATAGGCAGTGCATGATCTGATGTACTTCTCGACATCTTGTCGAACGTTTGGCAAATAGAAATACTTTTGTAGTACTGCCACTATTTTCTCGACCCCGAAATACCCATCGACCTCATTGTATTGCGCTCCCCAAATAATCTTGGCACACTCGCTCGAAGGAACACAAAGGTGTCCTAGGTTAAATATCATTGCATCCTAGAGGTGAAAATTTGGAACTCGGTTAGCCTCCAAGAGCGTCTTGTATGTGAGGTTGAATTATGGATTTCTCTTGTAGAGAGGTGGCTAATCAAAAGTCTCGTGCCCGCAAGATTGGAGCACGGTGTTATCACCATGATCGATGGTCAGATGATGCAGTCTGCAACATTTTTGTGTTGCCCTTCTTATACTTGATGTTCAAATGAAACTGTTGCAGATATGTGGACCACTTCTAATGGCGATCATTCTACAACTTTCCTTGTGCCTGTATGAATTACAGGAGTCAGTGGTCTGTGTGGATGATCGTTTCCTTCCCCAAAATATAATGCTTCCATTTTTGGCAAGCCTGCACAATGGAATGCATATCTTCGTCATAAGTGCGATAATTTCAGACTGTGTCAGACAATGTATCACTCTGATATGCCACTGGATGCCCATGTTGAGTAAGAACTACCCCAATAGCATAATCAGAGACATTTGTCTTGATCTCACATGGTTGTTGCAAGTATCGTAATGTGAGCACTCAGGCATAATAAAGGCGATGTTTCAATTCTACGAATGCCTTCTGTTGAGATTCTGAACAAAATAATTTTTCTTTCGCTCCACCTTTAGTGACTTGACTCAGGGACCAAGAAATATGAGAGAATCCCAACACAAACCTGTGATAGAAATTAGCAAGACCCAAAAAGTTGCAAAGCTCTATTAGAGTGGTTGGTGATGGATAATCCCAAATGACTGGGATCTTTGTTTGATCCACAGGCACCCCTCGATCATCAATAATGTATCCTAGATACTAAATCTAGGTAATGCCAAAATCACACTTCTACAAATTGGCAAACATCTTATGTTTTTGCAATCTTTGGAGGACCTGCCAGATGTGGTGGAGGCGCTCTTCCCAAGTCTGGCTGAAGATCAGGATGTCATCCAAGTACACTACTACAAATGAGTTGGTGAATTCCTGCAAGATGTCATCAATTAGCCTCATGAAGGTTGCAGAAGAATTTATCAACTTGAAAGGCATGACTAGCCATTTGAAAAGGCCCTCCTTGGCTTTGAAGGCAACCTTCCACACATCAGACGACTCTATTGGTACCTGGTGATACCTAGACTTCAAGTTGATCTTGCTAAAATATTTTTCCCCTTTGAGTTGGTCCAGAAGGTCATCAATCCATGGGAACGAGTACCTATTCTGGACAATGATATTTTTCAGTGCTCGATAGTCAATGCAGTTTCTCCAAGTCCCATCCTTCTTCTTCACCAACATGATTGGGCTCCCACAAGGCGATGAACTTGGATGGATGTGACCTTTTTGGAGTAGCTCATGAATATGCCTCTTGATTGCATCATTCTCCATAACATAGCACCAATAGATCAGTCCATTGGGTAGCTATGCACCTACGGTCAGATCGAGGGTCTGCTTGACCTGATAGCACAGAGGCACCCTTGCGGGTGAGGTGAATATGTACCGGTACTCCTCCACAACCTTTTCCATTTGTTGTTGTTGTGCGGAGGAGCACTGTCTGGAGGTTTTTTCCATCGTATTCTTCTTTCCTTGAGGGTAGATCATAAGGAAAACAAATTTCCCAATTTTGGAAATGAGTTGACTACATTGCTTTACAGTAACCAAAGGGATAGCGACAGGCGGTGGTACCTTTGGTATCCTATATAACTTATTTACCAGAGTAACAATAACAGTGCGAGGCCAGGAATCATACACAGCATGTTGCTTCCACAAGTATGGTTGGCCTAATAATACATCACAAACATCAAGAGGAGCAATGTCACATAATACGTCATCGGTGAAGGGCTTGATGTTGTAGGGAAGATGGCACTGTTAGCTGACACAGAGATCTCGTCCTTGGTGAAGCCACCCAATGGTGTATGGTTGTGTGTGTGTTGTGGTAAAAAATCCCAATCGCTTCACAACCTCTGCTAAAATTAGGTTCTTTTGGTCCC
The DNA here is from genome assembly GCA_034641835.2 of Pinus albicaulis. Classification (NCBI taxonomy): domain Eukaryota; kingdom Viridiplantae; phylum Streptophyta; class Pinopsida; order Pinales; family Pinaceae; genus Pinus; species Pinus albicaulis. The sequence continues at coordinate 182,532,043 of CM076583.1, read as the reverse complement.
CACTGTCCACAATGAACTATAGCGTGGAACCCTTTACCCACATCTAGGAGTGGAAGAGATGCTCCTCCTCCTTTGGATCTTCTAGTTCATCCTCTTGGATATTCGTGGTGGCAACGGTGAAATTGGGCTCTGCGTCGATAATATGCTTCCCTCTGTCATTCCCCTTCTTGGTTTCTAATTCAGTTTCAGAGCATGCATCTGATTCAGAAGCCTTCATCTCGGCCACTAATGACTGCTTTTCCTGACACTCACTTGTGTTGTGATTGGAACTCTTATGGAACTCACACCACTTTCCCGTGTCCTCCGGAATCATGGTGTTGTTCTTTTCTTACGTCTTTGGCAGGTTGTCTTGGGCCACCATGCCTTGGCTTTGTTCTTTGTTATGCGGTTTGGGGGCACTTTTTTCTTGCTTTTGATTCGTAGATCCAAAGCCTCTCTTCTTCTATTTTAATTTCTACTCAATCTTGGTGGCATACTGGTATGCCATACCAAGCGAGCAGATGTCGAGGAAATCCATTTCCTCCTGAATGAATCTATGCAGACAACTGCAGTACTTAAGCACCAAATTGTTCTCTGAATCTTTGATACCCAACTTTGTGTGCAGGGTATGGAACATATTCGTTAGCTCATGCACATCTTGATCCCTTTGCTGCCAAAACATAGTCCATTGTATGTACTTGTCCTCATAGCTCCCCATAGGATAATATTGTTCCCTGATGGTGTCTTGGAAATAATTTCAAGTGGGTATGGCCAAGAATAGAGAGGGTGTTCCCTCGTCCTTTTTCTCACATTAGGTTTCCCACCAATCCTTGACATGGGGGGCAACTTTCTGTAGTGAAAAAATAATCTTCTCCTGGTTAGAAAAGTCATGAACAGAGAAATATCCTTATAATAGATTCAACCATATATCTACGATGTCTGCATCTATTTGGCCATCAAATATTGGAATGTCAAAGTTTACTTGTACCTTAAAATGATTTTCTCCTCTAAAATGGTTACTGGATGCAGATGCGCTGCTAGTGGGCAGTCGTTGAAGGATCTGGGCAAAGTTATCCATCATCGCATTCCTTTGTTTTTCAAGGGCCTCCTTGAGCAATATTTTGATATGATCACCTGCTCCCTCATCTTTATTTTCGTCCCCAATGGGCAGCTTCCAGGGTTTGCGAGGCTAATCTTGCAAAGGTTCAACCATATCAAGCCCTAACTCCTTATACCCTGACCTCATTAGGGACATGCAAAGAAGGATCGAGAAAGAACAGACCGCTATGATACCGCTGATCCGAATTTATGTAGGAATGCAAAAAAATACACATATAACCATAAATACAAATATGCAGTAGAAATAGCACTTCATTTCCTTAATATTAAATAACTGAAATTTGTTTATAGACATAATAGAGATAAACTAGCTAGAGCGCTCGTAGATTATCTCTGAGAAGAGATGCGGCAGCTACAGGCCTTTCAACTTTGTCTTACAATGAGTCTCGAAGCCTTATATATTATTGAGAAAAAATGGAAAATCCTAAACATCCAAAAATCTAACTCTAGGATATGAAACGCCAGAATATGGGCCGTATCGGGGTAAATTGGTACATCAATTTCCCGGGGTTGTAGCTTTTGCATGCTAGCTCTGTTTGATGCACATGATAAATAATTAGAAAGATCTATCCGAGGACTACATCTACTAACAAGAAATTTCAAGTTCAAAACATACTAATATTTTTTGGAGTTTTGATGCCCAAAAAACATCGTTTAGGGCCTCAAAACAACTCCGGAAGATCAAGACTCAAAAAACTGCCAAAAATAGTAAATTCTGCTACAATTCAGGAAACTGAAAAACTGAAAGAAAAAATGATAGGGGTCCAAGTGGAATAGGTGGGTGCCCACCAATATCCACCTAGATCATACACTCCTAAAAGTATGAGAATTAATAGTTGTAACCTGGATTTCAAAAAGAATCCATTAGATTTTGTAAAAGTCATACTAAAAAATCCATATTTTTCTAAGCGAAATTGCCACCTATTTAGACTAAAATTTTAAAAATGTGATATTAGTTAATTTTCTCACTATAATGAAAACTATAATACTATGTAGTCTAATACTACACCCTACCACTCATGTTTAAAGAATTCTTGATAAATAATTATTTCATAGTTGATATGGTTTCCAAAGCTAAAAGCCATAAACAAATAACTTCTCACAACCTTTGTAATTTCTGAAATATCAATGAATAAATTAATTTATAAATTTATAAACAGAAAATAAATTTATATTAATGTTTTATAAATTGAAAATAACATTATATAAAGAAGTATTTGGTTGTATTCAATTATTTATTTTGAAGAAATTAATAAGTTAAACCAATTTACCAAATAATTTATTCAATATAATATTATTTAAAAAATATGAATTTTTACTTCATTGTATTTATAAATATAAAATAAATGAATATTAATAAGTTTGAGCCTATTAATATATTAAAAGGAATCAGGGTAAAAGCACACTAGCAAGGAACCACTTCACGAACATAAAACTTACTCTTTTCCTATGCACTTTGAATAGGTTTTCCACCCGCCACTACCTCATTATCTTCCCCCGGCCTTAAAGGAATCACCTTAAATACATTCTATAAGTGATTTCGCTTAATAAAACCGTGCGTTCTAAACCCGGATGGATAAATATGCCTTCAAAACAATAATTTAGGTATGACTTATAGGTGTGAAGCTCCGACAAGATTTGTTAGTGAAAATGGGAAAGTTGTTAGTGGAGCGTCCGACACCATATTCAAGAAAGGTTGCATTGTCCGATAAGAGTAATGTTAGAAGAACAAGCCCATAATAACTTCCAAAGGGTGTGGGTACATACACAGTGTGTATCTGAAGGTCCTTCTGTTCAATGGTCAAGGCTTATCGATCTAGGTCTTAAATATTTCATTTCATTGCGATTCTTTTTTGGGGTTTCATCGTTGGTCAAGTGTGGGGCCATATAAAGGGAATAATAGCTACGTTACCACATTACGTGCGAGGAAGCATGGCTCGACCAAAGGCCCGGTAGGCCCGATAGGGTGAGGGTGAGGGTGAGGGTGAGGGTGAGGGTGATGGCGGCCGTATCAGTCGAGCCCCCTACCGGGTCCTTCCTCGCACATTACTTCACCCTAGAGAGATTGGCCATTTGACCTCTCCTCGACCTCGTAACCTCGTCCAAGTCCCTCACTTCTTTGGGGAAGGTGAGCGATAAATCCCTACGGGCCTATTGTCGAGAGTTCGACAGGCTCACCCTTGGCGGAGGTTTGAACATCTTTCCCTAGAAAGATTGGCCATTTTACCTTGGTGGAGGTTAGGGTGAGCCTTATAAAGAGAACTATGAATAGAGCTCTAGAGTAAAAGAGTAAAAAATTAGGCAATACCCCTAACGTTAATCCTACGTAGGGTGCAGCAAGTTCCATTCTAATCATAACACTGGCCATTGTATTACTAAGTATACAGCTATACTTTTGTAAACATATTATTATACGGCGGTACTGCGTAAGAATACCACTATACCAATCAATCCACTGAAAATAACGAACACTAGGTACTAAATAACCAATGTACTATGCTAGAGCTAATGTGTGAGTATTTTTCACTACACCATCCATTAAAGATTCAATATTGATAATCAAGAGCTCTACGGTGTACCACTTAGTTTTATGCAGATATTGCTTGTGTCAAACAACTCGAAACTCAGGAATGTATTGCTAGAGAATAGACTTTAGCTCTTGATCGATGATGTGATCAATCTAAATTGGTACTAAGTGTTCCAAATATAGATTATTCTTGACTTAAACCGTCGGGTTATTCATCTAACAATGGTGGGAAGTAGGGCTTCAGTAGATAAACATTGAAGACTGGCTTCATTCCCAAGTCAGGTGGTATATCAAGTTGGAAAGCATTATCACTGACTGATTTGACAAGGGAGTCAGGACCATATCAAAGTGGCTTGATCTTATGATGGGTACTCTTAAACCTTTCTTTCTGCAATTATAACCAAACTCGGTCACCTACTTGACATGAGTGAGGTACTCGATGTGCATCGTGTCTGTACTTGTACTTCTACTGCTAGCGTTGCAAGATAGACTAGACCTATTCATGGATTTGTTGGATCTGCTTTATGAAGGTTGCCTTTATCTCTTGTTCTTTGTCAATATGAGGAGCAAAGGATGTTTGGCGCTGTAGGAATGAGACATCTACAGGGTTGGATGGTTGGAAAGTGGTATAACACTTGAATTTGGTGTCAAGCATTGACCTCCAAAATAGGGCATTCCAAAAATGAATTAGAAACCTATAATCATGATCAGACACTATGGAAGATGGTAAATCAAACATGAATGAAGTACAGTCGCGTTGTGTAAAGGGTGGTGGTTTTCCTCTTATGCAGAATGAAGATCTTCATTTTGGAAAAATGAGAAACAAGAAAAGTACACAGTCATGTTGATGCTTGGTCATGGGTAACCCCAAAAGAAAGTATAAGATTATAGATTCTTATGATTGTTTTGGTACAATCTTTACGTATAAAAGGTTCTAAATAACAGTGAAGCAAGGTAGTTGCATAGTACTGAATGAGATAGAAGAGTTAGTGAAAAGTATTATATTGGTTCTCTTATAAAGGTCTTAGATAGGTCCTATTAGGGTAGGTTATGAGCTTAGAAGCCTTAGGAAGTAGAAGTGAGGCTATCTTTAGGAATCAAGGATACTTACCTGAACGAAGTGAGCGTAATAAATCGTTAAGCTTATATTCTTAATAGTCCCTTAATAAGGAAATATCAGAAGTAGAGTATTCTTATACTAGTCTATTTAGGTATTCTTTCTACTAATTAAAGGTATTTGAGCTTACCTTTAGGAATTGGATCTCCTCATGTTATGCAATCACCTAAAACTTCACAAGCTTCAATGAATTCACAAATAGTAATCACCCAACTTATAGTTACCTAACCTATGGCCATACCACCAATGAGTTATCAACCAATTACCTCTTAATTAGTTTCATTGTTTACATAATGAATCCCAGTCATTTCATTAATGAAAAACATATCTTTATCTCCACTCACACTAGTTACTCATGCTCAATGAAATATAGGCACGTAATCAGTCTCTCATTAAGAAATGGTTCCCCATAAGATTATGATCCTTCAATAGGTTCCTCAACAATCTCCATTGAATACTATGCCTATGATGCCTTCTTTATACACTTAGTTACCTTTTGGTTATATAATAGAAAGTGATTCTATTTGAACCCAACTGACTTTGAATCCTTGCATGCCAATTTAGCTTGTCATTATATTGATCCAACCTCTTCTCATTTAAGCTAGTTTTTTTAGACCTTAATACCCCAACCAAAGAGATGTTACAGCCACATAAACTATCTAGGCTACCCTACAATAAGAATTAGTTGCTTTGTAGCTATAGCCTGTTTACCCATAATAGCATGGTATCTAGTAATAGCTTATTATTCTACAATAGTAAATAATGCAACAAGCGTTTAGCATTTCACAATAGCAGGCTAGTATCCTTTAGAGTTCGGCAGGCTCACCCTCACCCCCTCCCCCAAAAGAGAGTTGCTCCTTCCTCGCACGTCGATGGTGGCCTGTTGTCGAGAGTTCGTCCCTCACCCTCACCCTCACCCTCACCCTCACCTCACCATCGGAATAGTGAGTCCCTACCGGGCCTCTCCTTATAGTCGAGAGTTCGGAAAGCTCACCCTATCGGGCCTCGAGCTTTCAATTGATGAACTTACCGCCCTACCTGGAGTAGCTTGGAATTGGACATGGATACGCCCTCTGATGACATGGAACACTGAGAAGATATACCCCTCCAGATGCTATGAACCTATAGCTTTGACATAACACTAGCATCTTTCTTTATTATCTTATAACACCTAGGCTTTTGAGAAGGAACTGGCCCGGGCTAATCGCCTAGATACCCAGAATTACTTACGAGATTCTCACACGAGCCACACCCCGCCGAACGAACCCAACTTACCCACTGATTGAACCAAATGCTTCCACAGTGAAGAACGCAACCATCATAGCCTTACCGCCTCCTGTTCATAACTCCAATGTCAGCCAGAGAATGTTAATAACTCCATCGTGTGAAGAACGGAACCGCCACTATTTATAACTCCTTCTGAAACACGAGCTCTTACCAGAATCTGTGAACTTAGCTTTTATACTGCTTACCACCCTACCGAGAGCTTCGAATTCAGACACTTACCAACCTACCTACAGAACACCTACCGATAGCTTCTCATTGATCCTATTACCACCCTACCAAGAGCTTCGAATTCAGACACCTACCAACCTACCTACAAAACACCATGAAGGGGTAGGTGATTCATAAGGGTTCTATCCCTTTTGGTTTTATATGTCTAATTTCGATTTCCATCCTTTAAGAGGGTAATCCCACCCTAAGAGATAAATTTACTATGAGAATTATTTAAGTCTATATTCAGACATTGGTAAACGAGAGTACTGAGATTATTATCTTGCCGTTGGTAGGTAGATCCTATTCGATAAATATTTTGACTATGGATTATTTGATGTTGAACAAAAATTAAACTGTATTTTCCAAGGTTTACATTATAAAAGAAAATTATTTATTTCTTTAATTATTTTTATTTTTAATTTTCTTTCATTTAATTGGTTGAAATAGTTGCATTCTTATTTTGTAATTATGAGATTCAGGTACGAGAATAATTATATACTAAAATGGCTTGGGTCTGGTGCTCTGTGCTGGAGGGAATGGATTGGAGATTCAACTAGTATGGACTTTTATCTGATCTGCTTAAAAGGTACTATAGTCATGTTACATTAATTTATTATCCTACAATATGCCGTAGAACAATATATTAATGTAACATAGTAATATGGGTTTGCTATCTAGGGGTATGGTTGTGCAGGACCCAATTGATAATGTAAATGGTTTGAGGCTCCTCATAAAATATTATCTGTATGCAGTAGGCAGGCTTGAAACATTGACAACTTTGAAATATTGGGTATCTGACTCTATTACAAGGATGACCAAAGTGTAGAGAGTGATGGAGAAGTTGAAGCATGATGGAAAGAGATCATGGAGGTGGGTTACAGAGATAAGAAAAATGATGAGAGAGGATGGTAAAAGGTGGATTGGCAAGTTTTACAGGAAATTTATCAAAAAATTTAGTGGCATATGTCCTCCAATTGTAGAAACTATTAAACAAAAAAATCAACCATTCCATTGGACAGAAGCAACTAATAAAGGTTTTCAATTATTAAAGAAAAATGTCACATAACAACCAATTTTAGCACTGTCAGATTTTAATAAGTTGTTTCAGGTTTAGACTAATGCAAGTGGGACTGCAATAGGAGTTTTCTAAAGTTAAGAAGGAAAACTATTTGCCTACTTCAGTGAAAATCTTAATAATGCCAAGAAAAAATACTCTTCTTATGATGAATAATTTTATTCCATCATACAAACTTTGAAGAAATGGAGACATTATCTTATTCCAAAAGAGCTTATCCTCTACAAAGATAATAATGCTTCACAGTATATTAACAATCAAGCAAAATAGAATCAAAGACATGTTAAATGGATTTAATTCTTACAAAATTTCACATTTTTCATCAAGCATAAAAGTGGGAAATCAAACAAAGTAGCAGATGCATTAAGCAGAATCAATTTATTTTTGCAAGAGTTCCAAGTAAATGTCTTAATATTTGATGAGTTCAAAGATATGTATAACGATGATCTAGATTTTAAAGAAGATTAGGAAGCTTGTGAAAATCCTATAAATAAAGATAGAACACCATGGTTAGACTACATGATACAAGAGGGACTTATGCTCAAAGGAAAATAGTTATGCATTCCAATATGTTCTTTGAGGGATAATTTGTTGAAACAAAACCATAGTGGGGGTTTAGCAGGTCATTTTGGGCAAGATAAAACTCTAGCACAACTACAACCAGTTTATTATTGGCCTCACATGAGATTAGATGTAAAGAACTTTGTTGAAACATGCAAGATATATCAATATGTAAAAGGAAGAAGTGAGAACGCTGGACTCTATCAACCCTACCAATACCAAATCGACCATGGGACTCCCTAAGCAAGGATTTTTTACTGGGATTTCCCAAAACACAAAAAGGAAGTGGCTCAATATTTGTTTTTGTTGACAAATTCGAAAAAATGGCACATTTTATTTCTTGTAAAAAGAAAAATGATGCAACTAACATACCAAACCTGTTCTTCCAAGAAATATTTAGATTGCATGGATTATATACAAGCATTGTTTCTCATAGAGATACTAAGTTTGTGGGTCATTTTTGGAGAACTCTATGGAAAGTGTTGGGAACCAATCTTAGTCTCATCTTAGCATATCCTCCCTAGACTGATGCTCAGACTGCAGTGGTAAATCAAAGCTTTCGAAATATCTTGAGGATTTTGGTAAGTGAACATACCAAACAGTGGGATTGGGTTCTTGCTCAGGCAGAATTTGCATATAACGATTCCCCCAATAGAAGCATTGGATTGAATCCATTTCAAATTGTGTATGGGATGCATCCAATAGGAATTTATGAATTTAGGAACCCTGGAAATCAACAATTTAGATGTGCATATGGTGAATATTTTATAGCCAGTATGCAGGAAATAGAGGAAAAATTCAAGCAGAAACTACAAGAAAGCAACATTAAGCATAAACGAAGAGTAGATTCCAAAAGAACATAGATATACTTTGAGGAAATTTTCCTCGAATGCTTATGAAATAGAACTACCCAAACGATATGGAATTTCACCAATATTTAATTTTCCCTATATATACCCCTTTAAAGAACCAATGAATGATCCTACAGATGCACCTTTTAGAGACAAAGTTCAATGGTAGAAACAACTACCTTCAACACTAGCAAAGCAGATTGAGTCCATCATCGATCAAAGAGTTGCTAAAATGACTAGAAAGAAAGAATATATTCAATCTTGGTCAAATGGACTAATCAATGATTCGTAGATTCTACTTGGATGACAACAACAAAGATTTTGAAATATTGTACCAGCATTGAAAAACTTCAGAAGAAAAACATATGACTGTTATTTTTTTCATCCCCAGTAGTATGATGCAGGAGCATCACATATTTTATTTGTTGTAATTATTTAAATTGAGATATCTATAATTTTCTAGATTTCTCAATTTAAATAATTACAACAAATAAAATTTGTGATGCTCCTTCATCATCCATTCATGTATGTGTTCATTGTTTTTTACTCCGATTTAACTATACTTACACTAAGAAAAAATATCTACAATGTAGTGATTGTTCAAATGTGGTAGTTAGTTCATACCTTTCAAAGTTCAATAATTAAATTAAGCAGAAGAAACGCTAGCTATAATGACTTGTTTTTTAAAAATTTAAATTTATTGCTCCACCCTAGAAGATAAATCTATTATAAAAATTATTTAAGTCACACATTTAATTTTGAATGATATTCTAACGTCCGAAGAGTAGTGAGATTATTTCATAGAATTTAAATGTATAGTTTTTTAATGTTTAATTTTATACTTTTAAATATAAAATATCCTAATTATTATTTTTAAATACTTTATTACAATATTTTTATTATAATAATTTATATAAAATTTTAATACATAAATAAATGTTATCAAATAAATATAATAATAATAAATACATTAATAATTAAGCTATATATTTGTTTTCTCAAAATATTTGAATATATCATTAGTATATCGCAATATATATAAAAAAAATTGTCGGCTTCATATGTTTAAATTTGATATTCAAATTAAAACATATATAAATATGAAATTTTAAATGTAAACAAGCTTCGAAAAGTTTGACGTTGTGAAAAAAAAAAAAAAATGAAACCCAGAAAATAATAAACGATGAACTCTCGAAAGATTCTAGAGACACCATGAGGATTAATTAATTGCAGTAAAAATTATCCCTTTCCTTCTACATGTATGTTGATTGGAATATAACATGATATACGTCATACATAAACATAACAATATTTGTGGCTGCAACAATGGATACATCAAGACGAAAATGGGGAATCTGCCAAATTTTGGAATTGCGACTCGAGAACGAGAAAATGAGGAGAATCATAGAATATGTGACACGGAAAAATAACATATAGCATACCATGAATTCCATCTACTCTTCGTTTCTTTTCAGTAACTTAGCAAACTCAAACATTTGATGGGCTTTCACGGACAATAAAATTGTCGTCAGTTTCTTGGTCATATTTATATCAAAATTTTCTTCACTCAATCAAGGCCTTTTACTTAGAAAATATGTTGTTGATGGAGAGGTAGGTGAATATATATATATATATATATATATATATGAGAGTTTCCATTGAACCAAGGTTCGAATCGCAGTGGAAGCTCATTAAATGTGTCATTGTGTTGGAAGATCTAAATCCATATTTTCTTCCGAATATGAACAGGGTATGGGAACATTACTGGAATATTGTGTGTTCATGATATGAATGAGAAATGCTTCATTGTTGTTTTCCTTTGCTTCTATCCTATTGTTGTGAAATAATATTTGTAATGAATTTAACCAGGGTTTCAGTTGAACCAATGTTCGAATTGTAGTGGAAATGTAATATCCCTTGAAACTTACTATAAAATTTTTTATTTATTTGTTGATTGGAAAAAGGACATGCGATGGAAAATGATTTTATAATTATTAATTTCAAAAAACATTTTGTGTTCATTCCTTGTCAAGAAAGAATGATGTCAGTCACATGATTTACTTCAAAATTCCAAAACTATTTCTCGGCCCAACGGTTTTGGATTACATTCAAAAATATATTTTTTATATTATTAAATCATAATTTCCAATGTAGATATGTCGAATGTAATGATATTACATTTTCTGCCCCTTTAAGATAACACTGCTCTCAATGTTCATATTTTCCTCATTTTGTCATCACCACATGTTTGTCCAGTATTTATCTCCCACTGGAACTTTATATTTTATTAGTCCCTGCCGCCTGCGGCTAAGGCAGGGACTATAGTAATCGAAATTATGCATTTAGCATTAGTCCCTGCCGCACGTAACCTAAGTTTTCAATCATTCAAATTTTACCAACCAATAAGATTTATGAGTAATTTTGGAAGACCAATAATATTATTCTCCGTCTTATTTGGCCTCTTCCCGAGGCGGGGAAGCCAAAAGCATGGATAATTCGTGGTTATATTGAATTAGTACCATTAGTATTTTCTTGAAAGAAACTAATGCCAGCATTAATTCATTGGCATTAAATGTTTGCGAATGTTGTATATTTCTTTTATGTAAAATACATGCCGGTGTAAAGCTGCTCTCACTTCCTTTTAGAAGCTACAACAATATAAGTTATACACATCGCTGACACATGTTGCTCTCACTGCTCTTGGCAGCGCAGTTGTGCCCTTCACATGTAAACACGCGATGTTAGCCATGCAAAATATATCTACCTCTGGCTCCTTTGAGATGAAAGATGATGAAGTACCACAACATGCACCGTCCCTATTTTCTCATCTCTTAAGCAAAGAGGCTTGCCTGCACCAGTTTAACAATATTTATATAAAAGACCTGTTTCTCCTGGAAAGAAGCTCAGAAAAGTCATTCTCATCGATGATAACCCTTTGTCCCACAAGATCCAGCTCTTCAACGCCATCCCCATTAAACGGTTTTGTACAGGGGATACATCTGATAGCTCCCTTACAGAACTGATTCCATTCCTCCGACAACTAGCGCATGAGAAGGCTGATGTTCGCCATCTCATACGAGACCAATACCATGATCTCGACTGCGTTGTACGTGCTCCACCAGAAAACCAGAATTATAACTGGAGAAAAATTGTTCAATCTCTATGCTCCAGTTGAATTCCCAGATGAGGATAAGACAAGTTGAATTCCCTATTGAGGATGAGGTAATCTGCCACCGTTTGCTTGATTCACTTTAGTTTTTTCTGAAAATAAGGCTATGCATCACCGATATTTGTATCATGAAGTAACATGTTAAATAATAAATGTTTTCATGGTATTAGATTTTCCCTAGATTCAAGCGTTGATGGTTCTTGTGAAGGTTGTTCTATTGTTTTGGTTTTTTCACTTTACATTTATCAGATTTTTCCTAGATTCAAGAGTTGATGGTTCTTGTGAAGGTTGTTCAATTGTTTTGGTTTTTTTTACTTTACATTTATCAAGCTTTACACAACAACAAATTATTTTTATGGTATTAGTGTTCTCTAGGTTTAAGAGTTAGTTGTTTTTTACAAAGTTGAGTGACTTCAGTTGAAGAGTTGAGTCGGTGCTTTGGACTCTGGGGTTTCATCTGGCGAACTTTCATCTGGTAGACTGTGGCCTGTAATTTAGACTTTGGGGTTTCATTTGGCGGACTGTGGCCTAAAATTTATTTAAACTGTAAAAATCAAAATTTCTTTAAACTATAAAAAAACAAAATTTCATCTGGCGGAGTGTGGCCTGCAATTTAGACTAGAGCTTTCGATTTTGGGATTTTATCTGGCGGGCTGTGGCTTACAATTTAGACTGATCCAGGTCTTTATCAGTTCTTTAAAATGTAAAAAACAAAGTTTTACAGGTCTAAATATAAGCATAGTTTCAAATTGTATCCATTTCAACTAAAAATTAGAAACCGTTTACCACATGTTTAACTTAATGTACAAGCTTAACCTGCTGAAGCAACATTAAAGAAAGCAACATACCTTCTAGTTAGAGAGACAACAGCTGATCCCCCTACCGTACCACCCAAAAATGAGATTCTTCTCGAATCTGAGTTTTCTGCTCCAACCATTACTGAACCAATACCTATTCTGTCTAGTACTTTAGGTGATTTCGTGGCGTATAATGTCAATCTCGTAGCTAATCAATTCCAACGAGCCTTTGAAACTAGTACTTTCGGTAATCGAATCCATTGCTTTTTAAATAAACGCTAGATGCAAGCTCACATCACATGTCCTTCATGCTTCTTCAACTCCAGCTACATTCCCTGCAATATTTGTTTTTTTATTGCGGGATGCAGAGTAACTTGAACTATGGCCGACCATCAGAGGATGAATCATTTTGTGGGTAATCTTGCTTGTATTTGAACTAGTCCCAGATGAAGAAATATGATGTCGAATTCCTGATAATGGAGACTCATCTATGATGTGGAAACAAACACTGAAGAATTTGTTGCAGGCTAGATGATGGCTCGTGGGTCTCCTAGAGACAACCATGAACTAACCAAATGATTATTAGGCAAGAACACTTGTAACGTCCTCCTCGAACTATCTAGATTATTATGCATGTTATGATTATGCAAGAGCACATGCAGGTGGGTCCACTGGATGGCTACCACAGGTGTTGTAGTCCATAAATATGCACCTGTTTTTTAAATTATATTTCTTAAAAAAGTGTTTTTTAATATCTCTTATTAATATATTTAATTTTTTGGCTCATTAATATATTTCATGTCTATTGACAGATTTAATATTTGTTCTTATACTTAATAATATTTTTTTTTAATATTTTATTATGAAAATAGGAAAACATGTTGGTTACTTCGCCATTTTTAATCTGCAACTGAGGAATTTACTCCAGCTTTTGCACTATGTATAGCCTGGTTTTCTCCAGCTTTTGCACTATGTATGGCCTGGTACGTGTCGTTGGTTTTCTAGAAGTTCTTTTTTTTGGATGCTACTAACAACCCAGAATTTGTTGTTTCAACCTCTTTGGCCTGCAAATGTGTTGAGGTGACCTCCTCGTCATCTTGATTCCTACGCGATGGTAGGATATCAAAACACTTTTGGTTCGTATTTATGTTGCATAATCTTTGATTATTTTATTCAAGTTAGAACGTTGAACATGTACTTTAACTTGCCAAACATGATACTTTAACATGCCCCGCTTGTTGCATGGCCAGGATTATCTAATGATCGTTCTGGTAGTAGCATTTTCTGTATTCAGGCCAAGTTATTGCACAAACGCTGATGCAAATGTCAGCGACGTTCCGAATACAAGGCCTGCTTTTGTAAATTATGAACTTTAAATTATACGTCCCTTATTATAATTATATAATAACTCTTATTATATAATTTGACTTCTGTTCCATAAATAGATAGAATGGATTTTCTCTACCTCAGATACTTGCAATTGTCCACAGCATGCCATACCCTTCGTGCAAACTGATCCGTGACTTCTAAAAAATTATTAATAACGACGTGATTTTCAGTAACATCGAGGTCCTCATTAACCTAAGATAGAGCGGTTTTTATCAGAGTTATACGAAGATAGATAGAATGGCTTTTATCTACCTCAGATACTTGCAATTGTACATAGTATGCCATACCCTTTGTGCAAACTGATGCGTGGCTTCTACAAAATTATTAATAACGAAGTGATTTTGAGTAACATCGATGTCCTCATTAACCTAAGATAGAGCGGTTTTTATCAGAGTTATACGAAGATATCAGAAAGCATGCCACTCGAGGCCAATAAATACTAGGAAAAAAATTACAAATAAATCCCATTCTGAAACATCCTCTTCCGAAGTAAATTCGCATACAATACTAGTTGACATGCTATTTTTCGAGTCTTTGAGTTTTTTAAAAATTGCTGGACTGTGGAGGTTTTAGACATTACGATTTCTGACTTTTTTTTTCTTGAATAAGCACTACTAATAAATGACCATTGGCTTGTGGTAGTGACCTTTAAGGCAAATAATAATAGTTAACAATCAAAAATTTGTTTCAAAACGGTTTTTACTGATAATATCACGAGGGGCGAGATTTTACCCATAATATAACATCTTTTTTCCTTTAACCAATCAGCGGCATGTACTTGTTTTTCCTTTAATTAGCGGCAGGGACTTGCTGCTTCGCAGCTTCCCTTGTTTTAGATTGTTTTTCTCTCCTGCAATCTAATTTTTAGATAAACTTTCAGTCATAACCTGTGTCTCTAATTATGATAGTTTTATAAATATAACAACCAAAACGGGATTCTTACCCTACATAATGAAGGTTTTTATTTTTGAGAAATACTAAAAAGTAAAAGAAATAATGTTTTGTTAATAGCCATAAATATCAATAGTTACGAAAATATTCAATGTTTATTTCCAAACTTTTAGCCATTGTGCAAGTTCGAAAAACAAAAAAAGGTTTTATGAGACTTATTGTTACATGCCAATACTCTTGGAAACCATGGTCACTCCACACAGTATATTAATTACATGTAATTTATAAGCTATGACAAGCAAACTAAGAGTGTTTTATCAGATCAACATCAAGCACCTTGGGTGGTTTATTACTCCTCTTGGAAACTACCCCATGGTGTATGGAATCCAATTAATATTTCTCAGTCATAATTAAATTATTTTAATCACAACGTTTTCAACCAGATGTTAATCACAATATTTTCCACTATTTTTCATTTATGTAATTTCAGACATTTTTTTAATTATTATTTATTTATCACAATACTTCTGCAAGTACTCGGAGATCATATAGCTCTCTAATCAAAGAAGTGATCAATGTAGACATAGTTTCACAAAGTTAATATTGTTTCATCCCTTTCTAAAGACATCCAAAATTCCAATATCATGAATTCCACTGAATATAGTAACGGTTGTTGTTGAACCAAAATTATAGTGGTTCCTCCCTAAGCATGAGGTTTCTTTCATACTAGAAAACTAAAAAAAAAAAAATATTTCAAATATTTACACCTCCTCAACCCAAGCAATGTCATATTAGATCTGGATACAAGTCCAGTATTTATCTCCCAAGGGCACCTTTAAATTTAGACTTCCTTTATCTCCCATAGTATTTTCATACATCTTCCATCCATGATATTTATCTCCACTCATGTTATCTTTTCAGTGGTATTCCACTGATGACATTTATCCCCAATCATGTTAGCTCTTTGTGGTCAGATCACATAAACTTGGTCATCCCTTTGGAAAAAATGGAGGATTTTACCTATCCCTTCATCGACCATACCTGATTTTCAATGTTTTATCCTAGTTAGCAGTCTAAGATATCATGTGGTGGCTCCTCTAATTTTCCCAAATAATAGTAAATAAAATGTTTGTGTTTTATCAACAAAATAAATATTTAAATTCTCATAAAGAATGTTACTTTTCACTTTTTTACTTTTAAACTACTTGTCATACTAGAAAGTCATTTAAAAATATATTTACCACTCTACCATGAGATTATTTATCAAAATGAATTTTAAAAATAATAAAACAGAGCCACAATTCAATCCCCACTATCATCAAATGTTTTCTTCAAACATTTTCCAATTACCAACTTATGATTCCAACAAGCTCATGATTCCTTGAAAAATTTCAAGCCCTATTACCCGAGCATCCCCGTAGTTTTTACCTTTAATGAGGGCATCCCCCAAAATCCAATAATTCACAGGAATCATGACTGACATAGCATGTAACATAAGTGGTGTTCATTTCTAGCTTCCTAGATAATAATCAATATACATTTTAGAAAAAATATCACATATACAAGGTCATCCCTTTAGAAAAAATGGATGATTTTTCCTATCCCTTCATGGACCATACCTAATTTTCAATGTTTTATCCTAGTTAGCAATCTAAGCTATCATGTGGTGGCTCCTCTAATTTTCCCAAATAATAGTAAATAAAATGTTTGTGTTTTATCAACAAAATAAATAATTAAATTCTCATAAATAATGTTTACTTTTCACTTTTTAACTTTTAAACTACTTGTCATATTAGAAAGTCATTTTAAAATATATTTACCACTCTACCATGAGATTATTTATTAAATTGAATTTTAAAAATAAAAAAACAAAGCCACAATTCAATCCCCACTATCATCGAACGTTTCCTTCAAACATTTTCGAATTACCAACTTATGATTCCTACGAGCTCATGATTCCTTGAAAATTTTTAGGCCCTATTACCCGAGCATCCTCACAGTGTTTGCCTTTAATGAGGGCATCCCCAAAATCCAATAATTCACAGGAATCATGACTGACATAGCATGTCACACGAGTGATGTTCATTTCTAGCTTCCTAGATAATAATCAATACTCATTTTAGAAAAAATATCACTATTTCTTCTATTCACAAATATTTCATGTCATGTTTGCATAATAGTAAACATTATACCTTCATATTTCTAGTTTCAATTCGCATTGCAACCTTTTTACCTTTCACTGGTTCTTATATTCTATGCTACTAGAATCTTAGTGACATCATTATACTTCCATTAATCTACCACTTCTTAATCACACTACAAATATTAGGGGAAATTTCATTTAAGAAAACCATAGCTTCCACAAAATTATGTTATTTAAAAAACATCTTTTCAAATAAATTCAAGATTCATTTCATTTTACACATTCATCAATGTTCTCAATACTTCAACAAATGGAGAAGGTGTTGGTCTTGTCAATTTTTATCTTACATAATTAATTTCCATGTATTAAGAGTAGCATCGAAAATAAGGATACATCCTAAAGAAAATACATTGAAGAAAATTTAAAAGACATTTTCCACAAATATGTTTTCCATAACAACAATAATGGAAACATGGCCTCTAAATATATTTATATCCATTCTAATCCAAACATTATCATCCACCATAGTTATGATCTATGTGAAATGACATTTTATGTGCATGCGTTCAATCATGAGTTAGTATTTAGCATTACTAACTTAAATTCAATCACATGGACTTTTATATTCAGTAAAATCAATAATGCTAACTCATTCAAAAAACCATTTAGATTCTCATTATCAATGACAATAAAGACACCGCAATTCCACCACATAATAGACTTAACTAATTAGCTTTAATATGTAGTGTCATCCAAAATATTCACACATACTGAATGAATTTCCAAAGGGTGAAAATACAATATTTGTTAGATGCATGATGCCTACTAGCTCATTCATACTAACACCATCACCGAATCATCAACTTCTAGAACAATGTTGTTATGCGTCAAGTTTTAGTAATCAATGTAATCATCAACACATAGTTGCTACTAGTTCTATAATTAATTTGGTATAACATACACAATCTATTTCATCTCATGCATTTCCATTATTGGAAAGTACATTATTAAAATATCAAATAATTTTTGCTTCCATTATCACACCAGTTATCATTTATGCATTTTTATATAAAGGACCACAATCTCTTTCCCTTTCCATTCTTATTAATTTCATAACCATGCATTTATATCAGCCTCTTTTATACAGAACCATTTTTATCATGATATAATTTCTTGTAAAACATTCAAATGCTTATGCATGGTTAAACAAATATCTACTTCCGTAGTAATTCTAGTTTCTCACATACTATCTAAATATGCATAAAATTCTATACAACATTTTTTTCATGCAACGACACTAATTCACCATTAGCACTTAAGTGTCGATAAAAAATATGGTAACAATTTAGTATCCAATAAAACCCAAATTCAACATCATATTGTCACCATTAGAGCAATAACATGAGAATGAACTACCATTATCACATTGCTTACAACTTTAACAGTAATCTTCAATAAATAACCGAATGATGCATGTTCCAATAAACTTTTTGCAATATACCTTCAAGGATAAGTTTAATAGTTTGTCAATACATCACATAAATTTATTAGTATTGTAATTACCAACAATGATGTCACGCAATGCTAGTTCAAAGGAGGTAGTGCAATATACTAAATATTGAATACTAAAAAACTATCACAAACTCATTCAAAATCTAGGACAAAAAACAATCAACTGTTAGCCACTACACTTCATATCTACCACTTGAATCATTTTTTATTCTCAACATTCAAGGGGGTTATTTTAATGTCATTTTAAACATGTTATTGTCTATTTCAAGAACAGCCCCAACATTTCTAAATTACGTTATTATCACATTGTTTTCATTATTGATAAAGTAATGCATACATTCATTATTTTCTTATAAGAAATTCATTGCGACTCTAAGCATTTGTATTTTAATTCACCATAAAATATTATCATAAAATTATGCATGTAAGGACTAGTAGTTAATACACACTATCATTATTTACATTGTAATTATTCAAAATTGTCCATGATTTATCTACAACCAATGGAACATAATTTTTAATTTCCTTTTATCCACGTAAATACACAGATGCCATGCATACAATTATTCTTCAAAGTAGTCATTAACACTATCATTCTCCAATACAATCACTAAAATCATCATGCATTTCGTATTAAATGAAATATATTGCATACATTGTCATGTAATTTAATTAGTGTTATACCTGAGCCTATCTCCAATAACATCATACCTCTACTCATTCTCATCCTTATAGAACCCACGACGCATCAGTTTTGCAACCTGCAACCTTTGCTATGATACCACTTGTAACATCCCTTGGTAGACCTCATGAAAAAATACACACGATTGAGTGTTTTTAACAAGTTTTACCTCATATAGCATCCCATGAATAATTTATTCTAACTGATGATTAATGATATAATCATGAACACCAAGTGAAGTAGTTATATAAATGGAATATTTATGTATGAAAATGAATGAAACTTGTTATCATAATTCTCATTCTCATCCTTATAGAACCCACGACGCATCAGTTTTGCAACCTGCAACCTTTGCTATGATACCACTTGTAACATCCCTTGGTAGACCTCATGAAAAAATACACACGATTGAGTGTTTTTAACAAGTTTTACCTCATATAGCATCCCATGAATAATTTATTCTAACTGATGATTAATGATATAATCATGAACACCAAGTGAAGTAGTTATATAAATGGAATATTTATGTATGAAAATGAATGAAACTTGTTATCATAATTCTTTTTTTTGCAACTTTGTATCGTTAATATCGAAAATTTCATTGGGCTTGTTAATAGCACATGTATGATGTAATTTATTTTTTCATGAAAAGTATAAAATTTATCAAGATAACACAATAATAAAGCTCATAAAAGGAAATTGATATACCGTGGAAACTCCCAAGGGAAAAACCAACAAACGCTTATTTTTATTAAAAGTTTCATGACGAAGTTCACCGCTCACTCAATGGAAACAATGGAGTCCATCACTTGTCCATTATTGACATTAAGAAAGAAAACATAGTTTAAAAATCAAGCATAATTAACTAGGGGTCAATACATTCAACATGATGTCATGTTTCTCAAACATTTTACCTCACTTTTCATTGGGTAAACTATCCTCGTGGAAAGGTTCTTTTTACCACTTATAAACTACATTTGATGATGTTCCAATATAAATGTAACAATAATTATACATATCGACCTGGTCACGTGCAATAGTATTAGTTATAATGCACCTTTCAGTTGTTGCAAAAGGGATAGATTATAAACTATCAAACCATTTTTCGAATAATTCGCGATTTATGCCTACAACCACTATCATTAGTGAAATATAACATCATAATTATTTAAAATATTAATTTATCAAAACCCAAATATTGAATCTCTAAGTATTATTGTTTCTGTCTCATGATCATTACTAATATTCTATGCTTTATGCATATTTTCATGTATCACTTCCTTGCACAGGTTAAATAAAAGTAAAATTAAATTACAAAAACCTCATCTATTCAAGAAATTAGTATGGTTAACTCATATTTTTACACTCAAGAACCATGCAATATTTTTAGAGACATTAAGACATAAGACCCATGCAATATGTTTCAAGAAAGTAACATGGTTACTTATCTTTTTATGCACAAGGTTCATACTTAATTTGTTTTATAAAATAATATGCCACTTATCTTTTTCCACACAAGATTAATTGTTATGAAACCAGCTCCAAAAATAGAAGAAAAGCGAGATCAATGCCTTATAAATCAACCATTTCGAAGGGGAAACCTACTTTACGTTACATAAATGAAAAATTCTTGGATGATACAAATGAAAAAACCTCCTTTCTATATATATGAGTCCATGTGGTCACAATATAATCTTAGCTAACCTAAAAATAATAATGTAAGGGCACAATAATAACGATAGTGGCTTTTATTGGGCACAACAATAAAAATATGGGGGCCATAGGGGTACAACAATAAAAATAAGGGGGCTACACTAACAACAATAAGGGACTACACTAGTAATATAGGGACCTAACATGCCATTATGCTTCAAAAAAGTGTTGTCCTCAATGTTTGAGTAACTCTGTATGCTCCTATATAAAATTATCATCCTCCCATGTGGAATATTCAGTGGGTAAGTTCTTCCACTTGACGAGATGCTCTGAAATTGATCGTTTTTGTAGCTGTTGAGTTCTTGTTTCCATGACTGCTTCAAGTTCCAATATGATTTTTCCTTCCTCATCAAGTTCTGGAAATATTGTTTGAACTGATATTTTTTCACCTATAACCTTATTTAAGCATGAAACATGGAAAACTGGGTGCACTTGAGAAGAAGCAGAAAGCTCCAATTTCTATGCCATAGTACCAATCTTTTGCAACACCTTGTAAGGACCATAGTACTTTGGCAATAATTTATTATCCTTATTAGCTTTATTGAGGGACATTTGTTTGTATGGTTTTAGTTGTAAAAATACCCATTATCCTACATAAGAACTTATCTCGCTGTGATGTTGATCTACCTATTATTTCATTTGATTTTTTGCCAAATTTAGGTTATCCTTTAAGAGTTGGAGAACTTGTTTTGATGCTTGATGTGATCTTCCACTGCTTGAACCTTATAATTTTCTCTTAAAAATGATGTGATGGACGATGGATGATATCCATAAATTTCCATAAATGGGGTCATTTTTGCTGCAGTATGGAAGGGAGTGTTATACCACAATGCAGCTAGAGGTTACCACGTGATCCATTGTGTTTGATTACTAGATACAAAACAACGAATATATCCTTCCAAACATTTGTTCACTATCTCAGTTTTCCCATCGGATTGAGGATGATAAGATGAGCTATGAGCTAGTTGAGTACCCAAACAAGAAAATAATTCCATCCAAAAATTTCTTCTAAAAATGGGATCTCTATCGCTTACAATAATCTTTGGGTTTCCATGTAGCTTTTTACTTGTTTCCATAAATGCAGTAGCAACTGTACTTTCTTTAAATGGATGAGATAATGAAAAAACATGTGCATACATGGTAAGTATATCAACTACCACCATGATGACACTCTTTCCTTTAGACTTAGGTAAACTTGTGATAAAATCCATTGAAAGCTCCTCCCAAAGTTGACTTGGAATATAGAGGTTGTAGAAGACCCGGGGTATTAATTTCCTCAAATTTATTTTGGTGGGAATCGAAACATTCTACCACAAATTTTTGAATATCAGATTTAAGGCCATCCAAAAAAAATTCTTTATTCACCCTATGGTAAGTTTTTAAAAATCTTGAGTGTCCTCCTAAGGGAGAGGTGTGAAATTACAAAAGAATAATTTGTTTTTGTTGGGAATTATTACAAGGATATAAGAGATCTTTGTACTATAAGGAATCATTTTTCCAAATAAATGTATCAAATTTACTTGGATATTGTTGCAAATTTTGAATGAGTGTCCACACTTCTTCATCATTCTTCCACTCATCCCTTGCTTCGGTTATCCAATTTGGTAGGATAATAGAAATGGCACAAAGCAATGCTTCCACCTCTTCATGTTTTCTTGAGAGTGCATCTGCAAAAACATTTAGCTTCCCTTTTTTGTAGATGATCTCAAATTCGTAACCCAACTCTTCGTGACCCATTTTTGTTTCTCTTCTGAAGATATTCTTCGTTTCAAAAATTATTTAAGACTATCATGATTAGTTTTTACCTTGAATTTGTTTCGCATTAGGTAAGGTCACCATTTCTTTAGTGCAAGTAGTATTGCAAACATTTCCTTCACATAAATATCTTCCTGTAAATACTTTCCTTTGATTGGATGACTTTCAAAAGAAATGGGTCTTTTTTCTTGGATTAAAACAACACCAATTCCACTTCCTAAGGCATCACATTCCACAATAAAGGCTTTTGTGAAGTCTGTCGTAGCTAAGACTAGTGCTAGGCACATTGCTTCTTTAAGATGTTCAAAGGACTTAGTTTCTTCAGGAATCCATGAAAATGCATATTTCTTCAATAATGTTGTTAGAGGTGTTGGTATTCTCCCATAATCCTTAACAAAATTGCAATAATACCCTGTTAACCCAAGAAATCCTCGCAATTGCTTTATGGTTGTGGGGAATTTCCATTTGTTAATGGTTTTAATGTTGTTAGGGTCTACTTTAACACCATCCTAAGATATAATATGACCCAGATATTCCACCTCTTTTACTCCAAAGAAACATTTGAAGGTTTTTGCATATAATTGTTTCTCCTCCAGTAGTTTGAGCACCTTGTCAACATGTTGAACATGATCCTTCCAATTCCTGTTGTAGATTAGTATATCATCAAAAAATACTAACACAAATTTTCTAAGGAAGGGTTTGAAAATGGAATTCATCAACCCTCGAAATGTAGAAGGTTTATTGGTAAGGCCAAAGGACATGAAAAAAAAATTATAACGACCCTTATGAGTTTGAATTGTTGTTTTCGGAATATCTCCGGCCTTCATTCTAATTTGATGATATCCTAAACGAAGATCCAACTTCGTAAAATAAATTTCTCTATGTAATTCATCCAATAATTCATCAATCATAGGAATGGAAAATTTATCTTTAATAGTGAGCTTATTGAGCTCCCTATATTTCAGACACATGCACCATGATCCATCCTTCTTGTGCCCCAATACTACTAGAGCAGAGAAAGAACATTGACTAGATTGAATTATACCAGCCTCTAACATTTCTGCAATCATACGTTCAATTTCACTTTTTTGGAAATAAGGATATCTGTAAGGCCTGATGTTTGGAGGAACACTTCCTGGAATCAAATGAATAGCATGATCATGATCACAAATAGGTGGGAGTACTTTGGGAGTTTCAAACACCTTGGAATGATTGTCCAAGTCATTTTGGAGATCTGGAGAAAGAGATGTTTTTGATGTCGGAACTTCTAATGAGAATAATTGTGCAATTACGCCTCATTGATCTTTCTTCAAAAGTTTTTTCATGACATTAGAGCTTATTATCTTGCCCGACTTCCCTACGATACTACGTAATTCAGTTCCTTTCCTTCCGAAAAAAATTTCAAGAGTAGTTCTTGAAAATTAAAAGCTACCATCCCCAAAGATTATAACCATTATACTCCTAGTACAACATCAGAAACTCCCATAGGAATCGAAAGAATTGGACTATTAAATACAAATTCCCCCCCTGGTTAGCTTGATATTATGGAATTTTCCAGAGAAATTTATACTTCCTCCATTTGAAACCATCACTTGACACTCTAGTGCTGGGTATAGGAAGCAATTCAATTCCTTGGCTACCTTACAATGAATACAATTATAGGTACTACCTAAATCAATTAACACTATTACATTTCTCTTCTTGATATGTCCTTATATCTTCAGATTTCGAGGAGTGGTAATTCCTGCCAATGCAATCCAAGATATGGTCAGACTCATTTCTTCTTTCTCTAGGGTTGGTTCCTAGTGTATATCCTCTTCTGTTGAAGTTTCTTTTTTAATTTATTCCTCCTCTTCACAATCTATGTAAAATAATTTATTCTCAGCACACTTATGAGCTTTAGTGTATTTTCTATCAAAACTATAACAAAGTTTTTTTTCTCTTTTTCCTTCCAATTATTCTATTGTCAACCTTGTAGGTTGTCGAAGTCTACGAGCATCAACACTTCCATTATGAAGTAGGAGGAGAGGGGTGCAGGTGTGGGGGAGGGGGAGGAAAGCTTTGTCACTCATAATACCAAAATTTAGCTATTAATATTGAAATACCAAAAGTGAGACAAATGGATGAAGGAAGCAATGGAAAAAGCATGCATGAAGAGTTATATGCATTTAGAAAAAATATCTTAATGCTCATCCAAGATATCTTTATGATTAGCCAAGATATATTTACGCTAATGAATAGCACATTGAAATTTCAAAAAATGCTTGTGTGGTTGGAAGATGAATTGGATTTGATAAGAACATTATTAGAAGATTTCTTGCAAAATATTAATGGTATAATTATAACTCCATTCTTATAGCACAATCAGTAGAATTGTCAACCTCCAGGAATTAATGTAGAAATTATATAGAAAATCTATACCAATGGATTCAATATGATCTTGTGATGTACTAAAACAATATACTGAATCCTTCTACTATATTTGCAGAATATAAAACATGATCCCTCAATCACGTGTAAGTAAGCGAAATTAAATTATCGCTCAATCACATGTAAATAAGAGAAAGTAAATTATTAATAACACAACACAATATGTATCTCGGGAAAGAACTTTCTCAAAACCCCTCTATCATATACTGCACATAGTCAAAGAATCATGAAATAATACAATGCTTTCTCACAACGAGAAAATCTTGCACTCTCCTCACTGTTTCACTCTGAAACTGCTCAAAACTGACTAGCAATTCTCAGGAAAAATTGACAAACACTTAGCCAATTCTCATCCTCTGCTAAGCCCAACCTTTCTCACGCAATCCCTATGGAAATAAATATGTATTATATAGGAAATTCAAGCCTCCTTGATTGTGCAATCCATCATGAGCCTTACTGTGACTTTATAATTTTTCTTGGGCAATTCGCTAATAATACAACTAATTGTTAATTTCCCTTTAACCTCTGTCTTAACTGGGTCTTCATCAGAATTGACATGCATGAAGCTAATAATAGAAAATCATCAATTCTATGATAGATCACTACTTGTGAATTAACTCTAATTTAATTCACTTGACCTCTCACTATCTCATCACCAAGTTAGAACCAGTTAAACTGATTTTAACTCAATTAATTTGAGTTAACTGATTACAGTCACACCACACTAGTGCTGCAACTGAAGTTGGACCCAAAAAATCTTCGAATCACTGTACATGCTTGTATTACACCCTCAACTCGAAATTATTGAGCTAACTCCGTCTTTGTGACTTAGTTAACTAATACAAGTTGTGATGAGATGGAATTACAATTTATTTTCTAATTTATTTAAAGGGAAAATAAGTTAGACACGGGCGTTTAGCACTAATGTACAACTGAATTCCTCACCAATGTGTTACTGGAATCCCACACTAGTATGTGGTCAATTTTTGTCCTTTCTGGTTTCCAATTTCATTTTTTCTTGTTGAAAATTTCAACACTCCCTCTCAACAAGAAATGGAATTAATATATCCCGATCTGATATCTTTGGAATGTTCTGCATGCAACACTTTTCTTGTGTTGTTTGCACGTGGAACTCCTGAAACTAAATAGCTTCCGAACAACTGAATCATTATAATGCATCTATCATTAGATTTGTCTGACTGATGGATCCTACTGCACCTGTCTCCTTGACTCTTTTCATTGTTGCTAACATCTACATTTGTGCCCTCTGTACTACTTCCAACTCTGATCTACGATCTCGTATCCGACATTTGTCAATATAATTTTTATCTTCTTGACATCTGACTACCTCAATCTAACTAATCCTTCCTCATACTTTTGTATTGTGGGCTCCTCGTAGCCAAGTTTGATCCATAAGACACACCATCTCAATGGACCCTACCCAAATTTATTCTTGAGATTATATTTTCACATCGCCCCACCTCACACCTGTAGGTATAGTTGCATGTATTCCCTCTTCCCACCTAGCTTGAAATTTCCCCCTCCTGGAGGTCTCTTCTTGAGTGGACTCTTCCACTCACTCTCCTCTCTGCTTCTCCAATTGTGGTTGCTCCACAACCTTCTGAGACTGCTTCTGATTCTACATGTTGAGAGGCTCCCTTCCAACCACTAGTTCATTAACTTCTTCTTTTCTCCTCAAAGCTTTGCATGCATCTTGTATGTCAATTTCATGTAGGTTCTTGGCTCGCGCACATTGTAAGTGTCTTATCGTCACAAAATTTTCTAAAAATACATTTGATTTTAAATCGACGATTTTTCCCTCACTCGTGCTCCAATTCAACCAATTTTTTTTTTCAATTTGGGTATTTTTTTGCAAGGAATAAAACTATGCTATTTGTTTTCGAACATTTTGCATCAAAATTTTTAGATATTCTCAGCGAACTCACTACCCAAAAAATTCCTACTTTGATGCCATGCAGAAGTTATATAGAAACTCTATACCAATGTATTAAATTCGATCTTGTGATGTAATAAAACAAGATACTGAATCCTTCTACTATATTTACGAAATATAAAACATAGTCTCTTAATTACATGCAATTAAGAGAAAGGAAATTATCAATCACACAACACAAGGTGTATCTGGGGAAATCACCTGCTTAAACCCCCTCTATCATATATTTTACATAGTCAAAGAACCATGAAACAATACAATTATTTCTCACACGAATAAAATCCTACACTATCCTAGTTGATTCACTCTGATCTTGCTCAAAACTTACTAGCAATTCTCAGGAAAAATTGACAAACACTTAGCCAATTCACATCCTCTGCTAAGCCCATCCTTTCTCACGCAATATCTATGGAAATAAATCCCTATTAAATAACAAATTCAACCCTCCTTGATTGTGAAATCCAT
Source organism: Pinus albicaulis (assembly GCA_034641835.2). Taxonomy (NCBI): domain Eukaryota; kingdom Viridiplantae; phylum Streptophyta; class Pinopsida; order Pinales; family Pinaceae; genus Pinus; species Pinus albicaulis. Next base: position 182,504,417 of record CM076583.1, on the reverse strand, counting down.
CATGAGCCTTATTGTGACTTTATAACTGTGCCCGAGAAATTCGCTAGTAATACAACTGATAGTTAAAATCCCTTTAACCAATATCTTAACTGGGGCATCATCAATATTGACATGCGTGAAGCTAATAATAGTGAATCATCAGTTGTCTAATCGATCACTACTTGGGAATTAGATCTAATTAAATTCACTTGACCTCTCACTAGCTCATCACATAGTTAGAACTAGTTAAATTGGTTTTAGGTCAATTAATTTGAGTTAACTGATTACACTCACACCACACTAGTCCTAAAACTGCAACTAGACCCCAAAAATATTAGAATCACTCTACATGCCTCATCTTAGATCCTCAACTCGAAATTCTTGAGCTAACTCACTCTTCATGACTTTGTTAACTGATACAAGTTATTATGAGATGAAATTACAACTTATTTTCCAATGTATTTGATGGAAAAATAAATTAGACACACACATTTAGCATTAATGTCTAACTGAATTCCTCACCAATGTGTGACTCAAATCCCACACTAGTATGTTGTCAATTTTTGTCCTTTCTGGTTTCTAGTTTCATTGTTTCTTGTTGCAAATTAAATAACATTGATTAATAATTAAATTGTTACCAAATGTTTCTACTTGATCATTCAATTTTGAAACTAAAGATATGCTAAAGGCTATATATTGAAATTTTCTTAACATAGTAAAACAATTATTTTTTGACACATATAGTATAATAGTCTAATAAAATTGCATCACCTATACGCTAATCATATTCATGGAGCATAAATTTTGTAAATTATGCCTAATTGGATCATCATAATAATGTAAATTTTATGTGTCAAAGTGTTTGCTTTCATTTTCTAATCTAATCAAATTGTACAATTGTAAATAGATGGATACATTTATCTTCCTTAGAAAAAGTGACATGTTAACAATTACAAATAGATAGATAACATTCCTTCCTTTAGGAAGAGTTACATGCTAGCATTAACTTGTCTTACTAATACGTTTAAAAAATCATGTGTGATGGAAAAGTATATTCAAACATAAATTATGTTTGAAGGAAATACATTTTCTAATATTATTTGACTAATTATATGATTACAAATTTGATAAATTAATAGAACAATGTAAGATATAACATTGAAAAAAAGTAGACACAACATAACACAATGAAATAACTACACATTACTACAAGTTTTAGAGTATATATAATTTTGGTAAATAGCTTAGTACAAAGCATGGAACTAAAAAAAATTTATTGAAATACATTTTTGTACAATGTTAATAGCTAAAGAGCACATAACCACTAGATGAAATAAGATCCTAACCATCCAACACACCAAAAAACTATCCAGCAATTCTCAAATTATATAAACATAAAGTAGAAGGTAGTGTTAATATTAGAACTACGGATATGCGGAGGTGCGGAAATTTCAATTCCCCCCCACCCCTCACCAATAGTTAATGGGAATTCGGTCTTACTAGTTACTGATAACAAAAATATCGACACCTACCATAAAACACTTCTTGATTTTTACAACTCAAAATTAATACCATCTCCAAAATACCACAAGTATATTGCTTGATAATGCAAGAAAAGGGAACAATACCATCATTATATTCCTCGGTAATGTAAACAACAGTCATTTTAGAAACAACCAATTTTTTGATGGTTTATTGTAAATGTGACATGGATCTCCAGACTAGACAACAAATAAATAACAATTGATTTTTTGCACAATATTACTGATACGAAACTTACAGATTAGGTTAAATTTTCTCCAGTAACACACCTCCTAGAACACAATATGTTTTAGTCTTGTCATTAGGATGCATGATATAGTTTAATCTATGGATATAAACAAAGAAATAATTTTCCTTGCAAATGGTACAATAAAGCATAATTTCATCCATAGTTCTAGCAGTTGTAATTGTGTTGTTGTATTTCGCACATACAATCTCAAAGGGGTTCGTATATGCACTAATTTTGGTCACTAGTCCTTACAAGTACTACAAAATAAATATAGAAAATTGAGATTTAGCAACTGGAAATAAAAGGACTTTATATTATTCTCTCCTTATATATATGTATATTTATATATACATATATAGTTATAATATAATAGGTTTTACCATGCATACTCCACTGACTGAAGGAAGTATTTTTCTCAGACTTTCCACTTTCTTTTCTGTTTTCAATGAACATATGAACATGGACTATGAAGTTTGGAAAACAATTTCTTGTTTTTTAACTATATTTTTTAGCAAGATGAGTGGGAAAATGTTTTTTGCGATTGTATTAGGATTGAAAGAAAATTTCAAAGAAGTTTTCAGTGTACTTAAACTTGCCACATATGCAATATTTGTGAAATAATACATGTAAACCATATAAGAAACAAATGATAATTTTATATCATTGAAACATTCAAATAAATCTAAGCTTACTATTTCCTTGTCTTGATCTGCATTCACGCCTTTGATTTCTAGTAAACATGGCATTCATATCAACTGCGTTGTTGTAATTGCAATGTCACTGATTTTTCCAACTGGAAATTGATCTTTACTATGGGAAAAATTTGCAATCATGATATTTGGGAAAATTTGGTACTCTCCAAAAATAGGACATTTTTTTTCTACAATGTTAAATCTATTTAGTGCAATAGTTTTGTCACAGTCAGCACTATCATATTTGTTCTTTGGAATTATTTTGAAATTTCTAATAAAAACACCAACATTTGTAATAAAATTGTTCTCATCATGTTTGATCATTTGTACTAGCATAAGCAATTTTGTTGTCATTTTGACCTTCTTATCTTTCAAATATGCACATAGTATTGGTTTTGTCCTATTTTCTTTGTCCAAAAACATTCAATACGTAACAACAGAATGCCATGGAAAATGATTCATGTTATGTTGTTACTAATATCTTCAATCAATAATGGCATAGACTCAACCATTTTTTGTCTAGTAATGAGAATTGAATTAAAATTAATTCATGAAAGAAAAAAAGAAATATGTTTTATAGTTCGCTAAAACTTGACAAAACTAACTTTATGTCTTTTTCTCTTGTATTTTTTTGCACCTTTCGTTGTGTCTCCTGCAATATATGCTTCTTTAATTGTGGTAATCTCCATCTCTACTTCTTCATCCATGTCTATTGTCCCATTATTGACAATATCTTTATTTGAGACTAGTTCAAAATTTGATATTTTTTTCCTATTCATAAACACTACACTCAAATCACTACTTAAAAGTACATTATAAGGAATACAAACTAAGAATTCACTCATGACAACAAAACTAGATATCGTAAATTCATTCTAATGTATATTCTAATATTAGGTTAATAGTTACAAGATAGAATCTGGTTTCCATGCATGTAGGTTAAATACTAAATAGATTGTAGTTTCGAAGTTCCTTGTTACATATATTAAACTGAAAAATTAACAAATACAAAAATGTATAATTTTTTTATAGAAATATTCAAAATAATTTTTTTATTATAGTCGTTCTCTTGAATCTGGATATTTAAGTGTTACATGATCACTCAAAATTGAAAAATGTCATTTTTAGTTACATTACGTAAAAATATAGCAAAAAAACAGAGAGTTGTATAAATTAATAATCAAATGACAGTAAATAGAACATAAACACACCTCTTAGGAAATTTCTCACTATATTTAACTTTATATCTTCTACTTCTGTTCATCTTCCCTACTCTGAAGATATGAATTAGATCAAATATATAGAAATGAGAAAAAAAATAGGTTCTAATTTCATAGCACAAAAACAATTTAGTCCTAGCAGCTACATGACACTAACGTATATTGTATAAACATTTTAACACTCTCATATTGTCCACCTTTTGAACTATGCACCTCATTTCTACAAGTTTTCAATGTATATTGTATAAATTCTCTAAGTACTCACATATAGAAGGAACAAAACACAAATTACCTGAAAAAAATGCTACATGTTTTACACGTACATTCAAAATGAGATTAAAGATAAAATCCCTCATGTCATGCAACTACTATAATGAACATTGTACAACCCAGAGAACAAATAATTTGTAACCATCTCTCCCTAAAAGTAATCGAACATGCATTGGGAACATGTATGCTAAGAACTACAGGATAAACACCTACCCAATCCTACTATGGAAAGCATAACTAGAACTAGTTGTTACATTTGTCACATTAATTTTAAAATGATTAACGTACAAATTATATATTCACTAAAGATGATATGATATTCTTGATATTTTATTTTGAACATATTACCAATGCACCTACAAATAAAATAAATATAATCACTAGTTAGAATTGTCAAATTACTTTTCAAAATTTAGTGATATGTTTTTTCTGTTTGCATCTCAGAGGAACCCAACACCCCACCTAACACGTAACTACTATTAAAATTCTATGGGTCTACTACCTATCCTCCTCTTTATAAACTGGTTCACAAGCAAGGGGAATCAAAACTTATATCTCTCAATTTTCACATTACTTCGATCACTAATTGATCTTACCCCTAGGACTTCATGATATGTTTTAAAAACTAAGTATAAGTAATAATAATAATAATAGTAGTAATAATATGTTTAATTTTTTTTTAGAATAGATTGTGCGTGATCAATGAAAGAAACAATTATCCACAATGTTTGTACCTCTGAAATAAGGGTGGGTGATCAACTATGCACACTACTATGTCAACGTGGGCATGATATCTTTAATATCATGAAGCACAATGAAATACTCTTCCGCACATCCGTACTTTACATAACTTTAAACAATTAAAGCATATAATAACTCTCAAACTTTATAGTAAAAATAGCTAAAAAAATTTGAGGCATGAAAATTTTGGGTAGGTGATTAACTATCCCCACTACTCTGTCTACGTGGGTTCCTTTAATTGGAGCTACCCAAATACTAAATGCATTTTTTATTTAAATTTTTTTAATAAAATAGTTATGATCCAATATTAAATGAAATGTCTTTGTAATGCATATGAGGAAGGAGTGTTGTATAGGAGAACATATGTGTGGATCAAGTAACAGAAAATTTCTCTCCACAAGCTTCTAGAAATGGTCCCTCACACATAGTATACTTTGGGATCTACATAACATTAGGAAATATATAAAAGATAAAATAAATTTCTTGAAAATATAATTTCAATTAATTTTTTTCACAACTTCTTATAATTCATTTCAATTCTTGTAATTCATTTCGAAATTGGTAAATAAACTCAAAATTCGAAAACAAAGTAATCCGAATTGAAATGAGCATTAAATACAGATTCATGGTCTAAATATTAATCATTGTTGCATAAAACACGTACCAACATATTGATATATAAATCGTGAAATTAAATGCATTCACCCAAATGTGGAGTGTGATTGAGATCACGTAAAACATAATTTCAAAAAGGTTCTTGTAACGGAAAAAAAAAAAAAAAATGCATCCATGAATTAGATTAGTTCACAATCAACTGGGTGCAATACTTTGTCGATGTGGGTACGTTCTATTTGATATCGAGATGCAAATGAGCTTTGGAGAAATTTATTTGCAGGTGTTCCGAAGTCTGGTTCTCAAAAATATATTTGATGGCTTTGAGTGTAGAGGTGTGGTGGTGCACATGAATGAAATGAGTAGAATTAAAGCTTCTTCTGCACCTATGCAATAATTTTGTTAAAAAAAAATTGTTTAGCTAAATTTGATAGTAATTTATTAAAATTTTAAAATATATATTGTACTCAGTGTAGAGGAACAATGATTGAATTAATATAGTCCCTAATATTTAGCAAAATTACCCACACATAATTTCTTTGCACACCCTTTTTCTCAAACTTCCCACACACCTGAACAGGTCCTAGGGTGAACATGAGGTCTTCCATCTTGATGAGAACAAATATTTTAATTATGTTATATTTTCTTAAGGTTAGACTATTTCTCTATTAATTATGATTGTCTATTATGGCTAAAACTTGAATATGTACTAGATAGAATTGTTATCGCGAGAAGAACTTGTTGTAATTATTATTATCTTGAATAGAAATTTTAGAGTATGCTTGAACTTTTATGTGTAATGTCCTAATGTCGTATGTTCAAGGCTAAATTAGTATACAAAGAAAAATCACTAATCTAAGTCTCAATCAAGAGAGTTGAAATAATTATAAATATGGACCATTTCAAAGTAGAAGCAGAGTAATATGTGTGTGTGTGTGTGTGTGTGTGTAATTATCCACTTTAATTGTACAAGTTATTATGCATGTAGGAGTATTGTATATTGCAAACTAATTTTCTAAGATCAGGAAAGGGACTCTAAGTCTAGATTCTGAAAATTGTAATTGAAAACGATTGCAAGCTTGAAATATATATATATATATATATATATATATATATATATATATATATATATATATATATATATATATATATATATATATATATATAAGGATTCTAGTTTCTTGTAAAGAAAAAAGATGGTACATTCAAGATGTGCATACATTATAGACAGTTAAACAAACTAACAAGTAAAAATAAATATGATTTATTTCAAATAGATGGCATGTCCGATCAACTTATAGGGGAATTTTTTTTCTAAAAAATAGACCTTAGATCAAGTTATCACAAGTTAAGAATAAAAAATGAGGACATTCATAATATTACACTTAGAGTAAGGTATGGACACTATGAATTTGTAGTGCTACCACTTGGTATTACTAATGCACCTGCTACATTCATGTGCCTAATGAACAGTGTGTTCAACAAGTATCTAAATAGGTTTCTAGTGGTTTATATCGATGATGTTTTGATATATTCAAAAAACCATCAAGAACATGAAGATCACTTAATAATAGTGCTACCAACCTTGAGGGAACATCAACTCCATGCAAAATTGTGTGATTTTGCATAATGATAAAATTTAGTATTTGGGACATTTCATCTCTAAGGAAGGCACATTTATTGATCCTGAAAAATTCAAGGCCATTTTAAATTGGTTAGTACCTAAGGATATGGTAGATATAATATTATTCATGGGAATTAATAGGTATTATAAAGGATTTATTGAAGGTTTTCTAAACTATCCTATCCCATCAATTCTTTGCAAGAAAAGGGAGTGAAATTAAATTGGACATCAAAGTGTTAGGAAAGCTTTGACAGATTAAAATACTTGTTAACAGAAGCCCCAATATTAAAAATTGTTGATCCACAAAAATAATTTATTGTGTGTACATATGCATGTCTGAAGGGATGGGTGGTGTATTAATGCAGGAAATTTATCTGGTTACATATGAATAAAAAATTTTGAATACTCGTGAAAAAAACCAATATTTTTATGACCTGGAATTGGCTATTGTTATACATGCACTAAAATTGTTTAGACATTACCTGTTATGACAAAATTTTACTATTATTACTAACCACATAATTTTAAAGTATTTTTTGATCTAATCAGATATGAATGCTAGAAAAGCAATGTGGATGTCATTCTTGTTTTAATTTGATTTTTTATATCAAGCACATAAAAGGGAAAAAACAATAAATTCACAGATTCCCTAAGTACAAATGAAAATCAAATAGCTAAAATTGTTGTTAGTAGTGAAAAGACATATTTTACAGAATAAATAAGGGAAGTTGCGTTAAAAGATGAAGCTTATGAACAATTATAGTAGAGAGTACACCATGGAGATCTTCCTCCTTATGTTGAAAAAAGAGATGGATTATTAAATTTTAGGAACACAATATATGTTCCCAATGATTATGCTTTGAAGAAAATCATTTTATATAAACATCATCGGAAACATTTTTCAGGTGACCCTGAGTATCAGAAGATGATCACAACCTCAATAAAGGAATTTTATTAGCTGAGCATGAAGTAAGTGGCCGAATATTTGTTTACATATTAAGAGAGCCAACAGGTTAAGGTGGAACATCAAGACTCAACTGGACTAGTAAACCATATACCCATTCCAGAGTGGAAATGGGAAGCCATTTATTTGGATTTTATTACTAGTGTGCCAAAAAAAATAGGCAACATGATTAGGCTACAGTGTTGGTGGAAAATTTAAGTAAGGAAGCCCACTTTATACCTATCCGCTCCACATACAAAGTAACATTGCTTGTAAATATTTTCATGAGGAAATTTTTTTAGTTACATGGAAAATGAAGAAACTCATATCAGAGAAAGATGTTAAGTTTACTTCAAATTTTTAGAAGACATTTTTTAGAGGAGTGGATACACAACTGAACTTTAGTACAACCTACCATCCTCAAACATATCGTCAAATAGAAATAAAACATCATATTATAGAAGATATGTTGTTGATGTATGTTCTAGATCAACCTACTAACTAGGAAGATTATTTACATCTAGTGGAGTTTGGTTACAATAATAATTATTAGGTGTCTATTAAAATGAACCCATTTGAAGCTTTGTATGGGCGGAAATGCCACAATCCATTGAGTTGGAGTCAGTCAGAAGATAGATTGGTTTTAGGACCTAACCTTCTCGAATAAATCGAACAAGTGGTAAGGAAAATAAGACAGAATTTGAAGACTTCCAAGGATAGGAAGAAACGCTACACAGATCGGAAGAGGATACACAAGGAATATGGAGTGGGAGAACATTCATATATCAAATTTAAGCCAAATAAAATTACTTTGAGACTAGGAAAATTTTCTAAGTTAACACCAGAGTTATGTGGATTGTTTGAGATACTAGCTAGAGTTGGGCCAGTGACCAACCAACTAGCACTACCGAGTCATATAAAAATGCGTAATGTTTTTCTTGTTTATTTATTGAAAAGGTATGTTCATGATAGTACTCATGTGATTGATTAAATTTTTTTTTAGGTCGAACTATGGTCCAAGAGGATCTAAAAGTACAAGTGGCCTTGAAAATAGCTCAAAATAAAATTCATCAGCTTGAAGTGAAACTAGGACCATATCTTAGTGCTTGTTTCCCTGATTCTAATGGTGTGAATGACACTTGAATCCGAGTTCACATGATCAAGTTATATTTGGTAAAATTTTTGCTCAAACTCATCCAAGTGGCAGCCTTAGCGAGGCAACAAATTGGCAGTGACCTGACGCATGGAATACATCCACCAGACATGTGAATTTATCACCTACTTAAATTGTCCAGTAACCCTTATTTTCTGGTGTATTAAAATAACCTCTTTGTTTATAAAAAACAAAAAAAAATATTAAATAAAGGTGGCGGGTTGCCACCGTCACATTGTATTATTACATATATTATAAAAAAACTCAAAAAAAAGGTTGTGGTTTGCCACTCCCGCCACACCCCATGGTCAAAAATATAAATATATATGATTTTTTTTTGTGGGTGGGTCACGAATGCAAACCCACCACCTCTCCACTACAACACATGTCTATATACTTGAGGTGATGGGGCTTGAACCCGCCGAACCAGCTTGGTCGGCCCACCTCCCGAGCACCTCCAAAATGAAAACAATAACCATTTCCATATAAACAGAACCGTTGCACTAGTAAACCAACCCTATGAAAACAAAAATTAATGAACATATATTTGGGGTTTGGTGGGGGTTGAAACCTCCGACTTATTCCGACGTATTCTCACCCTCCACCAAGAGCCCATAGGGCCTCACATTGTTAAATTCGTCGACCACATTATATATAAACAAAATTCACTCATTCGACCAGGGCCAGAGTAGAGGAGGACAACGGAAACATGAGTGGAGGAAGAGCAGAACCATGAATGGGGGGAATAAGCTAGATGCTAGAAATATTCTCTTAGAGGGCCAGAGGTGCATGTGACATAATTTTACAAATTTATAGTCAATTTTTCATGATTTCATGAGAAGAATATAGTGGCGACGTCCATTTCTCCAACTGAGCTGTCCATTTTGAGGTCAACATCCGGATTGGAGGTATAAGGATCATTTTTCAAAGATGTTTGTAACTAATTTCATGGATGCTACTTAATAAAATAAGGCCTCCCCACTATTGAGCAGGGCCTAGAAACGTAGCCCACATTGGATGAACTCCATAATAAAATCATTGTGTCTTTGACCTCATGATTTCTTATGTTTTTCTGCTTCTTTTCATGTGGCTTAAATTACTTCGTTAACGTGCTCCATTGTATGAAATTCTAAATGCATTCATGAAGTAAAATATTTTGGATCGAGTTTGGTATCAGAGCAGGTATTCTTAATGCAAGTTGCATGAGTATATGTTGACGAGGAACAAGATCAGAAAAGGTGAAGGAAAACTTAAAGCATTTGATTCTGAAGTGGAGCGTGCACCATGAAGACAAAAGATGGCAGATGATGATGCACGAGATGAAGAAGAGAAAAAATTTCGCAATATATTTTTCAACATAGAAGATAAATATGACATGATATCTGTATAATATGAAAATACAATCACACGTGAGAAGAAAGAGGTCAAGGATCATGCATCTGTACACCATGAATGTGGAGGAGGAGAACCTCATAACTCTACATCCACCAGTGAAAGTTCTTCTTCTTCCTCTTCTCATCATTCTAACAGGAATTAGAGGAATACATCTAAAAATCCCTTTCTCACATTGGATGTCAACTTTGATTTACATGTATTTCATGGAGAATCTAATGCGAAAAAGCTAGATAACTGGATAAGACAGGTTGAAGTGTATTTCGGCATTAAAAAAAAATCAAAGAGGATGAAGCCAAGATCCAACTAGCATCTATTCGATTCAGTGGCACCACTCTTGTCTGGTGGGAAGTCAAAATGGAAAGAGTTGGTAAGAATAGTCATAAACTCCTTTTATCTTGGTCTGAGTTCATTTCTGCTTTAAGGGAACAATTTTGTCCATTGGGTTACAGACAGAAATCCATGGTGCAATGGAAACATTTGTAGCAAAGTAAAGGTCAAAATGTTCAGAATTTTATGGAGGAGTTTAGAAAACAAGCACTAGCATTGAATGTTCCACTAGACACTCTTGAGATGTTCATCAAATACATCGGCTCTTTACATAGTTATTGTGTCATTCATTATTATTATTTGAACCTAAAAAACATAGTTATCGATGAAATAGGTAACTGAACTGGTACCTATTTTTTTGAGGTAGCAATAAAAGCACCCGATTTTGAAAAGTGGTGATGCAGAATCACCTCGTTTTTTTTTATTTTGGCATATTTTTGTTAGTCTAATTTTTTTATTTATGAAGTATGAAAATTTGTTTTAAAATGTTAGTTATTTTCATGCTAATTTTGAAAAGTGTTGATGCATCAGCAACCATATTTTTAGAGTGGTGACTTTCATGCTAATTTCGAAAAATGTTGATGCAGCATCAACCATTTTTTTTTAATTGGTAATTTTCATGTTGGTAATAAAAAAATGAAAATAAAATAAGAAAAACATGATAAAAAAAACTCAAATATAAAATATATATAAAAAGAATAAAAATGTATAAAAATAAAAAATTAACTTGTAAAAATAAAATAAATAAAACAAAAATAAATAAATAAAACAAAAAAAAACAAAAAACTTCGAAAATTAAATTAAAAAATGGGAAAACTTAAAAGACCACATTTAAAGAAAAAACAAAAATTGAAAAAAAAATAAAAAAAACATCAAAAACCATTTTATATATATATATATATATATATATATATATATATATATATATATATATATATATATATATATATATAAAAATAAATATATAATTTTAAAAAATTAAAATTAAAATTAAAATACAAAAATAAAAACAATTAAAATTCAAAATTTAAATTTTTAAAAAACTTAATAAGAAAATAAAAATAAAATAATTTAAGGTAAAGAAACTTTAAATTAAAAAATTAAAAATTAAAAATTAAAAAATTAAAATAAAAATAGAAATTTTAAAATAAAAAAAAATAAGATTAGAAAACAAAACAAAACAAAAGAGAAAAAACATTTTCAAACTATTTAAAAAAAACAAAAATCTAATTGTTTTTAAACCTTAAAACATTTGAAAATTTTAAAAATGAAAAGGGAAAAAGGAAGAAGCATTTTTCAAATTAAAATTTTAAAAAAAATTAATAAATAAATTAAAAGTTAAAGTAAAATAATTCAAATATTAAATTTAATAATAAAAAAATTAAAAAATTAAAATAAAATATTAAATTAATTTAAAAAAATATATATGAAATATAACAAATAAAAAAAAAAAATTAAAAATTATTAAAAACAAAAAATTATTAAATTTCATAAATAAATAAAAAATAATTAAATAAATATTTAATTCTAACGCCCAAGCGGTGGCGGGAGGCCGATTCCGGGAATCTACTTCGAGAGGTTGATTCTGGGAATCGACCTAGGGAGGTCAATTCCAGGAATCAACCTCGAGAGGTTGATTTCGGGAATCAGACTGGGGAGGTCGATTCCGGGAATCGACCTCGAGAGGTTGATTCCAAGAATCGACCTGGGGAGGTTGATTCCCAGAATCGACCTTGGGAAGTTGATTCCGGGAATCGACCTGGGAGGGTGATTCCCAGAATCGACCCAAGGAGGTCGATTCCCGGAATCTACCTAGGAAGCTCGATTCCCAAAATTGACCTACGGAGGTGGATTCCCATAATTGACTTCAGGAGGTTGATTCCTGGAATCGATCTAGCAAGGTCGATTCCGAGAATCGACCTCTTGCCTAGGTGGCGGCGGGGGCCGGTTGTTGGGTGGGTGGGGAGGCTGCAAGCAGCACCTCGCCTGCCCAGCAGCTGGCCCGCGTCACAACATGGGCGACGCGATTAAACAATTTTTTTTTAATTTGATTTTTTTTTTAATTTTAATAACTTTTTTTTTTTTTTAATACTTTTTTAAATTTTTGTTGTTATTTATTATATTTCATATTTTTTTTTATTTTGATTTTTTTTTATTTTAATTTAATTTTATTGAATTTAATGTTACTTTTTGAATTTAATTTAATAAAATTTTAAAAAAATTGTTTTTATTTTTAATTTATTTAAATTTAATATTTTTTTTATTTTTAATTATTTTTAATTACATAAAATTTAATATTTTTTATTTAAATTAGATTTTTATATTTTAAATTAATTCTTTTTAATTTTTTTTTCATTTAATATTTTTTATTTATTTACTTTTTTCCATTCTGAATTGATTTTTTCTTATTTTTTATTTTGTTAAGTGTTTTTTTTAAATTATTTTTATTTTAAAATTTATTTATTTATTCACTTATTTTTTATTTATTTTTTAATTAATATATATATAATTAATTTAATAAGATCTAGAATATATATTTTTTAATTTACTTTAATATATACATATAATTTTTTTTAATTAAAATTTAATATATTTTTTAAATTAAATTTTTTGTTTCAAATTGAAATTCTTTTGTTTTTAATTTAATAAAAAATTAATTTAATTTTCTTACATTTATCTTATATATTTTAATTTTATTTTATTTTTTAAAATTTATTTTATATATTTTATTTTATTTTATTTTTTAAAATTTATTTGTTTTTTTAATTTAATATCTTTTTTTCTTAATTTTTAAATTTTAATATATTTTTTAAATTTTATTTTTTAAAATGTTATTTATTTATTAATTTTTTCTCTTAATTTTTTTTATTTTTTTATTTTAAATTTTGTTTAATTAAAAAAATGTAATGATTTTCTTTTTTTGATCGTATATATATATATATATATATATATATATATATATATATATATATATATATATATATATATATATATATATTATTCTTAAACTTGTCTAATACTTTTGATTTTCGAGGTGTTTTTTGCACCAAAAAAATTGGCTTTTATGTCTAATGTTAAAAATGTTGAAAATTTACCTTGAAATAAAAGGTTATTCCACAATACAACTTTTCGTTTTTGGGTTGTTTTTTGCACAAAAAAAATTGGCTTTTTCTTCCATTTTTTTAAAATGTTGAAAATTTACCCTGGAAAAAAAAAAGTTATTCCAAAATACACCTTTTCATTTTCAGGTTGTTTTCTCATGGTTTTTTTTATGTTTTTTTGGTTAGAGTTCCTATTTTGAGGTAATAGTTCCTGTTTGATCGGTAACTATGTTAAAACTATTGATAAATCTAGTGTGAGGGTTGTACATCTTGAAAGAAGGGGGAATCATGAATAATATGACCGCCCAAAGAGGGCAATGACAGCTAAGAGGAGAGGAGAAAATGCCTATTGTACTCATAGTGAGAAAGAAGTGCATGATGAGGAAAATTGTTGGAAATTGTATCAAGAATGGAGATCTAAAAGGAATGATATAAAAGATAAGCAGAAGATAGTTTCAACCATGCAACAAGACCAATAATTTGAGTCAGAGGAGGATGAAAAGATCACAGCTAAGGGATTTGAAGGCGATAGACCAATTGAACTAGGATCAAATTCTTGTGATGAAATGAATATTGCAACTCTTCGCATTTCAGCAGACAAACCCATCGACTTGGGTTCTGATTCAGGTGATCACACAAATAGTTCAGTAAATTTTGTGCCAAAGATGAATGCTCTAGGACAACCAGTGACCAACCAACGAGAGATTGTGAAATGACCTCATCGCATTCTAGCGATAGTGAGGATTCCATGGGCACTTATCAGAGATACACCAGGAGAAAGTGTTCCAAGATGTTTCGGAAATTTTGGAGGAGAAAGAATCATTGTAGTTACTACAACGAGGATGGACACTAGAAAGACATGTGTGAGACACTCTAGGCCTAGGAAGAACCTATGAAGAAACCATCTAGCTAAGATATTCAATAAATGAATCTAACATAGGGAGATGAGCCATTCATATTTTTGAGTAAGAAATGGTTTTACTAGGTCTAGTCGCTTGTAATGGCCACAGTTTGTAAACCATGCATTGTGAATAATTGTAAACGTGGCGATGTGTTTTCCATTGCTTATTAAATCAACGATGATTTTTTTTGGACTTTTGTTGAAAGTTGGGTTATTGGTTTCTATTATAATGTAAACTTTACCAAATATTTGGTGTTATAAACTCTTGGAAAGTATGGGGTTGTTTGAGTCATGTGTGGTTTTGTATGTGATTGCAAAGAATGTACAAGCTTTGCATGCAATGAAAATGTTGAAGTGTGGCTTGACAAAGACACAGGAAGTGTGTAGGATGTGTTCATGATTTTGGAGGAAAAATATTTCCTTAATGGGGAGGAAAGATCGAGGAGGATCCAGAAGTACAAGTGGTCTTGGAAATAGCTCAAAAATCAAAGTCATCAAATGGAAGTGAAACTAAGACGAGGTCATAGTGCTCATCGCCTTGATTCCAATGGTGTGAACGACACTTGAATCCGAGTTCGTATGATCAAGTTATAGATGGTAAAAATTTTGGTCAAACTTGGCCAAGTGGCAGGCTTAATGAGCCAACAAATTGGTAGTGACCCAGCATAGGGAATCTGACCACCGGATGGGAGAATTTTTCACCTACTTAAATCGTCTAGTAAACCTTATTTTTTGGAAGATTAAAAATAACATTTTTGTTTATAAAAAGTAAAAATGAAAATATTAAATAGGGGTGGTGGGCTAATAACCTCGCCACCGCCCATTTTATTATTATATATACATTATAAAAAAGTTCCAAAACTTGGTGGCGGGCTACAACCCGCTCCACACCCCATGGTCAACAACATAAATATATATGATATGTTTGGTGTTCGGGGCGCCAACGGCAGACCTACCACCTCTCCTTTACAACACATGTCTATATACTAGAGGTAGTGGGGCTTGAACCCACCCGACCAGCCTGGAAAACCCACCTCTCAAGCACCTCAAAAATAACAATGATAACTGTTTCCATATGAAATGGAACCGATGCACTATTAAACCAGTTAACCAACAACAAAAATTAACCAACATATGTTTTGGGTTAGGTGGGGGTTGGAACCTCCAACCTCCACCGACCTATTCTCGGCCTCCACCAACAATCGATAGGGACTCACCTTGTTAAATCTATCACCCACTTTATATATAAACAAAATTCACTCATTCAACCAAGGGAAGAGCAGCGGAGGACAACGAAATGGTGAGCAGAGGAGGAGCGGAACCATGAGCGGGGGGAATAAGCCAGATGCTTGAAATATTCCCTTAGAGGGCCAGAAGTGCCAGTGATAGAATTCGACAAATTTATAGTCAATTTTACATGATTTCACAACACAAATGTAGTGGTGATGTTCATTTATCTAACTAATTTCTCCATTTTCAAGCCATCATCTGGATTGGAGGTATAAGGTTCATTTTTGTAAAGTTGATTGTAACTGATTTCTTTGATGCCACTTAATAAAAGAAGGCATCCCCACTATTGAGTAGGTCTTGAAGACATAACCCACTTTGGGTGAACCCCATAATCAAATCGTTTTGTCTTTGATCTCATGATTTCTTATGTTTTTCCGCTTCTTTTCATGTGGTTTAAATTACTTAGTTAACATTCTTTCTTATTTGCAATTCTAAATGTGTCCTTGAAGTAAATGATCTTGGATAAAACAGTAAGGATAATTCCAGGTCGAACCACTAAAAATATTAGATCAGAGGGAAACCATGCTCTCGAATCAATCCATCACCCAAATTAATGTATAATGAAAGCACTTTAGCCTGAAAGAGGCTATCCGGGAGATGGATGATAAAATGTGTGAATTATTTCCCGCTTTGCTCCAAGAGAAAGGGATCTGAAATAATTAAGAACACTCAGTACGATGTTTATTTTAAGAGAGGGAATATGTGACACACTTGTTCTTTTCTTTTGGAAGACATGAGTATTTTTATATTATTAATTTATTTTTTTAGCTTAATGGATATGGAATCCAAGATTTAAATTATTTTATTATGTAGTTAAATTTTATTTGATGAATAAAATGAGTTGTTTGGGAATAATTGGGAAAGAGAACTTGAGTAAAAAATACCTCTTCTATGAATCTAGAAAAAAAAATTAGTGTTCAAGTTCAAATGGTCAACCTTCCCAAATATTTTCCTGAAAATTGCAAGGAGAAAAATTTCCAATTTAAGAATAACATAATGAGAGAGAAATAGTATATTAAATCCTTAATTGGAGAGAAATCCCAAATTTGGTAAAAACAAAATAGAAAAGCACAACAGGAAAGAAATGTGTGATTTAAAGAAAAAAAAGAATTTTTCTATTTTAAATATTAGTATTAGGTAATCAAGGGGTGCTTACCCTAAATACAGGAGGCTGTTAAGGAAAAACATGATAGGGAATAACTAGAAGAAAACAACTAATGAATACAAAGTGGTTGTTGATTCTTGAGCCCAGAAGTCAGAGCTTATGGGGAATTGTCGGTTGCAATTCATTCGTTAGGAGGAACATGATCTCTCTCAGAATATTCCCAAGCAGTTGGTTACAGTGAGATAATTATGTTTAATTTTCTTAACGTTGAACTATTTCTCTATGAATTGTGATTATTTCTTAGTTGTGATTATTTATTGTGGTTAAAAGTTGAATATTACTATATAGAATTGTTATCGTGAGCAGAATTGGTCGTAGTTACTATTATGATTTGGTTATAAATTGAAAATAAATGTGAATTAATAACATTTGGCTAACTATATAGAATAAAAATTGTAGCGCATGCCTGAACGTTTATGCCTGATGTCATATGCTCAATGATAAATTAGTATACAAAGAAAAAGTACTAATCTAAGTCTCAATGAAGAGAGTTTAAATAATTAGAATCATCTCCCATTTAAAAGTGGGAGAAGAATAATATAGATATACACAAATGCTACTTTAATTGTACATATTATTATGCGTGTAGGAGTAGTGTATATTACAGATTTCTTTTCTACGTTCAAGAATGGGACTCTCGTTCTAGATTCTGAAATTAAAAATCGAAAACAACCAGAATCCTAAAGATATGTTTATTAATTGAAAACAATGCTATAATTTAGAAATATAATTCTATCTGAATTGAAGAATGATGGGTTATCCACCAGAGGTGTTGGAAGATAGATGTATAGAAAAAATTCTATAGATGACTTTGATCAACGAGTACGGAAACTTGGAATAGATTTTAAAATATAAATTACCTTAATACTACATCTGATTGTGAGTCTGGTTTGTACCGTTGCAGGAAGAGTGGAAAATATTATTACATATTCTTATTATAATTGAATATTAAATATAATAACTATATCATAAGTGAATAGTTTGAAAACAAATTCAAATGAAAGTTGAATCAATTAAAAAACATAGATTCCTGTAGTATGTATATGTTTATACAAAACTTTACATGCATATGTAATACCTAGAGATCACCTCAAAGGGTCTAAATATTTATTGATAATCGGAATAGGAGTAAATCTGTAATCATTGAAGTGTTATTTATATAAGGAATTTTATTAGATAGTGGGTAATGTAGATAATTTATGATAGGTGTGCTTGAAAATTTCTAAGATAATATGAACATGGATGTTTGTATATAGAAATCACAAAGAAAAATAAATAAAAAGATCATTTCATAACTTACTCGTTACACATAATTGTAAACTGAACAGTATTTAACACGACTAAATATTCTATTGATGGGAATAATAACCTTTTGTTTACAGAAAATAAAAGGAAAAATAATCACCCATGACAAGTTATATACAAAACTATAAATTTCAATGAGATTTCAAGCTTTAGAAAACACAATACATTAAGTTTTTCTACTCATAGAAATCAAATATAATAATAGTTTATATTATGTATAAAAATACATAAGAAAATGGCATTTTATTTCAGTACTTGGCAGAGGAATATCATATACCAACGGTAAGGTTGGAAAAGACTCTTCATTTCAAAAAATGTGAATAAATGGGCCTATGGCCGTAAAATATTTAGACATAAGAAAAATAATTACATTGTATTTGTCCAACCAAATCTACACATTTTCTATGAAGACAAAAGGATTCTAAGATTTAAGATTTTTGGGATTGTGAGATTGTTGTAAAATATTTTCCAGATCCATTCCATTCATGTTGATTTAGAGATCGATGTTTTGAACCCGCAATTGTGGTTCATCATCATGATACAAAAATATATTTGTGTATCGTGATGATGAACTACATTTGTGGTTTCAAAACGTGGACCTCTAAAACAAAAGAGTCTATTCAATAAATATAAATAACAATACTACATGAATGTATACCTTGCTATAAAGCATCGACAACACTTATCAAGTAAAAGGGTGAGAGGTAGTTAGTGGGATGAACATGAGTGACTTATAGAAGAAATAAAGGAAGCAGACTTAGTCTTGTTGAGTGTAAATCACCTGAGATAAGTAGGTTCTAGTGTAGGCATGAGGTTATAAAATCCATACATGCATGAAGTAAAATAGAAGAATTATAGGTTAGAATGAGGATATGAAGCATAAAATAAGAATGACGACAAGGAGTTCCTTGAATGAAAACAAATACAAGTTGTACTTGTATTTAGGTAGACTCCTTACATCTCTGGTACTCTACGAAATTTAATAGAGAATTTGAAACAAAATCATCAATTATAAAAAAACATAATAGCGCTACTAATAAACAAAAAAATAAATATATAACTATAACTCTAAGTCCAGGTAAAAACATACGTATTCCCTACTAAATATACAAACAAGAAAATTTTGAAGACAATGTGAAATTACAATGTATAGTTTCAAGTCTACAAATGTCATGACTAGGGTAAATAAACAACCCTTCGATATCCGGGATTTTCGTAAAAAATAATGACTTCTCGGCAAGACCAAGGTTCAGGCTGAGAGGCCAACAACGTCCCGTTGTAGTCTAGGACAACGCCGACATTTTCACCTCGCTCAAGGGAGAGAAAGGAATCTAACCTGAGGCATGTTGTGACCTTACTGAAATAAGAAAATTAGAACCATGATATTTGTATGCACATTATCATCTATTATCTAGCACAAATACACCACATCCATGCATAGATTACTCTTATCATAAATTACACAAATAAAGGACTAATTCCATCAAATACACCAATATGTGTTATAAGAAAGTTTTAATTATTCATCTAGAGATTCATACACAGGAATATATACACATAAGACACACCAAAGGCCACAATATCTCCATATATTAGATTCTGCAACAATACATTACACAAAAAGTCAGAGTCTCCACAGAGATCTCCATACTACTGAAAACCCAAAATACAGGACTAAATGACCCATTGATGTCTCTATTCTGTCATCGTCTCGCGCGACTTCATGCCTTCTTCCTTATCTATCTTTCTCTTTCCTGCACTGCCAGTCTTTCCTTCATTCTCACTTTGTTGTCTTTACCCTCTCCATTCTTCTATGTCCTCTTCCGCTTTTCCTTATCTCGATATGTCCCTTCTCTTGTTAACTATCAATTTTTCCTGCCACCTGCGTAACTTCCCATCCGCAACCCGCCACCTGCAAAACTACTAACCCGCAACTCACCACCTTTGAAACTGCTAATCCTCAAATCAAAAAATTATCTTATCTTTTCCAAAAAAAGGGCCCCAACAAGCCCTGACCACAATCTATTGACTTGTCTTGAGTCAATTTCAGACAGTCTGGTCTCCATGAAACCTTTCGTTGTTCTCCTTTATTTTTGTTCTTGCTTTGATGTTCCCTCTTCCTGCTACATGTGCTCCGAGCCCTGCCCTTCAAAAGAAGGCCCCAGCTCATGAAATTTATCAATTGCATATGTTTTTAACCTACGGAAGTCAGCAATGGCATCCTGCCAAGTCTACATGATCGTATCTGCGGTATTCACTACCTTTTCAGTATGGGTAGGGTTGGTCGGCTATGGTAAATCTGGGAAGACTGAGTTCCATTGTGATTCTGACTTAGTGAACAATTGTTGGATTGGTTCGGCCTTTTTTTTGACAGGAGGCCTGAGATCACACAAGATTTGTTTGGTTCTAACAGAGTCATCCTCAATGGTTTGAATTTGGATCTGCAGGGTATCAGCCCAGTCGTATAACTGCTTATGGGTGGTTGGGTCGACAGTTCCTCTAATATCTACAAAAAGTTGGTGAAGTTGTCATGATATCTCGAAGACGGGTTGAGATTTCATAGATAAGTATCTCGAACATTCATGCACCTATTCCAATAGTGTATAAGCCTATGTTGTTGTACTCCCTATGGCTTCCTTCAACTGATTCTTCTACTATGCTCTTTGATTTATTTTTTCTGCGTAGACTATTGTTGGGTCTCGCAAAGCTATCCTACTCAAAAAATTCTATCGAAGCTCCCTATTAATGTTTTTGAGGTACCTGCAATCCATTTGGATGTGAAGGAAACATTCTGTTACATTACATGCCTACATATATTTAGGCATAACCTCTACCACACCCGCCACCGTGGCCCATAATTCTTGAAATTTCTCTATGACCTGGTCACTTTTGCTTTAGGTTGTTTCATTCTTGTTGTAGCTCATTGCGCTCTTTGGTAAGCACTAGTATATGTGTTTTTCAACTCGTGTCTTTGAACAAATTCATTATACAACAATTATTCTTGTTGTGTTGTTGTTTGGATGAACAAGAACAATTGATTCATTTTCCAGCCCTGGAGGTTCCCACTACTCATTATTTCAGGACTGGGATATCTTTCTCTAAGTGGTTGGCCGCTGGCGATGGATCGCTCGGAATATACTTGTGGTGAGACAGGTTGATTTAATACCACCACTTTCTATCAGTCTCGATTTGAAATGGGGGTGGGTGAAGGGATGGAAATAAAGGGAGGCAGTGATAGGAGTGAGCATTGGAATGTTGTCGAGGTGGTTTCTTTTGGAGAAGTGTCAAATATCGACAGGTCTACTTGTATAAGTATCTTTAAATAGGTGCCTAGCTCTACCGTGCTTGCGTTAACCACAATTACCTGTAAGGTTCCTAAGTTAACCTCTATCTCAGTAGCAATGATACTAACCATGCTCGTCGGTATTGGCGCACTAAGATGACTATGAAAATCAATCTTAATACCTACATTAATTATAAAACAAGGATACATCTATTTATTTCAAGAGTGTTGACATTGTCTATGCAAGTGAGATCAGAGGCTATTTCAGAAAAATGATTCTAAATAGTTGCAATAACCAATCTCTAATTCTCGTAGTTCAATATAAAATAATTCCAAAAGAAAATCTTAAAGAATTTTCGAACCATAAATCTTGATCTAATCTCAACTGATTTGGAAAGAAACTGAATCCAAACGCATGTATTGAGGGAATCACACTTAAATAACTACTATATGATATTAACAATTTATCTAATGCAAAGAGGAACTACCGTAAATGAACAACAATCAACTATTCAAGCCTTTAAGTGAGAAGGACATTAATTAATCACTTGATATCTATAATGGCAACGCTCGGAAAGCACAACAATTAAATACAATTCTTGGACTACTATGAACAATTCATTAAATAACAATATGAAAATATAAAATTAAAAACATCTAAGATTTATCCAAAATATAAAGGTAAATTATGAAAATGAATTCTAACATCACACAACAATCTCAATAACTCAATTCTAAATGATACAATAATTAATAATTATAGAAATGAAGGAAATAATTATGGCACAAAAGAAGCAGCAAATCTCCCAGCGATTAGGCCCAAAGCCTCCAAAATTTACTGCTGAAAATACTCAAAACATGATTACAAAGAAAGCACTATTTTTCTCATTAATCACAGTAGTAAAGATACAACATCACCATAGTGAAAATACTCGGTCTTCAATACAAATAGAATAATGTCAAAATGAAAGTTAAAGCTCAGAAATTAAAATTCTTCTTCTTTTTTACCTATCAGCATTATATAACCTAATGGGAAACTAATAGATGAGAGTAAATCCTCATGATCAAGAGATCCTCAGGATTTCACAACTAATAATCAGATTTCCATTATAAAATTAGTTTGATCCTCCTTTTCTTTCGCTAGCCCGCATGGTCAAGAATTGGTCTTATTTCTTTCTTTGGCCATTGTTGTTCTATCGATTGAACAAAAATTGTCCAATTTTTATTTATGCACATAAAGGCAAGCAAAAGTTATTTTTTATGCTAAAATCATACAATTTGTTGACAATTGATTTTATTCAACTTTCACAATATTTCTTCTAGATTATTTCCAAAACAAAAATAAATACATAAAATTAAATTATTAATGAAGCTAATATGTGGATAAAAACATACCTTTTATGTGACTCAACATACTCCCCTGCTTACCTTTTTGCATGTCCTCATGCAATAAGATAGTTGAGGTGTGATTGTGTGAGAGACTAGGTAGGATAAAATTCTTCCTGATACAACCTAAAACCACTCTTCTGTTTAAGCATTGAAAAAGCATAGCTCTCATGACATTCTGGTATATCATAATCAAAATAATATCCTTCAGGGGGATACATGATAATGGGACACCTTTAACAGCATCCTATCCAGGTAGGACCCATGCATAAGATGACAATGTTGTAAAAATTTAGACGAGCAACAACAGCCTTGAAATTTCTATAGCCGAATGACTCCATATTTTTAACATTATTAGTAGAAGCTTTCCACCTCTGTTTTGCTGCCAACAAGGCCTCTTCCTTAATATCTTGGAAATATTGTCTTCCAACCTGTAAAACATCTTTATGGAGAGGTCCCAATGTAGCCAAAACTCCTTTTTGTTACATGAACCTTTTGTGTTGATAGAAAATGTGTAAAGATTTAGTAGGCTCTCCTCTAACCCATAAATCTAGACCATGCTCCCTTTTTTGGGAAGTATTATAGGCCTTGGCCCATTTAATCTAGTTAGAATCAAAAGAAATGAAGGCTTGAAATTGAACATCCCCAATGAAGGGGCTAGTAATAACACCCCTTTCATCTTCCAAGAAAAAATTATGCAGGTATAACTCATAGAGAAGGCATTTTACCTTCTCAACATGTTGTTGGAAACATTGAATAAATTATGAAGTAGTATTGAATTCAGTTGGCTTACTAGCCCTGACAGCTTTAATATTTAATAATAATTATCTCTCCAGTAAAAATAATGAATAATTGGTGGCTGGTGATCGAAAAGACAAAACATCAGAATAAATAGAACAAATGGTTTATGTTTGGTCCATGACTTTTTGAAGTTGGTTCTACACTTTCTTCACTTTCTCCTGCTCATTTCTGATACTAGAAAAATATTTTTCCTCTATTGCAGTAAGTATATCAAATTTCTTTAATAATTCCTGCTGCATTTGTAAAGGTACCACTTATTTTTGGTGTTGAGCCAAAACATGCTTAGTCCTTGTTAGTTCATTTTGCAATTTCAAGATAATAGCTTCCCTCGCCAGAGGAACATAATCAGTTTTTTATTTTGTCTAAGATACATTGTAATAATTTGTCACCAAATCAGTTTGAACAGTGATTTCCATAGTATCGGTTGCTTCTTGAGGAATATAGCAATTTATCTAAGAATTTCCTACAAAATCTGTTTAAACAACAACATTCATAAAATTCACAAAAAATTCTATTTGAGTCTTCATTGAACAAACACAGATTTTCGGTTTGAGTTCTAATATCCTTAGTGGAACATTTCTCTATTTGGGTTCCAATGGTTTCTAATTCTACTTTCTGCTTCCGTGCCTTACTCTCTTCCTTCAACCAATGTTTTCTTAATCATTTAATCATTTTCTTCAACTTCCTATTCTTTTACTCAACGTTTTCAGCCTGCCACTATCTGTTTCCTTCTCATTATTTATGGAGTTTTTGATTGGGGAGGGAAAAACTATTAGAAAATTATATATTGCGGAGAAATGCAACATATAAATATGTGGAAACACAAACACAGAAAACATATAAAACCAAAGAGACACAAATATATGTGGTTCACCCAATTTGGGCTATGTCCACCCCGAATAGCCAGTCCTTCCTTTAAATTGTCCAGCAAAATGAAGAGACACAATCTACAACAGATCCGCTGTAATATCCTATGTCTCTCTGAAAGTCTCCCTATTTGTTTCTCTCTCTGAGAATACACATACAATACATAGTCACAATACAATTCCCTCATAAAAAATGAGGGGTTGCCTTCTAGGGAAAAAAACCCTAAATTAAACATAACTTCTACCGTCAAATCATCCGGATAATGAAACCCCCCGCTATGAGGGGGGGGGGCATAAATTTTTAGTCACCCCTCCCTTGGACCCCCAGGAAGTGTTCAAATACGGGCATCATTGTCGCCCCATTAAGATCAGGGGCCCAACACTTTGAATCATCTAAATAAAGAAGATAATCAAGCTCCACACCCAACAACAACTTTTTCTATTTTGGGTAAAAGAGAGGTTGTGCCAATGTTAGGGTCATGGTCCAATGGAAAAGTATCTCTTGATTTATTTTCTGATTCATAATCTCTTTCTTCATGAATTTCTTTCTCAGGATATTCATCTATAGAAGGAATTGATTCCCCTTGTTCCTGCAAATCTTCCATTTCTTCAGTAGATGGAAAAATTTCTTTGTGGCCAAAAATACTAGAAGAGGAAAACTAGTTAATGGCATGATCTTGACCTTTAGAGTGTCCAGGTTGACTTCCTCCTTCACAAAGTGTTCCCAAATTTTCTAATACTTGGGCTACCTCCTCCTCATAATCTTGTGGAAAAAAAAATTGCGGGCTTACAGGGGGTGTATGAGATGACCTTGCTTTATCTATTGGATTTGTGGTATAATTTCGTGAGCTTATCCTTTCAAAACATCTTCATTTTGCTGCGCCAGAGGCTAAGGGATAAGTCATTTGTTTTCCTGCCCTAATGGGGATTTTTATCTCTACAGTTTTTTTTTCAGTATTTGAGTCATTAATATTCCTATCATCTACCCCTGCGTGTGCATCTGGGTTTTCTTTGGATAGGGTTAAAGTAGGGTTTTAAAAATTATCCCACGTCAATTGTTGTTGGGCTAGTTCATGAATAACAATGAGCTTAATTAGGCCACGGTGGCTGATGGTAGAATGTTGATTTTTGGATTTCCTAACCCAACTAGCAACATCATGCAATAAATAATTTAAAAAGAACGATAGGTTAACTATGATTTTCTGTCTAAGTATTTCTAACAGTTTAAGTTGTTGAGAGTTTACCACATCTTGACAACCATCACAAGTGATGTATCTATGAAACGTGGTCGCTAGTTCTCGCCATGGTTCCCTTAAATACGCAAGATGAATTCCTTTGCCTTTGCATATCAATTCTTCCGCTACGTCTTTAAATACGTAGGATGAATTCCTTTGCCTTTGAATATCAGTTCTTCCTCTACGTCCTTAAATAATGTGACTGCTTCATGTAATTGAACATGTTTGTCGTTCCATTTTATGCCTTCTGTTGGAAGTCTAGATACTTCGGCTATGACTTCCTTAGAAATTCAAGACTTTTTTCGTTATGGAATCCCTGTAATTTAACCAGGTATTGAAGCCAACCGATGCACTCAAGAATTGTGCAAGCCTTCCCTATTAATCGTAGTATTGTAGGTTCGCTACGAACAGAGTTTCCTCCCATGGTTGTTGTACTTCTATAGCCTGATTCACACCTTTTCATGCACTTTTTCACAGTTTGGAACAACAAGAAATACCACATACAAATATTTTGAATTGGGAAATTTTATTTTTATATAAAGGAAATAATATTGTTTGTCACATCAGCAAAATTTGGTGGAGTTCGGTAATTATTTTGCATGTTGTCCCATAATGTATACCTTGCCGCCTCTAATTAGAAAAGGGCTTCCACACCCACAAAGAATGGTAAAAGAGAAAGGGAAGAGGTGGTTTCATAAATTTGGTAGGAAAACAGCCAAAGCAGCATAAATACGGTAGGAAATGGTCATAGAAATGAAAATTATAAATCATAGAAATGGTTTAGAAATTGACTGAAAGAAGGAATAAATAAAAGAAATAATCATTATGATAAATAATTTTCCTTTGGTGAAAAGGTATGATGAAATTTGACAAGGAAATTAATGATAATGACCGCTAGCATCAGTTGATCGGATAGTATTAATATAATTCACATAAAAATATAGTTTACCATGCATATTGGATCATACAAATATAAATGATGTTCAAATGGTAAATTCTTCCTTGGAAATGAGTAAATAGTAAATAGTAGGATATATAATATTTGAAAATGTAAAATATAACTTCAATACCACAAGCAGAGCCACTGCTGCTAGCAGGCGTTTATATCCTTGACAGGGTTTCTTTTCAACCCAAAAATGAGCCAAGATCCTCCATTTAGGATTTAGATGGTTTTTTCATTTCTAAAAAGAGATCACTATGCTGACATGGTAACCAAATAATTACAGTGAAATTCACGAGGGTACAACAAAATGATCAGGATGGCTCGTGATGAGACCTCTTGTCCTTACGATAGTTGAACTGTCTGGAAGACCATTACCCTGGTCTAGTGGCCATTATGGGAATGTCACTTGTTAAGTTCCTTATGATCATAGTAGGCTTTCTCATGATGAGACCCCCTATCCCCTCTGAGAAAGCTTAAACTATATTTTTCAAATTCATATTGTAAGTGGAGGGAGGATCATTAACTCCTTAAGAGTTAGGGATGGTGTGAGAAGTAAAATAATGCCAATGAAAGTTATGCTTGTGTTCCTATATCATCATACAAAAGGGACTTATCAATTGAAAGTGTGAAAGATAAACCAGCATGGTATTGAGATAGTGAATCATTTTATGATATATCTAAAGAGGAGAGATTCAGGAAGTCATTAAATGGATGAACCATGTCAATTTCAGAATAAAGATAATCATCGAATGTTTAGAAGTCATAATGTTGTTAATATAACTACGTTTTCTTTAAATTCGGTGTAAATTTCCAACCAAAAATATGATTTACATAGCGAAGAATGTGAGAGAAAAGATGGTTGTTCGATTTAGAATTGAACGACATTTGTACGGATGTCGAAACAGCCGTTGTTCATTTAACTAAATAGAAATGGCACGTGAAAGTCATAAAAAAGGAACAATATTTATCGAACACAAATCAGGAAAAAAAAAAAAAAAACGCAACTCTTCATTTTACTTAACAGCAGTTGTCTTTTTAACTGAACATCAGTTGTTCATTTTATTTAACAATAGTTGTTCACTCTATTGAACGAAAAATATTCATTTTTTCAGAAAAGGAATAGAAACAATGAAATACTCAAGCCAAAAAAAGGAAAGAAACGATAGTTGTTCAATTGGAAGGGAATAGAAGTTGTCCCATGAACTGAAAAACAAATTCTTGTAAAAAAAATGACATAAAACGACGATAAAGGAATAGTGGTTGTTTTGATTGTAAGAAATTGTTTCAAAGAAAAAACAATCACGCATTTATACAACAATGCTTAGTCTAAAAAAACAGAAACGGAAAATTATAAACTAGTTATATAAAAATAATATATGCATTATTTATAGCTAGAAATAAATGATTTTCATCAAATTAAATTTGTTGGGTCATCACACCCTACAGCTAAAATTTTCATAGTGGGATCATTACGTACCTATTGGAAAAGAGACTCTTTGGTGAGTGGCTTGTGATAAAGACGTACTCAATGTCCATTCTCCCGGAAATAAGAGATAGACCCATCGGTGGTAGTCAAAGTTATAGTGCCATTGTTGTGCACTTCTTGAATTTCGTACAAGCCAATCCATATTGTCTGTAACTTACCTATAAAGTCTTGAAATCTGGAATCATAGAGGAGCACCTAGTCTCCTTCCCAAAAACATCTTCTTTTTTATAAGATTGTTGTGCCACCTAGCCCATTTCTGCTGAATAATTGATGTGCTATGTAGAGCAAGTAACCGTGCTTAATCCAATTCATTTATTTTTTGAAGTCATTTAGTTTTGGCTTCCGTCAGGTATAGTCCCATTTCTTGAGCTGTTATGAGAGTCTTTATTTCAAATTAAATAGGAAAAATAGGTTCTTTTCCAAATACGATTTGGTACGGGGAATAACCAGTAGTACTTCACCAAGTTGTGTGATAGGCCCACAATGCCTCTGGAAATTTAGTAGCCCAGTCTCGTTGATGTGTTGAAATTTTTTTCATCAAAATCACCTCAATGACCTTGTTGGTGCTTTCAACCTTCCCGTTCGCCTGTGGGTGATACGGAGATGTGACTCTAAGTGTGATATGGTGGTTATGTAGAGTGGCTTTAATCTTATGTCCTACAAACTATGGCCCTCCATCTGTTATCACTTCCCTGGGTAAATGATACCACACAAATAACTCAAAAAGGAAATTAATTATAGTTTCATCCATAGCTCTTGGCAAGGCTACTGTTTCTACCCACTTTTTTGCATAGCCTATAGAAACCAGCAGGTACGCCTTTTTGTTTAATGGCAGATTGAATGGGCCAAAAAAATCCAATGCCCATTGTTCAAGAGGTTCCATTACCAATTGTGGCTGCAATGGCATTTCATCGGATTGACCAGGGAGGCCCATCCTCTGGCAGCTATCACAAACCATGACATACTTCTTGGCGTCTTTAAAGATAGTGGGCCAGTAAGAGCCCATCTCTATTATATTATGTCCGGTCATGCGATCTTCGAAGTGTCTGCCACAAGTATCGTTATGGAAAGCCTTCAAGATGTTGTAAATCTCATCTTCACAGATGCACCTACATATTTTCATATCAGACCCTCTGTGAAAAAGGTATCCACTAATCCAAGAAAATTGGACACAACGTTGGACAATCAGCTTCCTCTCTTTTGCTGTCAGATGCTTTGGTATTTTTCCTACCGCCATATAGTTGCTACATCTGCATACCATGGTGCCTCAACTACTGTGGAAAACAAATTTTCATCTAGAAACAGATCATCTACTGCAAGCAGTTTGTTCATTTCCAGAACCCGGGACAGAAAATCTACAACTGGGTTTTCATTCCCTTGACGGTCTTTAATGGTAATATCAAACTCCTACAAAAGTAACAACCAAATGGTCACTCACCCATTAGTAATCAGTTTATTATCTAAGTATCTAATGGTTGAATGATCAATGTACAGAAAAATTTGTTATCCTGTTCTATAATGTCTAAATTTTTTTATGGCAAAAATGACAGCTAAAATTTCTTTTTATGTTACTATATAATTGAGTTTAGCATAAGTGAAATTTTTGATGACATAATAAATATCATAGGGATTTTTTTCCTCCTCTTGCACGAGGACAACGCCTATTGTTGTGTCTGATGCATATGGAGAGATATGAAAAGGCAGCTCCCCATTGGGTCTATGCAATACTGGTGCAGTCGAGACTAAATTATTCAAATCTATAAAAGCAATGTCACATTTATTAGACCATTTAAATTCAACATTTCCTATTAAATTATACAAAGGTGCAGCAATTTGTGAAAATTTCTGTATAAATCTGCGATAGTATCCCCCATATCCAAGGAAGCTACGTACCTCAATTTGGGTGCAGGGTGTAGGTAATAGGAGAATTACCTCTATTTTTGCTGGGTCTACCTGTATTCCAGTCGTAGAACTATAGTTTCCTAGGATTACTCCTTCTATCATCATCATGTGACATTTCTCGTTACTTAAACATAGCTTGGTAGCGATGCATCATTCCAGAACTTTATCTAAATTCTGTATCGCTTGGTCGAAATCATTCCCATATAGGGTGAAGTCATCCATATAAACATCAACTCCCTCATTTATCATTTCAGAGAAAATACTGAGTATCTCCCTCTGAAATGTAGTTGGGGCATTGCATAAACCAAAAGGTAACAATCTATAGGAAAACGTACCCATGGGGAGGTAAAGGTAGTTTTGTCTTGGTCTTCAGGGGAAATTTGGATCTAGTTGTAGCCGCTGAAGCCATCAAGAAAGGAAAAGAATTGTTTTCCTACCAGCGTATCAAGAACTTGATCAATAAATGGAAGAGGGAAGTGTTCTTTATGCGTGGCCTTGTTCAATTCCCTGTAGTCCACACAAATCTGCCACTTCCCGTTCCTTTTTGGAACAACTACCAGCGGGGAGACCCACTTACTATTCGAAATAGGAGCAATAAAATTCACATCCAGCAACTTCTACAATTATTCCTTTACCTTATCCTTGAGATTCAGATTTAATGTCCATTGAGGTTGCCGGATAGGACATGCATATTTTTCAGTGTAGATGTGGTGTGTACATACTTGAGGGTCTATGCCCTTCATGTCTGGATAGTCCCAGGAAAAATCCCCTTTATATTTTTTCAAAACCTAAATAATATTTTTTTGTTGGTCACTTTCCAGATTATCATTACTGTTAAAAATATTTCTTGGTTCAATCTCAACAGTCCTGTTGTTATGAACAACAGTTGTTGGTATATGATGATCATTGGAATATTTCAAGGGTCTTCCTAGGCTTCATTGTCAAGAATCACTTTCAAAATTTGACATTTTACATTATTTGCAATAGCTGAATGATTAATTAAATTATTAATTACATCATCTTCATTCTGATTCTTAAACTCGGGCACTTCTGCTACAATAAGAGGTGAACATATATTTTTTTCCAGGTATGTGGATGGATTTTTATGAGTTTTCAGAATGGGAAGACTTGGTTTATCAGGGGGATATAAAACAAGGTTCTTACACTGTTTCCTTTTGCAATGGTCATGCTACACGCATGACAACCTATATAAGTATCAGCGGCTGCTAACCAAGGTCAACCCATAATTAGATGGTGTCCATCTAATCGACTTCTCGGGTTCATAACTAGAAAATCCACTGGGTATTCCCATGAGTCAATAGAAACAATAATTTCCTGTAAAGTTCCCTTGGGTTTAACTATTGAACAATATGCAAGTTATAACAACGTAGTTGTCGGTTATAGAGCTGTGATACCGAGTGCCTCATAGGTTTCAGCAGTTAAAATGCTAATAGTTGCAACTAAGTCGACTAGTGTGTTCAGACAAGAGCAACCATATCTTTGAAATATAATTATGGGATTCCCTACATAAAAGCAGATGAGATAATGTCCCTACGACATGGACGGTTGGTGAATCTTTTGGTGTCCTCGTAGGATTTTTCACACATAGTTCTTTAATCATTTTAGCATAAATAGGAATATCTTGGATAGCCTGGAGGAGAGGATTTTTAATACATAAATTTTTGAGTTCTCCTAAGAGATCAAAGTTGGGATAAACAATGGGTTTGGGTATTACTAATATTTCAGGGAACAGAGGAGAAGTGATTATAGGTTTTTCAGGATCTTGCTGCTCGACTGTGTCTTCTCCTTGTTTTATTTATGTGTTAGTCACAGTCGAAGGTTTATTTACTCCTGGTGTTTCTGACTCATCTTGTTTTTGTATTTTATTTCCCTCGGGGGTAATAATGTTTCTTGATCTCAGCCTAAGTTCATTGCATTCCATTTTTTTTATCTAAGGTTCTAAATTTTCAATAATCTGTATTAGATGAACTGGTATGTTTTTGGGATTTGGGTTTGGTTGAGCTGGTAGTTGAGGACACATAACAGGCTGAGAATTTCGCTGCAATCAATATGAAGCTGATAATGTAGGCTAACTTTGAGGACCCGTCCCCATAGGTGAATTGGTTATTCCAGAGGTTACTGCCAATTTGAAGACTAGTTTGGATTCTGTGAAGTGTAGGCAAGCCACTGTGAAGGGTACAGATTGTTTTTCCAGGAAGGAGTAGAAAAAGGAGAGTTTGGCCAACCAGTACCTGGAAAGGGCTGGTTTGCATGGAAAATTTTAGGGGCTAATATTTGCAGGTAGGCTAATTTTCAATGATTTTTCCAAAAAAAATATTCGCCAATTTCCATTTTTTTGTAAACATGATTCACCCAAATTTTACAATATAAAATTATTTTACCTTAAAAATAGCCAACATCGTATAGAGACTATATATAAAATCATTGTAAATTTGTATAATTTTACAAATATATCAATAAAATTTTATAGTTCACATATTAGGGACTAGCGAAATTCGCCAACATTTTAAACTTCAAGATAATTTTCCATCCTTAAAATTATCCCTGCTAGTTTGGCCAAAGTGACATAGGAAATGGTTAGGGCTTCCAAGTAGAGAAAGGTGATTGGCCTTGCCATGATGTACCATAATTCTATTGTTGATTAAATGGTGGAGAAGAAAAGAATATAGATGGGTCTTCTAACATACCTGTGGGTCGGGCTTGCCATTGTCGATGATGGTTCATTAAATACATTGATTCTGTCTCTTCTTCTGCCTTTTAAAAAAAATCTTTTAGTCCTGGAAGTGATGGGCATTTCTCGGTGGCATGATCCTTAGTGAAGACAACACACATATAGATCATGTCCAACATACACTCCCTTTGACTGTGCTTCTTTCGACATCGTCGGAAGAAGATGGTTAAATTATGTTTTGTTATGGCCTGTTCTTGTCTGGCTTGCAGGACATCCAACTGTGTTGTGAGGGTTCCCAGGATATCGGTTTTGAAATTCTCTAAGAGATTTCCTATTTCTGTCTAATTTACGCTGCCACTAGAAGCTCCATTATTTCTATAAATAGTATCTCGTCTAGTTGGCCTGATGCGCATATTACCTCGAGAGCACCTGATACATATTTGAATAATGTCATCATAATTTTCCTGATAAATATCTCCTTTTACCATTAAATTTAATGCTTCTATCCATTCATCCTTCATCTGTTTTATCATAGTTATTTTTAAAACATCTTTAGATAATGCAGCATAAGGAGACCTTTGTAAATTGTATTGAAATTGTTCAACATACTCTTCTAGAGTTTAATTATCTTTTGCGATCATATTAAAAATTTCGTCTTTAAAATCTCTAGTCCTGCAATAATCTTGATATTTAATAAGAAAGGAATTTTTTATTTGATCCCAAGGGTTAATATTTCCTCCACCAAGCCGATAAACCATCTAAAAAATGCTCCCTGTAATATAGAGGGAAACAATTTTAGTTTCTTGGAATTGGTGGTATAATCATATCCCCTACATAAAACGTCAAATTCAAAAAAGAAAGCATCTGGATATTCTAAGGTTAAAACATGTGAAGTTGGATATTCTTAAAAGGAATGGGTTTCATGGGGACATTAGCAACTGGGTCAATGATAGGATACACCAAATTTGATTTTTGTCACTGAGGCTGATTCTGCACCATCTGGTCAAAGATGTGCCAATAACCTTCAGGGATCTCTTGGTCTGGAAACTTTATTTGGACACGAATGGTAAACATATTTGGAAGGGGTCTAATAGCACTACTTAGATCTGGGATATCAGGTATATTTTCTTCAACTGAGATCTCAAGATCCAGGTTCTGGTGACTGTAGATTTGTTCCTACAGCACCACCAGTTTCTCCCTCTCCTTCTTGCAGATTGCACAAATTTCCCTCTTTTGAAGGGTTGGAATGCAAATTTTCTATAACTTGAAAGCTTTGTTCAGACCGTTTGGTTTTTCTATAGATCTCAGCATGAGCTAAAGATGGTGAGCCTACTGATTGAGGGATTCCAATAGGGATTTTTCCAGATATGGTCTGGGGTCCCATCGATGCCTGGGTTCTGCTTTTCTTATGATGTTTTATATAAAGGCTAGTCTTCCAAGGGTCACCGATCCCTTGGGTTTGGTGGATTTGGGTGGTGGTTTCAGATCTATTTCTACTTTTTTATTCCTAATCATTCATAAAAAAACCTATTCCTATTTGACCTTTATGCATATACTAAAAATCGGGCTCTTGAGCAAGCATTTTACTTGCTAGTACGTAGTTTCTTACCTCTCTTTTTCATTACCCAAGTCTTTTGCGGTGATAAAATTCAAAAAATAAATCACTTTTAATACTCCTTGTCAACGACATCAAAATTTTGGTACACTAAGATGACTATGAAAATTAATCTTAATACCTAAATTAATTATCAACCAAAGATACATCTATTTATTTCAAGAGTGTTGGCACTGTCTATGCAAGTGAGATCAAAGGCTATTTCAGAAAAATGATTCTAAGTCATTGCAATAACCAATCTCTAATTCTTGAAGTTCAATCTAAAACTATTCCAAAAGAAAATATTAAATCATTTCCAAACCATACATCTTGATCTGATCTCAACCTATTTATAAATAACTTGAATCCAAATGCATGTATTGAAGGAATCACACTTAAAGAACTATTATCTTATATTAAAAAAAAATTATCTAATGAAAAGAGGAACTATAGTAAATGAACAAAAATCAACTATTCAAGCCTTTAAGTGATAATGATAGTAATTAATCACTCTATATTTATAATGGCATCACTCAGAAAGCACAACAATTAAATGTAATGCTTGGACTAATCTGAAAAATTCATTAAAGAACAATATGCAAATGTAAAAGTAAGAGCATCGAAGATTTATCCCAAAAGATAAAGGTAAATTATGAAAATTAATTCTAACATCACACAGCAATTGAAATAACTCAATTCTACAAGATATAGTAATTAATAGTTGCAGAAGGAAGGAAATAATTATGGCACAAAAGAAAAAACAAATCTTCCAACGACCTGGCCCAAAGCCTCTAGAAGTTACTGCTGAAAATACTCAGAACACGATTACGAAGAAAGCACTACTTTTCTCATTAATCACAATAGTAAAGATACAACATCACCATACTAAAAATACTCAGTTTTCAATACAAATATAATAATGTCAAAATGAAAGTTAAAGCTCGGAAATTAAATGTCTTCTTCTTTTTCACCTATCAGCCTTATATAACCTAATGGGAAACTAATATATGAGAGTGAATCCTCAGGATCAGGAGATCCTGAGGATTTCACAACTAATCATTGTATTTCCATTATAAAATTAGCTCAATTCTCATATTCTTTCGCTAGCCCATGCAATGAAGAAGTGGTCATCTTTCTTTCTTCGGCTGTTGTTTTCCATCTATTTAACAACAATTGTCCAATTCTAATTTATGCACATAAAGGCAAGAAAAAGTTATTTTTTAAGCTAAAATCATACAATTTGTTGGAAATTGATTTTATTCAACTTTCACAATATTTTCTTCTATATTCTCCCAAAAAACGAAGATAAATACATAAAAGTAAATAATTAACCAAACTGACATGAGGATAAAAAAATACCTTTTATGTGACTCAACAATTGGGACATCATCGGAGATGGTTACGGAAGTGTATGTCATGTGAGTTGAAGGGTCTTTTGAGCTAGGAGATGTATTTGGAGATGATGTTGGAGTGCTTGGGGATGACACTAGAATGTTTGGAGATGATGCTGGGGTTTCTTGCAGAAGGGTGGATGGTGCTTGAGTGCCTCTCTCTCGTTCCTCTATTACGAGAATGTTTGTATTTCTTTGAATTGATGGCTCTTCCTCTGTTAAGTACACAACCTGGGTTGGCTTTATTATTTTTTCCCTTTTTCCTTTAGGACCTGGGACAAGTGGTTTGGTCAATTTTTTTTGCGAGGGGTAATGAGGGTTGGTTGAGATTGCGATTGAATGGTTGGGAGAGGGATGGTGGCGAAAACAAGGGTTGTGATAATGGGTGAAAACTAACTAATATATTTGAATTCATTTCAAGAGGGAAATTGAGTACTTGCAACTCCAATGCTTACCATGGTCCTATGGAATTTTTGCATCATTGTCTCCAGCTTCTGAAATACTAGTTGTAGTTGCATCTGTGCAATCTGTTACATTGTGTCTACCTCAGTTTTACCTGGAAGTGGCTGAGGAACCATACCATCAAAAGAGTATACATGTATAATATTCCAAATTCCTCCTGTTAATCCTGGCCATGACATGAATTCACTGCGGAAGGCTTCCTCAGTCAATTGTAACTTTTGTGGCCTCTTATGAAATGTATCTTCTCCTACGCAATGAGGCCTAAGCCAAGTGTTTCCAAGGGAAGCCCAGAACCATATTTTTTTTTAGCATTCATCTAAAAGGGCTCTTGGGATTCTTTGTTGCACATTAATAACATCTAACATTTTCATGTACCATTCCGCAAAGTATTATTCATTAATTTCCTTACTAATAGGGTCTCTTGAGACTCTCCATGGTGTGTATGTGAGTGCTAGCAACTACTCCTCGGTTACTTCTGCAAGCGGTCTTCCTCCCGGCCGACACCACTTCCACATTTCCAACGCCATTATGAGGTACCCATAAATGAATCTGGTAGCTCTCCGAAAGTTGTCTTCGCATGCGTCAACAAATTCTTAAAGTAGAAATGCACACCAATTGAGTTGCACTCCCTCCACACAGTGCTCTAGAACTGATATGGTGTCCAATGTGCATTCTCCTTTTGTGTAGTGTCTCACTATCTTCCACGCAATAAAATAATATGAAAAATTGATGTTGGGCTTATTTATAAGCTCTATATTTTCTCCTTTTCCCCTTCTTTTTGTGGCATACTTCTCGTATTAATTATGCTTTGAAACTTTCTTCGCTCGTTTGGAGGTGTTTTGGAATGTTGTAGCTACATCGTTCCCTTTCGTTGAAATTCTTGTGAGTCACTGGATGTCATCTACATGAATCTTTATCTCCCGGCCGAGCCACAAGGAACTGTTATGAACCCTACTAAGTAGTAGCTTTGTGCAATGCATTTTTTTCCTTGCGTGCCAAAAACCAATAGGCTTTGTATGTGCAAAATTATGGATCTCTTAATACCCCCGAAATCTTGATTAAATTGAGCCACTTATTGCCATTGTCCTTGATCTAATTATATATATACACTTGCATCTTTAGTGCAGGGAATTGGAAGGAATCAGTAAAATCAATGTCGACTAGCACTGCATTATCGTACTTTATTATGATGGACTCAAGCATCTAGATTCCTGGGTCGAGTTGTGGCTCAAATACTGATGCAATTTCCTTTGTAGAATAATTAGAAGTTTTTACATGATGGAAGTTGATGAGACTGGATAACTAATTATTTTGCAAGTTTCCTTTGCGACTACAATCATGTGGACAGTTAACTTAAATGAGGTGGACTCTGACTTTGCTGACGATGGCTTTGGGATTTGGATGGATGTGATGGGAAATTATTATATCTTGATGTGGAAACTTTATTACCGAATGATGTTTGTAATTACGAAAAATATTTCCAAATTTTGACTGAGACTACATACTGACACCTACTTGAAGGATAATTATGGTGAAATGATGGTGGACGTAATGAGTCGTACGGTATCCCCCTTGACCACAATTGGTTGCAGGATGGACACCATTCTGCAACTATGTATCGGGTTATTATTCATGACTCAGACATTATTTGAGGGTTTATACTCTACTCCTCCTAATGGAAAAGACTTACCTAACCTACATACTTCTCTCAGGTGCGAGAGTTTATTGTACATGAAATTTTGGCAATAATTCATGGAAGGGTTTCAAGCGTGAGTCACTGAGCCTACTAGGTAGTACTATACCCTCTAGTTGAGCGAGCTTAATAGGTCCTGAATCCCGAATCTCTGTAACATAGAATGGTACCAGCCAATGCATTTGCAATTTACCTAGGAATTTTTGGAATTTACTATCATATAGTAGGACATGGCTTTCAATGGTGAATGTTTTCTTTTTAATGTGGCAATCATGCCATGCTTCCTGGAATTTCTTCTCAACGAATTGATGGAAATCTGCGAGGAATATTGATTCTTCTAGTTCGTCTAGTTCTTCCAACTACTTTGTTATAGACTTCTCTTTAGACATTCCTATTGTTGTCGCGATAAAATTATTGGGGACAATAAATTCTATTGGTACAAATGCTTCTTCTTTACAAAAGTTGAAATGGAATCTGATTATGTAATATCTTTACAGTGTTTCTATAAGCCTATAAAGTAGATGGAATCCTCTCATCTCAGTCATCTCGATTTGCAGAGCATACCTTTGTTAGACCCTTTTCTAATATCTTATTAAAGGCTTCGACCATCCCATTTGCCTATGGGTGGTACGGGTTGCTCTTTTGATGTTGTATCATAAATTTCTGCAGTAATGACTGGATTGATGGATTAATGAAGTGCATCCCTGGGTCGATTGTCAAACTCTTCGAGTATCGAACCTGGTGATTATGTTTTCAAAGATAAAACTAGATGCAGTGTGGGTGGTATAATCCTTTACTAGTGCATCCTCAGCCCATCTGGTTAGATACTTTGTTGCGGTTATGATCTATCTTATTTGCGAGTGTCGTGCAACAGGATTTATGGGTCAAATGAAGTCAACTTCCTATTTATCAAATGCTTGTATTGATCTTACAGGTTGTAGTTGTAACTCATCCCTATGTGATGGTTTTCCAACCCTCTGACATACATCACATTTATTATTCCTTTTCATCTTTATGTACGGTGGGCCACCATAATCCTGCTTGTAGGATTTTCCTTGCAGTGCACTTTCCGCCTGCATGTCCTCCTACAACTCCATTATGACATTCCCATAGGATCCCTGCCCTTTCATGATATAATATTCACCTTATTATTACTTATTCTAACCCCAATTTGTATTATTGACTCGCAATGAGCTTATAGTGTGCTACTCTTACCACCAAGTGTTTTCTTTGGGTTTTTGTATACTCCTCTGGGAATTTCCCTGTAGCCAGGAACAATTTTATTTCCTCTAGAGGAGTCTACTACAACTTCCACCCAAAATATATCCGCATCTGCTAACTGATCTTCTACATGCCTTCCATTTTCTCCTGACTTAAGCCTTGACAAGTGATCTAGTCCCACATTCAGCTTTCCTAGTATAACAATTACCTCAAACGTGAATTCTTGGAATAGCACTAACCATCTACAAATTCCTCCTTCTATTACTGTCTTATTCACAAGGTATTCAAGTGTTGAATGATCTTTGAGAATTTTGAATGGACCCTAAACAGATAGTGGCGTAAATTTTGTGGCGAGTATACCATCGCATGCGCTTCCCATTTAGTAGTTTTGTAATTTATCTCTGTAGTTGATAGTTTCCTACTGGCGAAGTATATCGGATGGTCCAAATTTGTCTCCCCAAGTTGGGCTAGAACTTCCCATAATGAAATGGTAGAAGCATTAATGTGAACATGAAATTATTTATCCCAATTAGGGTACACCAAGATAGGTGCACTTGCCAACTTTTCCTTCAATATATTTAGTAGCCTGTATGTCCGAGCATAGATCTTAGTTGCTTGAAATTTTCTAGAGGGTACATATTGACGATTTACGAAACCTTAGCGAGATATACACATACTCCATATTTTCATGGAATGTGGCCTAGAAATGTTCTTAATGGCACTGGGAAGATGCATTTCTTTACATTCAAAGAGATTTGTATTTGTTTGCATTGATTAGACACTATACATAGTAGACTTGCATGCTTCTTCAGTAGATTGTATACAGTCCAATCATCCATATAAACCTCTAATAACCTTTGGATGTACCCCCTGAATGTTGCTATAACTATTCGTGAGAATATTGTTGGTGCATTCTTCAACCTAAAAGGCATCGCATGATAGGTGTATGAGCCCCATTTGGTTGTAAATGTAGTTTTCTTCTTCTCTTCCTCAACTATTTTGACCTGGTGGTATATGGAGAATCCATCCATGAATGAATAAGCTTCATTCCCTGCTACATTTTCCAAAAAATAATCACTAAAAGGTGTGGGAAATGGATCATGCACACATGCATTATTAAAACTGCGGTAACAAACACAGACTTTTATTTTTTATTTTTCCTTTTTATTCTGGATAACAATGGGACTGACCCACTTTGCTTGCTCAACTAGAAATATTAGTCCCACTTCTAGCCTTTTGTCAATCTATTTCTTCACCTTCTCTTTTACCCTAGCGTTTAATTGGTACAATCTTTGTTTCACTGGTCTAGTCTCCAGCTTAAGCATTATGCACGTTTCCCCCAAGTCTCCTTTTATCCCCTTCAATTATGAAACAGAGGGAGGAAACAGATCTTCATATTCTGTCAATAGATCAAATTTTTTCTTTGTTTTTTATTTGTCCCATTATTCCTTGATAGAAGCTAATTTGGGCTTATCCCTACTTCCAATATTATGCTTTATAATATTGAGCGGTAATAAATGGAGCCCTTTCGTAACAGATCCCTCCTTCATTTATCACTCCCCTTCCTTCTCTTCAAAAAATAAATGCCTCTAGTTTTCTAGCTCATCATCATCTATTTCCTGATCTATATTTCCACAAGACACTACTTCCTGGTAAATTGATTCAGACATTTTCTTCAAAGTGGCTTGATCCATCAACTCCTCGGGTTGGATTGTAAATAGAATATTCTTCATGGCTTGCAAAGCATATGTTACCTTCAGATTGTCCTCCTTAAAATAAAATCTATTTACAAACTTTCTTGATAGTAATTCCCAATTAATTTTATGTCTCTTTTTCGGTGGTGTACCATGTTTGCGCGATTGTTCCCAAGGAGTGGACAAAGTTATGAACCCATAAGCCTCTGGGATAACTTTCCAGTTCCCACTATTCCTCACAACCTTTTATGTGTACTTGGGGATTTGAAGTTCCCTTGTACTTCTGATCTGGTTGTGGTCCTTCAGACACTTGGAACCTATTTCTTAA
This sequence comes from Pinus albicaulis, assembly GCA_034641835.2. NCBI lineage: Eukaryota > Viridiplantae > Streptophyta > Pinopsida > Pinales > Pinaceae > Pinus > Pinus albicaulis. Next base: position 182,462,951 of record CM076583.1, on the reverse strand, counting down.
GGTCTTCACAACATCTTCCTGTCCCCTGAGATGGTTGTGATGGGTTCCCCACCACCTAGTAGAGGTTTCTTGCAATGCCACATTCATTAAGGGAATTTTGTGTTCCTCGGGGATAGTATCATCTACTTTATTAGTAAACATTTTAACAACTTCCATATTTGTAAAAGTGCAGTAAATTCTTACCTTTGTCCCGATCCATTTGACTCCTCGGATGACAGCGCATCTTCTAGTATTGATTTTGTATCCTCCCTATAGTCAGTCATCCAACATAACCTCTGACCCTATCTCAGAGCTCTGGATGCTCTGCCAACTCACTTGATCTGAATGGATTGTGCTTTTTACGCTATACAAAGTATCCAAATAGATATGATAATGTGTGCATAAGGTTCTCCTTCATATTGCAAGTTAAACAATTAGTTTTGGCTTTGTTTATCAAATTTTTGTGTCAAGATTGATTAATTATTTTAACTGTTTATCATTGTACAATAGTAAAGAACAGAAAATAAACTTCACAAAGCACCTTACACAGCAAATTGTTGACGCAGTTCACCTCTCTTGGGCTACGTCTGCCGGTCTAGCTCCCAATGGCATGTCCCTCTTGTATTAATTTTCTCAAAATGCAAGTACAAGTGAAAATAAGCCTCAATAGGAAAACATCTGTGTAAAATAATCTTTAGAAGGTATGAAGTAGTCAGAGAGGACTATTCATTTACATAAAACAGATAAAGAAAGCCCAATACACTGCCTTCTCCATGATGGCCCTGATGGCTCCTTGATCTTCCTCAAAGCTAAAACTATTGAACATGACCTATGTTCGACCTGAAACCTATGCCAAACTTCTCATAATGTCGAAAAGACCCAAAATTGACTATTTTTGCACCCAATTTGGTTCAATAATGAGGGAGTTATGGCCAAAACAAAATTTGCCCAATGTCCCCCAAAAACTCAACTAAAATGTGGAGGACTGCAAGTTAAAGTCGACAAAATTGCGAACCTCCCAAAAATGGCGGAAGCGCTCCAAACATGGTAGACGGTTTAGGTGGCATTTAATGTTGGAGGTAGGTGGGTCACATGGACCTTCACCTTAACTGCCTCCGAAACCACGTAATAAAAGTTTCATAAACCACACATTAAATGTTTGAATGGTGTTGGCCACATGGGCCCAAACCCGCCGGAATTTAACCTCTACCCTTATCCATTAACCGTTAAACCCCGGTCACGGGCTCCGGACATGTGAAGCTGGGCTAGTCCTAAGCGGCTAGCCCTTTAAATTTTCTGCCCATTATAATTTAACCCTTCAAATACTATTTGATGACTACAATTTATAAGAACCACTCCCATAGCACGACGATAGAACGCAACACTATCCACCATGAGGTCTAGGGTTCAACTCCTGTGGACTCATAATTTTTTTTGAAATGCCAATCCTCCTCAGCCTAGGGCCACGTGGCGGCCTTTGGGCTTGCCACGTGGCACCCTTTGATTGGCCAAAAGAAAATAAAGTCAAACCAACCTCAGATCAGCAACTGCCACTTGTCATTAAATAATTCACCCTCTAGGGAATATTCTGTGGAATATTCCCAAATATTCCTTTTAAATTTTTCCAAATTTGAAAATTCAAACTTGGTCAACTCATTTTTGGAGTTTACTAGATGATTTCAAACCTCAATAACTTCTGCATATGACCTCGGTTTTGAGAACTGTTCATGGCACCAGAATCACAGCAACGAGACCTTTCTGGTCATTCATATTGCAACAATTTCTGAGAACTTTAATTTTTGAGCATTTTTTATCACTTGGACATGATCTCCTAATCATCACTGAACCTTATGTTGTCATATTAATGTAATCCTCCCCTTTTCCTGTGGTCATCTAGTATAGCTGATCTAAGATTCCAAGCTCTTCTCTTGTATCAACTGATTCTGTGAGCATAGGACCTTGATAAGGGTCCAACAATTGAATCACCCTAACCTCCCCATTTTCAAATATCATCAACTCTTTCTTTAAATCATTGACTTCATAATTATCAAACTCCCATTCTATGCCCAACAGTGTCAGATAGGGGTCCTTATCACCCATAATGTCTATCACTACAAAAACAATGTAGGTCCTTAATCCCACAATGTCACGCTTAACATCTTCTAGTCTCCCAACTAGTATAATACAATATTGGTTTGCCATGACCAATTATATGGGAGTGACGCTATCTTGGGATTTCCTAGTCCCTCCCAACTCTTCCTCGGGAGTATATTTACATCTGAACCTAAGTCTAGTATTTTATCCCTTATTTGAAAGCCCACAACATGCGAATCGATTCTGAATTCATTTCCTATACGTATTTTATTTATTTTAACCCTCCTTACATGCCTTTTTGGAAGATTGGTAGTGATTGGGTTGAATTTATCTAGTCCACCCTCAACAACTATCTTCAAATTATCTTTTAACATATTGAGCATGTTTCATCATTTATGATATTTAAGAATAACCTGAACCATTCTTCTATAGGTTGAACTAGTTTCAAGGTTTTCTTTGCTTCCTTTGTTGGTTGTACCTGTTGTAGGTCTATGTGTGAGCTTAGTTTTGAGAAGGTCTCCCCTGCTTCCTTGAAATACTCCTTTTTTTATTAGATTTATAAGGTTTCTTTGGTGATATAGGCTTTATTTGCTTCGGTGGCTCTATTTCTCCTATGTCTCTTCCTTTCTTCTTTCCTCTTATTGTCACTATGGCTACACATGGTAGTGGTTGCATCTCAAAAATTCTTGGTTCTGCATTAATTAAGTTAGCACCCCTCTATGTACTCCTCTCTTCCAATATTTTTATTAATTCAGGGCAATCCTCTGTAGCATGTGTGTTTACCCTACACTGAGAGCACCAAGGTCTTCTTGGTAGAGGGCATTCCCTCACAACATGTCCTTCTGGGTCATAGTTATAACATATTAATGGTCCTCTTCCTCCCATCCTAACCCCCCTTATTCTCGGCCCTCCTCGTCCTCGAGGAGCCTCGTTTAACCTATAATATATTTTGTCTAGTCTATCTGCTTGTGCATCCAATGCTCTACACTGGTATGTGTGGTGTGTTGTTGAGGCACATAACTCACAGCCAATATTTTTTCGGACATCAGAGTACTTTTGTAGAATGGGACATAGATGAGGTGGATGGAAAACTCCCTTACAAATTTCACAGTATTCATTTTTAGTTGTATTCTATTGATTTGGGAATCCATGGAAGTGTGTTTGACCAGGGTAGAGACCTTGTGTATTGACTTGAGGAACTCCTTGAGCTAGTGGTGTTATTTGGGGTCCTGCTGATGATGACCTGATTTTTTTCCCCTGCAACCAAGGAAATTCTAATATTAAGTGTCCCTCTAGAAAATAATGTATACCCCACACATTCAGTCATGTTGGGCACACCGGTTGTATGTCATTGAGTTTCACAATTAATCTTGGAATTTAGTGTTGTAACCCCAACACAGAGGGATCCTGGGTGGTTATTCCCCCTTTCAATTCTTGCGGATATCCTACCATTTCTTCAATTCGCATTGCTTGTTCCAATGTGTCTTGGAGCATGTCAGTCTTCTATTGCGTCAACGGTTTTCTGGTAAGGGGAAGAAGAGCCTTGATAAAACAATCATGCTAATGATTTGGGTCTATGCGATATCTCAATTTTCCAATGGAATATTTGAATCTCCTCATCAATTCCCAAACAGTCTCTCCTACTCATTGCTTGATTTCCCAAATTTTAGATAACCCTTGTTGGTTTTTCTGTGTGAGTTTAAATTCTTGTACAAACCTCTTTTTACATCATCTACGGTTGGATTTGGATGCACTTATGACCACTTAATGAACCATCGTAGGGATCTCTCCCATAGCATAGTCTGAAAGTCAATTAACTTAACAACATCATGCATTTGGCAAGCCCTCTAGATTGCCTCACACAAATACTAGTGTTGTTCAACATTATCATTACCTTTTTCCTGAGAACTCGGGATATTTGGTGAATTACCTTGCCATTTCTGTCTCTGTATGTGGAAGAAATACAAATCCTTTAGTCTGTACTTGAGAAATTCCTCTGCTAATAATACTACTAGTATTTTCTTGTACCTTAGACTGAATGCTATGAATTTTACTCGATCTTCAAAACTTTATCAAAAATTTATTCGGGGGTGATAGAGTACTAGGAGAAGGTTACGAAAAATTCTACTTGTATTTTGGGAATAGAATTACATTGTATCAAGGCCGCTAGTCTTTATTAAGACAATCATTCCATCACAACATGTAGTTCACCATCTGAATCATTCTTGGGTCTTTTGTCCTCCTCTCCATTGGACATCTTTCCTTTTCTGAATAAGGATGGGCTCCTATGAACCTATCTAAATCCTCTGGTGTACCGCTATGTTCCTGTGGATCCTCTCGCAAATTCGTCCTCCACTTAAATATGTGGTGCCTCTCCTTTTTGGCATGTGTTGTCTTTTTTCCTTTAAAACTTCCTTATTTCCCTCTCCCACCACTTCTCAGCGACTTGTGCCCTCCAATATGTTCTTAAATCTCTTGAATTCTTAGAAATTCTTGCGTCCATCTCATTAGTCTTTTATTTCTTCTCCTATCCATACAATCTCTCCCTTATGTCCTTCCCCTAGTAATAGTTCTTTAAGCTTCCATAGTCATACTTTGGAAATCCAACAATCCCTCTTCCACCATTAGAACCATCATCCACAATGGGATCTCTTTCAGCAACTTCCCTGACAACCCGAACATGAATATAGTTGTTTCTTTAGAAATGTATTGATGAGTTTCAATTGAAAACTCTACAATGTACCCCTCCACATTCGACTATACCGAAAATTTCACTTCTCGGGTCAGATCAATATCCAACTTGTGGAAGGTTTTCAGATCTGCATGTGTCTAGTTGCGATGAGATCTATTTAACTCTCCAAATTGTTCTTTTACTTGGAGTCTTCACAGCCATTTATAAAGCTCCTTAGGAAAATTTCCACAAAATATCTCATACAAGTCACTTGTTAATTCTGAGAATAATATTTGGTCCCACACATTTATTTCCTTCTGATGCCAGAGCTCAATTTGTTGTGGTATGAATCGATCTACATGGTTATCCCACCAACTTCAAATTTCATTATTGTAGATCCTCGATACCATGATCAAATTATTTGATGAAGCTTCGGGTCCTGGTAACGGAACCATTTTTTGGCAAAAAAATGACTTCTGGGCAAGACCCAGGTTCATGCTCAAAGGCCAACAAGGTCCCGCTGTAGTCTAGGACAACGCCGAAAATTTTACCTTGCTCAAGGGAAAGAAAGGAGTCTCACCCGAGGTGCGTTGTGACCTTACTAAAGTAAGATAACTAGAACCTTGATATTCATATCCACATTATCATCTATTATCTAGTGCAAATACACCACAACCATTGATAGACTACTCGCATCATAAATTACACAGAGAAAGGACCGATTCCATCAGATACACCAATATACATTATAAGAAAATTTAAATTATTCATCTACATATTCATACGCAGGAATACATACACACAAGACACACCAAAGGCCACAATATATCCATATATTAGATTCCACAACAGTAAATTACGTCAGAGGTTAGATTCTCCATAGAGATCTTCGTACTACTCAGAACCCAAAATACAGGACTGACTGACTCGTTGTTGTCTCTCTTCTACCATCGTCTTGCATGACTGCCTCCCTTCTTCCTTATCTACCATTTTCTTTCCTGCACTGCCAATATTTCCTTATTTCCTGCCTGGCTGCCTTTCTCCACTCGACTGTTCTATGTTCTATTCCTCTTTTCCTTCTGTCACTTTGAGTCTTCTCTTGTTCACTATTAGTTTCTTCCACCACCTGTGCAACTTCTCTTCCGCAACCCACCACCTGCGCAACTACTAACCGGAAACTCACCACCTTCACAACTGCTAATCCACAACTCCCAAAAACATCTTATATTTTCCGAAATGAAGGCCCTAACAAGCATTAAACCTAGGGTATAATAATGACCCACATTTGTAACTGAGAAACGATAATTTATAAATTGAAACCTCAATTTAACTTACCAAAAACTTGTAAGGTCGATTTCAACACCACTCCATACCTTGTTTTCAAATAAAAAACTTGTAAGTACAAGGAGGAGAATGAAATGTTAAATATAAGTAGTGACTAAGGGAGGCATCAAAACCATCTGGTGAATTACCTAATAAGTAGTCGAGAATAGCTAAAGAGCTACAAGAATGTGGAAACCAAAGAGGGGTTTCATTCCAAAGGACATACAAATTCATTACCTGTATTTTTTATAGAAGGAATAAACACATAATTTAATCAAATAACCATAGAGAAGAAATGGTGAAAAAAATGAAATGAAAACAATGCGAACTATAACGTTAGTAAGTCTCACCTTTTGTGGGAGAGAGTGTTTCTCTTCGTTAGACACCATGCCTCAAACGAACAAGATTAAGTTTAGGAAAAGGGAGGAATGGAATCCACAATAGGCTCTAAAACTAAACACAGAGTTGAGTGACCCTCTAATTTGTAACAATAAACAAATGAACCAAATTAGCATCAGGTTATGCTTTTTATATCCTATTGGAACCCTAGAAAATCTCATTTTTTCGTTTGCCAGGTTAACTACAAACCGTTGATTTGGAAAGGATGTTTGGCAGGTGAAACTTGGTGTAATCACATGGTTCGGTTGTATGTGTCATATCCTTGGTGTGCCATATACAATAATGGCACACCCTTAGTGGGGTTAAGTGGCATATCTTTTGCATATTATTTATGTGGCATATCCTTTGCATAGTCTTTATATGGAAAAGTAAATTTTGTGCATACATATACAGTGCAGGTCTAATGAAAAAATTCATTATACTAAACCTTCACATGTGTAAAATTATGAATTAAAGTAAATCTAAGTTGGCATATGTAATAGTTCAAGGTCTCACACAAATCATACTGGTGAACATCAAGAGAAAGATAATGAACCTACTTATGGGTACAATATATCTACTACAATATAAAATATTTTGAGAAAGAATCAATATTTGTATTAATTTTTTTTTTATTGTGTATGCTGTATGTTACATTCTCCCACAATTATCACACACCCTTCCTCCTTCCTCCATATAATCCTGAATTGGAGAAATTTCTTTGCATGGTTCTCAAAACTATGTTCGGTGTCTCTAAGTGTAGAGGTGCAGTTGTACATAGGTATGGAAGGAGCACAAAGAAAGTTTTTTTTGCACCTCATCATTAAATATTTTAAAAATAAATTTTGTTCGGTTTAATTTTATAGTTATTTGAACCTATATTCCTTATATTGCTAATTTTTAAATAATTTTTAAATTTACCATCGATTTCACTTTCGCACTCCACAAAATCAAAGAGGACAGGTATAAAAAATGGAACTCAAAGTTAATGAAAAAATCGATACCTACAATATCTAGTGGAAGTATGGGTTTTTTAAATTGGGAAGGGGTATTGGTTTTTCATTGCTAGGGGGTTAAATAATGTCATTTTTAGGGGTATTTTCTAATATGTAGTCAAATTAATGGTATTGTTTAATATGCCATGAACGCATGCGATAGGCTAGAGGTTCATTGAGTGAAGCCCCCATCAGAAGTATGTAGGAGGGGAAAATTTCTTGTTCCCTGTTTAGGAAGAGGGAAACCTTGAACACTCAACAACATTGGAAGCATAATTTTGTAAATGAAATTAACTATCACTTGTTCTGAGGAAGCTTATTAAACGTTAAAATAGATTAGTTTCTATATGATGTGAAAAGTATTTTCAAAATATACATTGCACCGAGTGTGTAGGAAAAAATATTTACACGATATAGTCCTTTATATTTAAAAAAATCCCTCGTACACAATTTATTTACACACCCTTTCTCCACATATAAAAATAGTAGTAGTTTAATTTTAAACTAATATATTAAAGCTTCATCGCTATATTTTTTCAAGCCAACCTCACTTATGTAAGGGACCTACAACCTCGTTAGTTCTGGCATCATTGGGAAGAGTAGTCACCAACCAAATTAACCTTTTTTTCCATGCCTCAACTCCACATATTAGATTAGCATTGTGCAGAGGAAGAACTCTTGACTCTATATACTCTCCACTCTTTAAAAAAATCTCCTATAGATAATTTCTCGGCACATCCTTTCTCCTTCCTCAAAATATCTTTTCAACCTCCCCACAAAACCCTCAATTACATAAGAAACTTGGAAGCCCATCTGTTTTGGCATCATTGAACAAATAAATAATAGTTTCAAGCATAAAAGTATCAGAGCAGTCACCGAACAAAAGGCCACTCACAAAATTGTCCTTTTGTAAATAAAATAATTTGTCATGAAATGAAAAATACCTAAATTAAATCTCCCTCCAGAAGAGGATATATGTCACATCAAGGATCACTTAGCCAATCGAAAATTAGAAATAAGATTTCCAAAAATTAGAAAATTATTTTTGAATTTACAGGAAAATATAAATATTCAACATTTTCGTAAAACTTTGGTTAAAATTATAAAAACTTATAAAAAATAATATAGAGTCAACACGCTTTGACCATGAATTGAGTGTTATAGTCCCTAGCAAGGTGGGTACTAATAGCACTTATGTCCATTGTAGCTTTCACTTAGGCAGAGAGGCAATTCCCTTCTTCCTCCACATAAAAGATACAAAGTTCCTTTACTTATATATTTTTCATTTTTTACATCTTTCTATGATTTTCTTGGTAAATTTTTTTTATGATATATTGTTTTAAATTTAGATTTATATTTATTTATTTTTAAATAATTTATTTTATTATTTAATTAATTAATTTTAATTATGTTTATTATTTTTCAATATGACTATATATTTTATTATATATATATATATATATATATATATATATATATATATATATATATATATATATATGTATATATATATATATATATATATATATATATATATATATTAAATTTTCATATTTTAAAATTTAGTTTGTCCCTCCTCAATGGGGGTGGTAAATGGATAATTGGAGGCCCAAATTTAGGGTGTAAATGACCAACCTAGGCATCATTAATGAGCAGAATGTGTGTAGAGAAATCCCAAAGAAGCGTCAAACAAGTGAATGTTCTATAGGTTTACTTGGTTATAAGAGAATTGGTCTCGTTAATTATGTCCATTTTTTCTCTAGCAGGAGTTGAAGGAGTGGAGAGCTAGGGTAACAATTGTTACATAGGAGTGGGGAAGCTATGCTGGCGAGATACACTCATTCTCTAGTCGGCAAGTGCATGAAAAGAACCTCGTTGGAAAGAAAGATGTGTTTAAATATGTAACTAGGTTCAGTCTTCATAATGAAATATGTAATCATGATTTTATGTATTCGTTTTAAAGAGAAACGAAAATTTATTGTTATCCTTGAGGCATGGTTATCATGCTCAAGAGAAATTTATGTTTAGTTCAAGCACCCATTGAGTTCTCCTAGGGAATTTCATTAAGTCTACAAGTCAATTTAGTCATTTTCAAGTATGAAAGACCCTTTTCGCCATGTTGCATCTTGTAAAGAAAATTTTGTATAGTAAAAAATGTCAAAGAGACCCTTCACGACCTTCTCATAATGCCACAAAAAGTTATACTTAAAAGGAGCACTAGTAGACTTTCCAAGGAAGATCAAGTTGGCCTATTAGTGTATAATAAGAGTCCTATATTTAAGTGACCTTGAACTCACTTGAAGAGTGCTTCCAATCATTGAATAAGATCAATCAAGAAAGGATAGAGGACGAAAAAGAAGCCAAAATACTTAACAAAGAAGATGAGAAGGAAAAAAAAAAATTGACAATCTTTGGGCTCAGATTATTCACACGTGTGAAAGGGATAGGTCATCACCTACTGCTGCAGAAACATAAATATTGTAGTCATTATCTAAAGTTGATTTTTGGGTATAAATAGGTCTCCTTTACAAGTTGAATTGACAAGGAGGACAAGAAATGACAAGAGAAGGAGAAAGGAGAAAAAATAATCCATCTTATAGCCACATGTGTTATATTAGGGTTTTTTCAGAAGAGACTAGAATTTTCATTTCATAAGAGGTCGAGAATTACAGTGAAGGATCAGATTTGAGCTTATGATGTGAATGAAGAATTATAGCAAAAATACTTTGGTTGACCTTGTTAAAGTAAGGCCTTCAAGAATGATTGGGAGTTGATCTTGGAGGGGTCCTTTGATAAGGATGATAGATCTTGGAATTATTCATTTGAATATCCATAAGAAGAGAAGTGTTCTTTCGGTTTTTCCTCTCAAGAAGAGAGGTTGAGGCCATGGATGATATCCTATATATTGTTTCCTCTTGTCTCATTGTTATTTATGGTTTTTTATCTTCTTGATGATAATAACATAATAATAATAAGTGGAAGAATAATTTAATCAAGTTAAATTTAAAAATACATCACAAGTACTTATCAATTTAATATAAGTCAACTAATTTACTACCCCTATATTTATCAACATGGAATTAGTGCTAAGGTGGAAATATAAGGAAAGGAATATTGTGGAAGTACCATCAAAAGAAATATCAAATGTCAAGGAATCAAATAGGACATTGAACCATAAATAAATGATACATAAGGAACAAGCAATCTAAAAAATAAGGACCATTTATCACATCTCAAGCATCATCACATCTCAAAGAGAAGAATACCTCAAAATCATAGCTCATTCAAATAAGCATTATACACATGAATCATTCACGATAAACTCACACATTTTTTAGTCATCATCACAAAGAATATTTCAAGGACCCTGCCTCCACTGAAAGAAGGACTGGAAAGCATCTTTAAGTCTCTACATCCAAGGGAAGTAGGAAGAGTCACTTACATCGTCAAGAAATCAAGGTGATATTCCTCTTCTTGATTCAATCATCACTATTAAAGCATACTTTAATGAATACATATTCATCAAGAATACATCTTCTATTATCAACATCATAAAGAAAGTCATCAAATTGAAAATTTCATCATCTAGGAGTATCTTCACTTGACAAGTAAGTATATTTATATATATATCTGAATCTATTAAAATGACTTCATTTCGCAAGGAGATCAACAAATTGGTTGGCTCATCAAACTTTCTTGCTTGGAATAAGAAGACATATTTGATACTCATAGAAAATTAAGTTGTTGGACATGTTAAGGGTTCAATCTCTAAACCTCCAAAGGAAGAAGCTCAAGCTCTAGATAATTACATTAAAGGGGAAATGAGAGCTCAAATTATTCTTATAGTATCCATTAAGGATCCCCTCATACATTATGTATCAAATTTGGAATTATTAAAATAAATCTATGAGAAGTTAGTATAATTTTTATTCACAAGCACCGTTGGAGAAGTCGTATCTTTGAAAACTAAGCTATATAAGATGAAAGTGTCAAAGGAAGAAGCAACAACCTCATATCTTATGAGGGTGTGAGAAATAAGATACCGACTACAAGATTTGGGGGAAATAATGTTTGATAAAGAAATAACCATACTGGTGCTTAATGCACTACTTGATGAATGGGGCAACTTCATATAAATATTATATGGAAAAAATGAAACACCCATTTAGTTAACTATGGTCACTGTGTAAGATTGAATAAATCAGGTTAAAAGAAAATACTAATGTGGTACCAAGTACACAAGTTGAATCATTTGCTACCATTGCTAAGAGAAAAGGAAAGCTTGAGAAGTTTGGTGCTCACAAAAACAAGATCAATATTTCAAATATCCAATGCTATGGTTTTCAGGAATATATGCACTACAAGAGAGATTCTTCTAAACTCAAGAAGGAAAACAAGAAAAGGAAAGAAATGATTGAAGCCCATATCACCAAAGAATTAGAAGAAACTAATAAGAATAAATCCAAGAAAGAATGGATATATCTTCACTATTAAGGTATCTACATTAAGGAGAAGTAGGAGGTGATAACACCTCTACTATTGTGAAATATAGTTATCATTGTAGAAAACATTGTAAGAATGATAGGATGCATCATATTAGGATATGACCTCATATTTGAAGCATACAATTGAAGCAAGAGCTTGACATCATTTTAGAATCTTAAAAGATAGTTGAAGTTGAAGTATACATGATTGTAACAATCATCATAGAAAGGAAGTAGCTATTGGTAGCCTCATTGAAATCATAAGTAGTGTGTAGGAAGAAATTCATCTATAATGGTAAAAATAAGTCAGCATACATCATCATCATCTAAAAGTAGCATTTTTAGAATGAGGATAATTAAGATCCTACGACGGAATCTTCATTAGAAGGTTCACCTCTCTTGGAAGAAGCAAGTATCTCATTGAGAATTCCTCCTTGTACGAGATTCATTATTTAGAAGGATGATGGTATGGTGACAAAGGAATGCAACATGGTTGAAGAAATTTCAATCAAGGAAAGAAATCTTCTAAAGGAAGTCTAGATGAGAAAAAGTAGATAGGAATGTATATTTTTTATAGATTAAGTCATCTCATCATACAGTTTTCCATAGCATGGGTGCATGTTGTACCTCATGAGCCTGATCGAAGGAAAGGGATCTTTCCCTTTGGAAAGATGCATGGTTCACATATTCACAAGATGAAATCAAAATAATACGTCCTCATATGGAATATGAGGTGGTTGTAAAATATGAAGGAACTATTGATGGAAGTTCCCGAGGAACAATATGTGAAGGAAGAGATCATGAAATATGAAACTATAAGACATAAGAGAAGATAAGTGATAAACATAAGATGGCTGACAGAGTTGGATAGGAAATCTCCATGGAGAAGGTATAAATATTTTAAACAAATGATATCCTTGAAATTTATTTCTTTTGAGATGCGCTTATGATTCTGCAGGATATTGATGTTGCATGAAAATAAATGTCCTGATGAAAGGCCATCATAAAAGGTAAATTTGATTTGATGTTCATTTTGATTTTTGAAAAAAATATGGTTGGGTTGATATAGGGCTACTAAAAGAGAGTTGTATATGTCACCTAAAACTAGTACTCTTGGGAATGGAATATACTAAAAGTAACATGACCTAGAAGAAGTATTTGAATGAAGATAAGGCATATGTGGACTACATGATCACTTTCCAATGAAGATAAGGATGACTTGATTGATATGGTTATGAAGGAAAGTGATGGATGGGAAATTCCCTTTGAAATATTAAGGCTCCATGATTAAGAATATGTAGTTCACGACATCGAATGGAGGATCCCCACACACAACTAATGGTACCATGATATCCACCAAATAACTAAAATTTGTTGTTGGTAACAAGTCCCTAGTCAAGATGGATCTTGAAAATTTCCCTAGATAAGAGGGATATATTGTATAGTCCTTATATAGGAATGATTATATATTCCCTAATTGTGAGGTAGAGATAGACAAATCATTCTTTTCTTCATATTGTGAACAAATAATGGAGGAGTGGGTAAGCGTCTGAGACTGATTCTGATATTCTTTTAGGATGAGGTAGGGCATCAAATATAAGATTAGTCTAAGAGGAAATTCCTTGAGAATGTGTTATTCTAGGATAGAATTTTTCCTCAAAGGACATACCCTATGAACACCAGGGTGGGGTAGGTGCCTTGAGAGACAATGATGATTCTTTCTGTTAGTCACTAGTCTCACAAACATTGTGCTCTAATATTGTGGAGAGATAGAGTTTTTACTAAAGGCCTTGCTATGTGAAAATGTTGGTTCGTGTGATGAGATGCTCTTACATAAGCTAAGGAAATAGCTTATAAGATGGATTTCCAATCCGACTCTTCTTATGAGAATTATTTATCTTGATATTTTCCAAGTACCTTGTATGGATTATGAATACCTCCCTAGTTAAGAGGGATCGTTGAAATATATAACTAGGTTTGGTCTTCATAACGACATATGTAATCATGATTTTATGTATTTTTCTTAAAGAGAAAAATAAATTTATTATTATTATTCTTGAGGCATGGGTTTCATGCTCAAGGGAGATTTATGTTTAGTTAAAGCACCCATTAAGTTCTTCAAGGGCTTTTCATTGAGTCTACATGTCAATTGAGTTATTTCCATGTATCAAATACCCTTTTGGGCATGTTACATCTTGCAAAGAAAATTTTGTATAGTCAAAAATGTCAAATAGACCCCCCCAAGAGCTTGTCATAATGCCAAAACAAGCTCATCTTCAAAGGAGGCCTAGTCGATTTGCCTAAGAAGATCAAGTTGGCCTATTAGTGCACAAGAACAAGCCTATATATAAGTTACCTCAACCTCACTTGAAGAGAACTTCCAACCACTCAAGATGATTGATCAAGTAAAGGATAGAGGATGAAAAAGAATTTAAAATACTTAGCAAAGAAGAGGAGAAGGAAAAAAAAAATTGGAATGTATTTGGGCTTAGATTATTCACACATGTGAAAGGGATATGGAATCATCCACTGTAGTAGAAACATAAATATTACAGTCATCATCTAAAGGAAATTTTTGTGTTAAAATAGGTCTCCTTTACAATCTGAATTGATAAGGAAGAAAAGACAAGACAAGTAAAGAAGAAAGGAGAAAAAATCATCCATATTCTAGCCACATGTGTTATCCTATTTTTTCTATAGAAGATACCGAAATTTGGAGTTTAGAAGAGGTCAAAAATTATAATCAAGGTGCAGATCTAAGCTTATGAAGTGAAGGAAGTATTGAAGCAAAGAGACTTGGGTTGAGCTTGTTAGAAGTAAAGTTTTCACGAATAACTGTGAATCTGTCTTGGAGGGGTCATTTGAGGAGGGTCATAGGCCTTGGAATTTTTCATTTGAATATCTATAAGAAGAGAAGAGTTCATGTGGGTTATCATCTCAATAAGAGAGGTTTTGGACCCAGTTGATAGACTATATCTTGTGTCCTCTTGTCTCATTTTACTTTATGGTTTGGTAGTTGGTTAATGATAAGAACATAATTATAATAAGTGGAATAAGAAGGTAATAAATTTAAATTTAAAAATAAATCACAATCAATTACAAAGTTAAGATAAATCAACTAATTTTTTTCCCCTAGATTTTTCAGCACGATGGACTTGTGCAGACCCCTAAGACGGTGCAGAGTGCAACCTAGGATCCTGGCTCCCATATGTCATTGGTGAACGAATAAATTCTATCAAAGGATGGAGGTTGGGTGGCTGAAGTATTAGGGTCCTCTTTCGGCTTTGGTCAGGGGTAAGTATGCCCTTCCTTCTCACTAGTTTTTTTTGTGTTGTTTTACTCTTTGTTGCTTTTTAAGTTACAATTGTCTTTGTCTTTCTTGGGTCTTGAGGAAAGTTGGGAGGGGGATGAAGGGGTTTATGTGTATAATTGGTAGCAATATTAGCTTTCTTCCTTTCACTTCATATATTTCTAGGGGCGTCTTGTGTCATGATCGAGATTTCTGAGGATTTTAGTGAAGTGGGTGCCACACTGTGGCCCTATGGAAGTTTGTGAGAAGAATCAAGGAGTCAATGGAGGGTCTTGGAGGCCATGGTGGTTAATTCATCCCATATAGGGAATTATCCCTAGAGGTAGTTTGTTAACGGTGAATGGGAGTGTCTTAGCTCATCTGGAAAGAGATTTTTTTTGTGAATTTATAGTTCAGGGAAATCGTGGTTGGGTCGATCAGGAAATCTGTGGAGTTTTCAATGTAATCGAATGATGGGGAGTGAGAAGTGAAGCATTTTTTGTATTCAGTTCAAATGGGTATACATGTGAAGCCAATTGGGTATGGGATTAAAATTTTAAGTGGGGGCCCAAGAAAAATCGTTTTGATTTGGCAATGCTCCATTAAATAGGTAGGCCCTGAAGGGGGGAGGGACATCGAGGCCAGGATGTTGATGATATGGTGGCTCAACTCAATGAGGGTGAAGGATTAGTGCAACTACACAATGTATCCTCGGGGCGAGTGGACCTACCACCACCCTTTGACTCCTTGAAGGTCCAAATTCGAGTAGTGGTAGGGGTAGTGTAGCAATTGGCTAGACACAAAGAACATGACCATAATGAGGTTATCATTTTCTTGCAGGATATACAACACTACCAATGGCATATCTTGCACCTGCCAATCTGCCTTCACAGAGGCACAAACTAACTTCAGGAGCATATGAATGACTTTGAAGATATATTGACTCACATGGAATCAAACGTGCAAGAAGCATTTCAATTTCCTAGAGATGGTGAACCTGAAAGCCTGAATCTGGGTAACATGGCTGATTAACTATGATTTTGGGACAAATTATTCTTTTTGGACAATACTTGTCACTTTAGGCTTTCAATCCACAGTCTTCTTCTTTTCTCTCGTTATTATCTATTTTTTATTGTTTGTATTTGAGGGCCAATAAATCCACTTGGGGGAGGCCCCATATGTTTTGAAACTGTGTTATCCAAGTTGTAATTTTATTCTGAATTCATAGAAAGGGTTGATTCACAAGAAAAAAATGGTTTATCTCTATGTTTTTATCTTTTTCTCTTTATTTGTTTAAATTTTTTGTTAAGTATGATTTTTTTTAGTAAAATGGAGAAATAATCAAAGGGTGAGAAGAAATTATAACAAATAACTAAAAAAAATCACAATTTTATTTTTTTTCTTTCTTAAATATACTAAAATTAGTGTCCACGAACGAGGTCTTGGATAGATGGTGATTGAGTGTGCTGTTAAGGAACTCCTTGATGTGAATTCATTGGTTCAATTGACCGCCCCTATCAGGGTGATGTATTTGGACATGATGATGAAGATGTATTCCTACCTAACTTACAAAAAAATTACTAAAATTAGTGTGTTTATTTGTTTCACCCCTTTGGATGTTTTAAAAATAGGTTTTTATTTTATTTTCTTTTTTAACTCTATTTTTCCGAGTTGTATTTATTTTTATCTGTGAATGATAAAAATTGAAAAATATACTTACCATTTAAATCCAAAATATTTCTCTCAACAATCTTGTTTATGATCCCTTAACACCTTTATAAATTTCTCCAATTTTTTAAACCAATGATGTGAGGAACATCAAAGAAGTATATATATAAGGAGAGAGAGGTCACTTTACAGTTTTGAAAATGTAGGATAAAAAATAAAAATGAAAAAGTGAAAAATAATTTAGTTAGCTAATAAATGTTAAATATATCAAATAAAATTTTATTTGATTTTGGGAGGAAAATTTCAATCGATTCTTTTGTTCCATGAGTTATAATATTTTCATTGGGAGAGTAAGTGTTTATATGATTCTATGATATATGTGGAAGGTATTAGATTCATATGGAAATGAAGTTTCGATTTTGGCAATATCAACATCTTGTTGGCACAGTTATTCAATTGGTATTGATGAATGTAATTAAAATATCTTTATTTTGAATAAAGAGACATATTTTTTACCTACTCACAATCTTGATGATAATACAAGTAATGATATTGAGTGTGTTGGTCAGAAGAGTACTAAACCAAAGGTATTTGAAGGCACCATTAGTGAAGTAGAAGAATCCAATGGTGATCATTCTTCTTAGTAGTTTAATGATAATATCAATGACAAGGAAAATTTTCAAATTCTAGCTCCAATTGAAAATTTTAATTGTTTGTGATGATAATTTTCCTCAAAATTGTTATTTTGATGGATGTGACAATGGATATTTTTCTCCAAAAACTTAATTAAAGGATCTAATGAAAATGGATATTTTTCGTTTTGTAGATATTTTCAAGGCATTTTAGAGGATGCTGAATATTTTCCTCCAATAAAAAGATTAAAGGCCCAACTGAGGGCAAAGAAGAATATCCTTCAAGCAATTATTTTAAAGGAATTTCTTATGATGAAAATTTCCTCCTAACAAGGATTTTAAAGGATCAAATAAATATGTTGAATAATTTCCTCCAAGATAGGAATTTAAAGGATGTAATTTCTTCCATGCAATTATTTAAAAGGCGCTTATGAGGATGATGAATTTCCTTAAATATATATTTTAAAGGCACTAGTGAGGATGATAAATTTCCTCCAAGAAATTATTTTAAAGGAACTTATGAAGATGATGAATAATTTTTTCCGAGTGAGGATTTTAAAGGAACGAACGAGGATGATGAATAATTTCCTCTGAGAAAGTATTCTAAAGATACTAATGAGGACTTCAAAAAATTTACTACAAGTGGGGATTTTATAGGAGCTTATGAACATAGAAAATATTTTTCTATAAGAGATGATTTTGAGTGTACTTATGAGCATGATGAATATTATTTCAAAAATTATGATGATGATTATGATGAGATATAATACTTTCTTCGTAGTGGGGAATATATAGGGACTAGTGGGGATGATGATGGTTTTTCTTCAAGAGAGGATTTCAAGGACACCAATGATGATGTTACTAATGATCAAAACATTTGTCTTATAGAAAAGTTTAATTTCATTGATAATGTGCATTCCTCTGTTGGGTGTAATGATAAACTTCACTATGATTATAGTGAGGATAATATTCCTCCTAGTGATGAGGAAATATTTTGTAGAAAGGATGATGAAATGATGGAGACAATGAAAAACAATATTTTATCTAGGATTAGGATTGACTCTTCTAGATAAATCCAAATAATTCTAGTTATATAATGTCTAGGAAAGAATTTCCCACGAGATTAAGTTCCATTACTAATTTTATTTCAAGTGAATGTTTTCAAAAGATTTTCTTTAAAGGTATATACTTCATTACTTGGAGAAAGTGAAGGTATGTTTTTAAATGAATAAAATTATGTAAAAACAATATTTATTGGGGTGCATAATATCTACAAATATATATTATTATTATCACATTGGGAATATTTCACTCTATAGAAAGGCTTTAAAATTTTTTACTCAATTGGTAGCATTGATTTATCAAGAATATAATCTATATTGGAAAGAATATCCTATATTGTATCCAATACTACATCATGGATGAGAGCTTAGGCAATTAAAAAAACACTACATTCTTATGGATGCAAGGCTTCTCTTCCAAACATGAAATGTATGCCGAATAGAGACATAATACATATTATAGATAATTTTTTGACATGATAAATCTACAAATTATGCAAAGACTATGTTTAAGGTGCTAAAGAAAATGGTAATTTTATACATATGCATATTTTACAAGGATGTCTAAGAAAAAAATCAACAATATTTATATGTGGAAGAAATGAAGGATGGAAATTGGCAGTAATTATGCCTCTCTTAAATAAAAAAGAGATTAATCCAAAGGTCTAGAACGAGTTATGTATTCTCAACTTTTTCTATTATAATTGAATAGTTATCCACTACAAAAACATATTATAAATATTTTGTTTTTTTGTTATGTAAAAATACCATTATCAAATAAATTTAGGAGAATTGCAACCAACATTCAAGTGAAGGGAAAAAGTTTAAAAAACATCAAAAGCAGTGTTATGATAGTCGAAAGAAATATTTAGGTTTGATAATTGAAAATATTGTGCAACGGAAAACTCTTCTACCATATTTTGTCTACACACCAAAAAATAATAGGAGAATTTTATTTAGTTTAATTCGATTCTTTGTATGGTACTTAATAGGAAAATGTGTCAAAATATTTAATTCATAGCTCCGAATATTGATAATGATTGAAATCTAACAATGACAATAATTCATGATGTGCTCAGCCATTGGTCTAGTAATATTCCTAATGTTTTGTATCTACAATTAGAAAACATAGAAATGGAAACAAAAATCAAAATTGCATTTGTATATCTAAACATGCTTATTGAATTTGAAATGTTTCAAAAAGTAAGATCGATTTCCTTCTTGTTGGGCAGGCTCATGATCCTATTCATTAAATGTTCATTTTAATTTTTAGCAACATTAACGAGGAAGAGTGTTACGGGGTCTTGTAATCATTAATTGAATGTATTAATAAGCCATAACTCCAAAGCCTAATTTTCACATACCAAAGAAATTAGTGACATACAAATACTTATTATAAAATTGCATGATGGAGAAAATTTAATTGCATAGACTAATGACATTAGATTCTAGAATCAATTATGTATAAAAAAATGATGGGAAAACAGTTAATGGGTCAAGAAGTATTCAAGTACAATTAAATGGGGGGCTTCACTAGGTATATAATTTTTTAATTTTATTCTAGATCTTCCAATAATATTTTCATAAAGGGTATTGTTATTACAATCAATTTTTTAAATCCATAATGTGCAAATACACAATAAAGATGTACATTTTATAAATTCATGGAAGAAATTAAGAAATCTATTAAACATACATATGGATATTTTGATATTGTTGATTCTATTTGGTGGGAGTTTTTACTCAATGGTCAAACTGACATAATTTCAATCTCAACCAATGGACACACAATTTTAAAACTCCACTTATTTGGCCGCAAAATATGTCAAATTAATATGACGAAAGAATCATTCTTGAACAAAAAAATAATCTTAAAGTATTATTTGGTCTTTATAGGTAGAGGAAAGAGAAATGTATATTGGTTTTAGATTATCATGTGAACAACATGAAGCAATGGAATACCTTTATAGGGGTTTACACAAGATGTTAAGAAGGGTTGCATGATTATTGTTCTAGTGAATGGATATCCACATGGTTATCAATTCTAGGTTTCCAAGGTTATAAAGGTCACTAATGAAAATTAATATGTTACAATAATTAATGTTGGAGTGCAGTACCCTGAGGCACAAGTTCCGAAGAAAATTTTTGTATTTTTGTATCTGTTTGTTGCGCAAAGGAAACTCAAGGGGATTTTAGTCCCCAATTTTGGATGTTATTGGGCCTAAATTTCAATTGCGGGCCTCAAATCATGGTTTGCGACCATAGTATTTTCACACTGGGTGTATTATAAATAGATAGAGTATGTATATGTTATTTATTGATAAATGTGATATTAGATATTGACGTTCTAATAGTTTATGCATCTCTAAGTGTTTTTGGTTTGGGTTTAAAGGCTCCTGCTGGCTGTGTGCAAGGAGACCTAGTCCTATTTGTGTGCGGACTCTACTAGATCTGTGTGTGGAAGGGTTGTAAGGGTT
Organism: Pinus albicaulis; assembly: GCA_034641835.2. Lineage (NCBI taxonomy): Eukaryota > Viridiplantae > Streptophyta > Pinopsida > Pinales > Pinaceae > Pinus > Pinus albicaulis. The sequence goes on along the minus strand of CM076583.1, from coordinate 182,441,900 downwards.
TTGTAAGGTTTTTGGAAAGACAGTTGATGTATTGACAGATCTGAAAGATAATAGAAGAACAGTTTTGGTGAAGCTCTCTGTATTATGCATCTATATTGCTTACTGTTATGGTCTAACAAGATCACATTGTATGTTTACTTATTAATTATTGTGTGAGGATATATGATATGATTATTCATGATTATTGATGATTAAGAGATATGTTAAGTGTTTACATTGGTTAAGATATAGACCTAGTTTTGATCTGTTATCTGCAGAAAAGCAGAACAATATTTCTGTGTTACTCTATGATAATTGAACATTCTTTGTGGTTATGCTATAAAATTTTGCGCACATTTGTATAAGTTCATTATGGGTTTTTTTGAGGACCACTTCATTGAATTCTCTCTCACAGTGTGGAAACCTTGTTCAGGCACCCCCCCATATTACTTCAGGTGAGACTTTGGTCTACGCAAGTAGATCACTTCCGAAAGGGCTACTAGTTGGAGGGTTTGTTGGTTTATCCATAAACTTCGAACCTGGGTCAGGACCCTTCAAGAAAAACAAATGGTTCCATTGCTCAGACCGGGATCATCATTTTGAGGTATATTTGATGTCGTGTCATCCATCGCGCAATGAATTACAAGATTGGCTGGATATAAATATCCTTGAATTTTTGCTACAAGAGAATAGAAGCACTAAGTTGTCTGATGAATAGTGGGTAGAGAACTATATTTATACAAAAGTGCATGATTTTTTTTTTCCTTTCCACACAAACTACAAGATTGGTTTTTGTGCTTATATGAATTCCATCATTGCATAAAAGACGACATAGTCATTGAATGGAGTCCTGAATTGATCTAGCAAGTAGAAAAGTTTGATAATAAGATCTCACCCATGGTAGATCATTGGATCGATCACCTCTTGGGAGGATTTGTGAGTGAATCTATTGTAGACCAATTTGTGTCATATTCTGAAGTGGAAAGAAGGTTTTTGAAAGGTCCTAGAGGAAATTTCCTGTTCTCATTGAAATTTTTACTGAAAATTTTATTGTGTGAATGGGGTTTTCTATGCGATCATACTGCTTGAATGCATCAAAAAGGCTCAGTTATGCGTAGTGGAAGAATTTACCATGAAGACTCTGAAAAAATCCTTTATAGTTCTTTGAAGCCTAGGTATGATAGTGAACCTACACCAAAAACTGTTAGCTCAAGTGACTCTAAACAAGAAAGCTCGTCATATCAAAACCCTTGAATCTGTTTCCCACCCCATCCACTCCACTTCTGAGCTAACATCATAGATCGCGTACTCCACCGCATAGTCCATCTCCATCTCCACCTCCACCTCCCCCTGAAGTAGAAATGGATACATCCACTAAGTTACCTAATTTCAGAGGCATTGGAAATGAGGACACTGATCACTTCTGGTTCGTGACTGAGGTTGTATGGAAGGCTCAGCAAGTGAACAACTTTGATATTAGAAAAGCACAGTTGGCTACTGCATTTCAAGATCGTGCACTAGACGGGTACATTAGGTATGCGCAAGCAAGCCCTAATGCTACCTTGGAAGAAATTAAAGCAGCCCTAAAAGATAAATTTAAGAGGCCTAAGTCATATGCACAACTAGTGACAGAAATGAAGGATATTCGTCAATTACCTAACGAATCTTTATGGGAGGTTGATCAAAGGTCTAAGTGTACCATCATATGGTGGATTTTTTATTGATGATACTCAACATAAAGAATGGTGCATTTCTATGTTGCTTCCACATCTGTGCCAACCATTAGGTTAGCAAAGTATTGCCACACAAGCTGAGGCTGTAGAAGTTGCAATAAAGCTGGAGGCTACCCCAACACCTATTGTGCTGGGAACTGAGCATATTCAGACTCAAATAGAATCAATGCATCTGGAAATTGAAATTTTATGCAAAGACAAAGGCAAGGAGGTTTGCGCAGAAGTGTGGTGTAAAAAATGAAAAGCTTCTAGGCACCGTAAGGAACAGTGTCCTGTTTTCAACAGTTACCTGAATGTTGGAGGTCCTAGTCCATTAAAGAATCTGGTATGGTGCGCAATATGTCAAATTGTTGGACTACATGATACAGATTCTTTCCCAAGGATTGGAAAATATCAGCCTAACTTGAATCAGATATTTTGCAAGTTTTTTTCATCATTAGGGCATGGTGAGAAGAATTTCCATACCTATGACATGATGTTGGATAAAGCAGAGATATACTGAATGCAGGTCGAGCCTACATCACCAACATCCCCTTCTGGGCACAAAGGATTGCAAGATAGAGGAAGAGGTTGTTGCGGTGGATCAGCTGGTTGAGGAAGAGGACAAGTGATTTTTTATAATTGTGGTGATGCTAGCCACTATGCATGTGACTATCTGAATCCAGTGTGAAAATCCTACAGGTATTTTAGAAAAATTGATCATGTTATAGAATAATGTCCTGTCCTAATTGCTAAAATGCAGGAAAAGAAGACTCTAATGCAAAATATTTAGATGGTTCACGTAGAAACTCATGAAGAAGATCCTTGTGTGAATGTAGTTACTAGGAGTGGAGTAGCTACTAATGAATATAAGGGAAATCAACCTTCCATCTATGTATAGATATGAAAATCACCTAAGAATAGAGAAGGCTCTAATATTCAGCGTGCAAAAGAAACTTTTATTGAAGCAAGGAAAGACTTTGCAGAAGGAGGTACTTCAACAAGTGATAGAAAACTGCAGGAAGCAAGAAGAGAAGAGGAAATTAAGCCATTTTTACAATTATGCATAAATTTGTTGCACAAAAAAAGGTTGTTCAAAATTTGTAGGCATTAATAAATAATTGCGCAGAGAAAGAACAACCCATGGTAGAACAACGCACAGTCAAAAATATTTACAATAACAAGAAGAGGAAGGGTAGAGAGATGTGTATGACTGCAAAAATTGGTGCTTATGAAATCGACCAACTAATTTTGGATCTAGGATCATATGCTAATGTTCTACCTAAAAAAACATGGCAATGCATGGGAGAGCCAAAGCTGGAGTGGTCTACTATCCAACTGCACATTGCCAATCAGCAGAAGATCATTCTTTTAGGGAGGTTGTTAAGAGTTGTGGTCAATATAGAAGGTGTTAAGGTGATGGAAGACTTTGAGGCCATAAAAATTGTAGATGACAGTGATCCTTATCTTGCGCTGCTGGGATTGGATACGGTCATTGACATGGATAGTGTCATCAATCTGAAGAGAAGGATAATGGAATTTGAAAGCGATGGAGTTAGGGTAATCATTCCTCTGGATATTGTAGAATTCTAGAGGTATAATGAACCAGTGCGTACTGAGCATGAAATTGATCAAATATATAAGCTAACTATGGTCAAGGAAGACTGGGTTAATCCTACAACAAATGGGAACCTTAAATGGGAAAAGGATAACTCTTGTTTTTCATACTCTAATGAAGAACTAGAGAAATGGCAGAACCGACTACATGAGGTATCTGCGCTGCTATAATCATGTGACCCACGCTCTGCATCATATAACATCTAAGGTACGTGATTTACTACACTATGATGGCTCCACTAATGTAAACATTTTTATCGAATAAATAAAAAGGATTGTGCTTGAAGGATAGAGATTCCATGCTTTCGATCTTGGCTTGCACGCTACTCCAGCACGATGGTGGGAAAAAAATAAAGAGAATATGGGGAACTGGGAGGATATGCGCACATGATGAGGTTATGGATTGAATGTGTAGTAATTAAAATGGAGGATGTATATTCTATCAAATAATATTCGGGCCGACATTTAGCCAAGTGTAATAATGTATGGGGTGTAGAATGAAGACCTGAGTGGGTTCATATGTTTATTCACATGTTGGGAAAGGTGCCAACTAAATGGTACTTGGAAATAGAGTTGGGCAGAGGCACTAGCGAACAACCTAAGTTAGAAAATATTGGAGAGTATTTGGGTGATGAATGCCAGAGAAGCTTACAGTTATTGAGGGATATGATGGAAACCACTCGATATGCTTTCAATTACCTGGTAAACAAGCCTGTGTTTGGGGGGATGGTTTGTAGATGGTTATCCTTTGCTCTAGATTATATGCATAGTAAGGTGTGGCATGCACACGGTATCTGTGCCAGGAGATTGACTAGTGCGCAGAGGTGTCAAAAACTAGCCATTGTAATAGTAAAACTGGATAAGAAATATTTATTACCATTTTTAGGAGTGTCCAAGATGCATTTAATTAAGGGAATTTTCTAGATTTTGGACTGTTTTTCAGTAATGGAGTTGCATTAATGCACAAGGAGTCGTTGCATATGTGCCACAAGTATAAATATGACCTATGGGCTCAAATATAGTTTCGTTTGAGTTCTAAGTGATTTTTATGTTTTGAGCTCTGTGTTTGACATTACATTTGCTATGTCTATGTCTTGTTTGGATCTACTATTTGAGGACGCGTTGGGCTGAGCTAGGCCAGGGTATGTAATTCAGGATAAGATGATAGCCACAAGACCAGGTGACTTGTTGCACCGGAAGTTCCCATTGTAGAAACACCTACACCATCAAAAATGAAGAAGGGCCAAACGTTTGAAACGTGTAGATCTCTCAGAGAAAAGACCCCAAGACCATGCAATTAAGCGGGAGAGAAAATGGAGAGGCCTATGGCCAAAGTTCCTAAGACTATTCAGGAAGGGGACGAAGAAGTTGTTGAAGTAGCCCCATTCTCGCGGCTTCCTAGTTATATTGCGTAGAGAAAACCTACTATCAAAGCGTCGAAGGGATTGGATAACGTGCGTGCAAGTATCCAGGTGCCTCTGATCCCAGAGACTGTCCTAATGGAAGGGGATATGCTAGAAAAACTCCCACAGTTGGAGCTTGATGACTGGGACATCGCGGATGTTGAAAAATTTCCCAATCTCACGCAATCGCTCTATCTAAACCAAATTACCTATGGAGGAGGCGTGGTGCGCCTCGAGCCAAAGAGGGGAATGTTAGGTATGAACAAGGCAAGCTCGCTTAATTTGTTGTAAATCCACATTTTGGGTGCAGTCCCATAAATGATATCTGTATCAGTCAGTTGCTGGAATTGGTACACAGTGATGCGCTCCGTTTGGGAGAGCGCATCCTAATTGATGTAGAATTGCTTCACTAAATCTCAGGTTTTCCGAATAAGGGGGGCGACCCTATTGCATACTTTGGAGGAAAAATGCAGGAGAAATCTGTGGTGGATCAGATCAAGAAAAAATATGATGTCACTCGCAAATCCTGGGGGTTATTTTTGGATGAAACTGACGATCCCATCATTCATTTTGGCATTCTCATCTTGGTCTACAAGATGATGTGCAAGTGTCGGTCCAAGGAGGTTCATGCGCATGTGATTGAGTTGCCTAGAATAAGTGAGAAGGGATTCATATACAACTGGTGTGGGTACCTATGCAAGGAATTTCTTGAGAATGTGTGCGAAGCACAGGAGGAAGGCAAGCCCTTCCAGTATGTGTGGATCCTTTTATTAATTAGACTCATTAGATGGATAACCCCTCATGATACATAGTTTCCTAAACTTTAGGATAAAATGTGTGAATATGAACGCTATGCAACACTCTGGAACTCGACAGAACAATTGCGGGCAAAAGAGAATAAGATCTTCTAGGTTTTATATGATGCCACACTGAACCAAGCAGTTCCGTCAGCCCTGACTGTCACCCACTCTGTATGATGAATACAAAATGATAGTTGACTTTAAGGCTACATTTCACAATATACATATCCGCACCAATGGAACTATAAAGAGTGTGCGGTACAATCTACCTTATTTGGTGAACGAATATGAACTTATTAGAGTTGCATAGGAATGGCCGCCATCCTAGTTGACTCTGCTTGCATAGCTGCACACTCCGAAAAGAAAATCCACAGAGAAAGCTAGTGATAAGCCTGCAGAAACAGAGATAATGATTTTTACTGAAAAACCTGCTGAGTAGGAACTGGCCCCAACTACAATGAGAGAAAACATTGACACAATGACAGTGCCAGAAAAAAAATGGCTCCGTGCCTAAGGATACTGGAGAAGTAGAAACATCAAAAGGTACTAAGAACGGCACTCAGGTCACGGGTGGATCACGCAAGAAACATAAGGGATCCATGAATCCATGATAGGAGGTCCTGACGCTCACAGAGGATGATCTCAATGAGATCACGAACACAATTACCTTTGTGATGGAAGATAGATGGACGGACATGGAGGTCCAATACAAATCTGCACTAGATATTGTCCAAGTTGGGTTGCAAGAATTGAAAGCTCGGGCGAGCCACATCGAAGAGAGAGTGATTTAGGTGAGTCGGACCAGTGCACATGTTACTAGCGCACAACAGTTGGATGTTGCCTTACCAGCATTAGGGGATGCGCGATTTTTCCACATCCCCTTCCCAACAAGACAAATGGATGCTAACCAGTGCATTCAATTTACTGGTACAGGTGATATTCATGTTAATATTTCAGTGTTGCTTGTGGTTAAAATACATTTTCTACATTTAGTAATATCAGATGAACTCCAATACTAAGAAGCGACTATGAAAACGAAGACTAGAGATGCACAACAGCAAGATGCACAAGTGCACCAGCAACAACAACTAGCAGAAGCAGCATGCAGAGAAGGAGAGGCCCAGCGCACCACGCTGGAGGAAAATATCAATCAGGTGTGCCGAGATATTCGAACTATCTTGGCCACAGCTGCGCCTACTCAGAAGATAGAGGGCTTGGCTGCTACAGTGAAAGCAGTACACGAGGAGGTTCAAACAATTCTAACGGCGTACGAGCAATAGATCACATACCTCCAAACCAAGTTGGATTCGGAGACTCCACCAGAGGTTTGCGCAAAGAGGGAAACAAAATTAAAGCAGGCACACGATAGCATCGCTACCGCTGTCACCCTGTGTGAAAATTCATTGAACAAGGCCATGGAAATTTGGGCCTCTATCCAAAATTATCAGGTCTCGAAGAGAGAGTGATTTAGGTGAGTCGGACCAGTGCACATGTTACTAGCGCACAACAGTTGGATGTTGCCTTACCAACATTAGGGGATGCGCGATTTTTCCACATCCCCTTCCCAACAATACAAATGGATGCTAACCAGTGCATTCAATTTACTGGTACATGTGATATTCATGTTAATATTTCAGTGTTGCCTGTGGTTAAAATATATTTTCTACATTCAGTAATATCAGATGAACTCCAATACTAAGAAGCGACTGTGAAAACGAAGACTAGAGATGCACAACTGCAAGATGCACAAGTGCACCAGCAACAACAACTAGCAGAAGCAACATGCAGAGAAGGAGAGGCCCAACGCACCACGCTGGAGGAAAAGATCAATCAGGTGTGCCGAGATATTCCAACTATCTTGGCCACAGCTGCCCCTGCTGAGAAGATAGAGGGCTTGGCTGCTGCAGTGAAAGCAGTACACGAGGAGGTTCAAACAATTCTAACGGCGTACGAGCAATAGATCACATACCTCCAAACCAAGTTGGATTCGGAGACTCCACCAGAGGTTCGCGCAAAGAGGGAAACAAAATTAAAGCAGGCACACGATAGCATCGCTACCGTTGTCACCCTGTGTGAAAATTCATTGAACAAGGCCATGGAAATTTGGGCCTCTATCCAAAATTATCAGGTCATGCAGCAGCTGCACGACGCACGCAACAAGAAGGAGAAACAATTTAAAGATATTCGGAGCATAGCATCTACATTAGTCCTTACACAACGACTTTCTCATCTACAAGAAGGTCGTCAAATTTAGAAAAAGATCGCAGACTTGCACCAGAATGAATAGGTATTGAAAGAGCGCAAGCAACTATGGGAAAATGAAGCACTAAAACTATCCCAGACGTTGGAAAATACCTTAAATATTATTCAACAGACTCAGCATAGCATGGAGATGGGTGTTAAGGAGCCTACTAGAGAGAAGATGGTTCAACAAGTGCAGAGCCACGAATTAGTGCTCCCTCTCGAGACTGTTGTCAGGACACTTCAGGCTAAGACTAAGGAGACAATGCCTCAATGACTCAGGACGAGTCACATGTTTTTGTTGGTAGAATTTTTGAGAGGGATCCCCTCAGGAACAAGTTATGAAGACACTTTTTGTATTTTTGTATGTGCGCATTGCGCAAAGGAATGCCAAGGGGATTTTAGTCCCCAAATTTGGATGTAATTGGGCCTAAATGTAAACTATGGGCCTCAAACCATGGTTTGAGATTGTAGTATCTGCACGCTTGGAATATTATAAATAGATATAATATGCATAAGTTAGTTATTCATACATGTGATATGAGATATTTATGTTCTGATATTTTATGCGTTTTTAAGGGTTTTTGGGTTGGATTGAAAGGCTCTTGTTGGCTGTGTGCAGAGAGACCTAGTCCTTGATGTGTGCAGACTCCACTAATTACACATATTATTATTACATTAATTTATGAGTCATCTATATGGCTCTTTCATTTTAAGTTTTAACAATGAATTACTCATTTTTTTTTTAATATCGATAATGCAACAATAAATTTGAGAAATAGTTTATGTTTCATTGAGTTTATTTAGTATTGGGATTTGAGTAATAGAAAAAAAATATTTAGAATTAATCTTGAATTTTTAAATTATATGGAAATATTTCATGCTATTATGTATTCCATTGTGCTTAGAATGATAACTAAGCATTAAAAGACAAAAACAAATCAGGTGAAATTTATGATTTCTAAACTAGAAAGAATATTTATATTATATAAATCTACACATGGCTCACCACAAATAGATTAGGAATTACATAGAAACTTCTTCAAAATTTCTATCACTTGTCCCTTATCCAATAAATATGTTACAATTTCTGGAGGAGAAAATTTTTGAGCATCTAGAATGGGGTTTATATAGATGTATACCTTATATAATTTCCCCAAAAGAACACACCATTTACAAAACATAAACTTTATTGATTGATAATAAAGTCATTGATGATTACAAACTTAATCTGATAAATGGATCTACATTGGGTTAAATTAATTTTCAAGTTATTAGACTCAATTAAAGGACAATATAAAACATAATTTGGACATTGATTTGCAATCCTCTTGCCTTCAATTTCCATCCATTATTATCGAGCTTGTATTCTTCTTTGAGATAGTCTCGTAATACATGAAAGTATGTTATTGATGGAATGTATTTTACCATTTTCCATTCTCTTTTCATGATATCATCAATATATTTTTTCCTTCGCCATTCAGCTTTTAACTAAATGCTTAAAAATAAAGAGAGAGTCTCCTAGGATTGTGATCTATTTCACATTCTTTTCTTTGGCTATCAAGAGACCGTGATAAAGACCATGAATCTCTACTTGATTATTTGTCATATGACTAAGTCCCCATGAGTACCTGAACATTTTTTCGTTATCGGGGCCATAAAGAGTCCCTTTCTCTCCTGCCACTCTTGGATTTGATTTAGATGCCCCATTAGAATAGATAATAAATATGTATCTACTATTCTTCCAATTTATAAATTCTACATCTATCCTTCTAGGCTTCCATCATTCTCCCATATTTTGTTGATTCCAACTAGAGATTTATGGGTTGTTATGTTTGAACTAAAAATACTTGCGATCTTGATAATTGTTATTGTACTCATTTCAATATGTATCTTATGTAACAAAAAAAAAATGAGAACAAAAAAAATTATTATTCTAAAGCATTGGTTTCATGATCATTATTGATGGTATTCTAGGTAAAAGCATGCTCTTCATGCTTCTATGGTTTGTTAGGTCATAGGATTTATTTTCATGAGTCAAGAGAATTGTCATATTGATTATAAGACCCTTGAGGGTAAAATATAACCTGTAAGAGAATTTATTTTTTAGCCTAGAAAGCCTTGGAAGCCTCATAGTACAATCGGCCCTTATAGAGACAAGTCGACCCGGAGAGGGTTTATTTGACCTCTTGGAAATGATATATATAAAGACATATTCAACCTCATTTGACACACATCACCAAAAAAAATTATCTGCAATAATAAGAAGAAGAAGAAGAGAAAAGGACAAGGAATCAAGAGGAAATCCCTAGCAAATAAAGTAGATGAGTTTTTGGGATTTGCCTCTCACACATCTGAGTTATTGGAGTAATTGAAGGGGCTGAAATTTTTGAACTAACTTCAGGTCCATAATTTTGTTTTTTTTTTTTTTGTGGGGGGGGGGGGGGGTGATATTATGACATTGGTGCAGTTTTGGAAGGGTTTTTCTTTGATTGACTTGGTTTGAATTTTACCTAATTGGAACGTCTCTTTAGAGGGTTGACTTGGTGCTGGGAGGAGGACTTATTCTAGGGTTTAGCTCTTAATTGTTTTATTTCAAGAATATTTTATAAGAAGAGAAGATATTTTCTAAATTTTCCCCTTAGAGGGGTTTTTCCCTAGCCTAGAGCCTAATATATGTGTCCATTATATTTACTATTTTGATCTTAATATTTGTTTGATGAAAATATCTAATAAAGAAACACAAGGAGATAAATATGATTCAAAATAAATTATTAAGGAATAAGGAAAATATGCATTAATAAGCTTCCAAATTTAATTTTCCACCATGGTTTCATAGCTAAGGTGAACCAGAAGGTACCGAGAAGGATCATCGTGTGGATATAAAGAAGGGTTTTCTTGAAGAATTATGGCTTCAACTAGCCTCAAGGAAGGCCAAAACCGCATGTTTAAATTGCAGGAAACAGAGTTGTAGTATCAAGTTGATAGAGGAGATTTTATTGTGTTTTTACCTCATTTACCTTGGAAGGCTCTGTCTCATTCAAATTATGAAATTTTAAATAACTATCTTGAACTAGAACTACGGTTTTTTCAGAACTTGGAAAATCGATGGTGCAATTTCAGGGTCAAAGTTGGGGTTCAAAGTTTTAGGTTCTAGCTAGCTCATGCAAGATTGAATCTAGGTAACCTAACCTACCTGGAAGACATCCTTGAAGGAAGCATCAAATAATCTTGGTATCATTCATCAAGTTGTTGCTGAAAGCATCTTAGAAGGCATCTTTCTAGGAAAAAATTGAAGCCTCATTGAAGATATTCAAAGCCTCAATATAGTTGGAGACATCGTCAAATAAGGGGAGGAATATTGATTGACATGTAAGTATCCTATTTTTGAGTTCTTATGAGTTATATTTGCAAGGAAATAAAAAATATTTATGGCTCAACAAATTTCCTAGCATGGAAGAAAAGTATTGACCTAACACTTACAGAACATGTCCTCGGTGAAATTACTAAACCTATCAATGACCAAACATAATAACTAGAAAAATATAAGAAACGAAAATTAAGGGCATAAAGGATATTTTTTTATTCCATTAAGGATCATCTAGTTCCCTTTTTTTCTAATTTTAAGACTTCTAAGTCTATGTAGACAAGCTAGTAAATTTGTACTATATAAGTACTTCATGGGAAAATATGTTTTTGAAAAATAAATTATATAAAATGAATAAATCAAAGGATGAGGACATGGACTCATGTCTAATCTTACTTATCAAATAAAATAATAGTTGTAGGGGCTTGAAGAGACAATTTCTGATTATGAAATGACCATATGTGTACTAAATGATTTGCCACCAAAATGGAGCAATTTTGCAACAAGCATCTAATATAAGAGAGACTCAAATCCGTTTGATTAGTTGTGGGATCAATGCATCCTACAAGAGACTAGGAAGGATGATATCAAATCAAATGAGAAGTCTCAAGCCTTCATTACAACAACCGAAAAGCTAAGGAAGGGAAATTTTGGAAGGTCCAAGAAGAAGGAATACATGTCCAAGGTTCAATGTTTTGGATTCAACAAATATGGACACTTTAATATGGACTATCCAAAGAAGCATAAAAATGAAAGAAAGGAAAAAAGTAGAGCTCACATAGCTAGAGAAATGGGAGAACGAGAGAAGAAGTCAAAGAAAGAAGATATCAAAGATTTTTACTATTGAATCGGGCATACTCCCTGTCAGTTTCTTTAGAAAGTTTGTCTTTACTTTATAGTAGCATGCATTGTTTTTTTCTCTAACATAATCTTGGTTTTGTAAATGTATAGAATCATAAATAGAAGCATGTGATAGTAGAATATTTATATTCTACCTAATTGAGTTGCCTTGTATAATCATCTAGTCTTTCAAGAATGAGAATCTTAGTACCATTTTACATAGTATTGTTAATTCATGCTTTATAACATAATGTTATAGGTAGTAATTTTGCTACAGTGGATCATCATGATCCTGTAAGAACAATCATTTTGAAGGTTAGTATATATTCTATGGAAACAATACTCTTGAAGGATGAAGTGATGCAATTGTTCAAGTTGTCGAATCAGTTTTAGGGTATATCGCTAGATGTTTGAATGAAAGCATAGAATTACATATTTGAATTAACTCTTGGATAGGATTCATGCATACAAAATATTTTTAAATAACATGGTCATAAAATATGCTTATTATGATTATATGATTCTTACAAGAATAATTTGACTGGATATATAATGAATAAATGATCAGGATTTTCTCACTATAATATATAGAATATTGATGAACATATAGTATAGTCTCTGGAAGAAAATTGAAACTTGGTAATCAAGTTTGATCCTTGGGAACTTTGATAAATGAAGGGATATTCGTGTGGAGATGGACCATGAATATATTGATGCCTTGATGAGATAAGTCTAATATTAATATTTCTTGTTGGTTATTTTATTAACATATTGTTCTGAAACCTAGAAGGATATTGTAGGAATACATTATGACATTTGAGGTAAGTTCAACTGTATGGATTGAATATGTGATTTTGGAAATCATGAAGTCAAGATGTTTTCATATTAAATATAAAGGTAACAGTGTGATCAAATAATCTGAAGGTCAAGTTTGTAAAATAATAAGATGATCACCTTCAAAAGGAAGTTATGATCGACTTGAATATTGGAAAGGGTCAAAATAATTCCTTTATTTTTTATGGCGATATGAAATTTATGTGAAACATTGATGACCTAAATATCGTCACAATATTGAAAAAAGAAGATAGATATATGATACCTTGAAAGGAAGCAAGATGATTATAATGAGATGCGAAGGAAGGAGGGAGCCATGTCGTTGTAAATAATAGGTATTTCATACTCTTATGGATAGAAGCTATAAGGCTTGTGGTGTTGACTTCCTATACATAAAGGAATTTTGGAGTCTCCTATAGATTTGAGAGGGAGTAAAGGAGTCTCCTTAAATAGGACCAAGGATCTATTCCCTGGTCAAGATGGAATAGGATATCCTCTCTAGGTGAGAGGGAGTGATGTTGGAAATCACATTTGTATTCTCTTCTTCATGTTTCAAGCACTTCACCAGGACTAAAAATCACAAGTCGAAGTGAAGGCCTTGGAGAGAATGGTGGAGGATTGGATAAGAATCTATTATTTACTTGAGCATAAAGCATCCAAGAAAGGAAATTTAACGAAAATCTTTGAGGATGGGGCGGGTATCCAATATAAGAATGGTCAAAGAGGACGAATATTATTTTAGGATTGGTGATACAAGATAACAATAATCCTAAAAGGAGATACGCTGTGAACATCTCAATGGTGTATGTCCCTTGTAGAGGTAGTGCAGTATCACACATAAAGCTTCCTTGCATAATGATCTTGAATGAAGATGAGCTTGTCTATTTAAGCCTCAAAGTCAATATTGGTTATAACAGTGATGCTTATAGTTTGCTTATCAATATGACACTTCTTATGAAAAATCTTCAGTTTGAGAATGATGTTGTATTGGTTGTAAAATTATGAATAAATACCTAGTTAGGAGGAACTATTGGAAATATAACTATTTTAGGTCTTCATAATTGTTATTGTACTCATTTCAATATGTATCTTATGTAACAAAAAAACCAATAAAAGAAAAATTTATTATTTTAAAACATAAGTTTCATGCTCATTATTGATGGTATTCTAGGTAAAATCATGTTCTTCGTGCTTCTTGGGTTTGTTAGTTCATATGATTTTTTGTCATGAGTCAAGGGAGTCAAATTATTCATTATAAGACTCTTCCGAGACAAATGTAACTTGTAAAGGAATTTATTTTGGAGTCTAGAAAGTCGAGGAAGCCTCCTAATACAAGTTGGACCTAGCAGAGACATGTCCGCCTAGAGAGGGGCTATTCGACCTATTGGAAATACTATATATAGAGACATATTTGAACTCATGTGACACAGATGAATAACAAGATTTATCTGCAATAAGAACAGGAAGAAAGAAGAGTGAAGGACAAGGAATCAAGAAAAAAAACCTTGAAAAAAATGAAGACAAGTTTTTTGGATTGCCATCTCACGTGCGAGTTTTGGGAGCATTTGCAAGGGAAAACAAAAATTGAAGTAATTGTACATCAAAAATTATGTTGATGGGGGCAGAAATTTTGAGATTGGTGCAATTTTGAAAGGGTTTCTCTCTAGTTGACTTGGCTTGACTTTGACCTAATTGGAAGGTCTCTTTGGAGGACTCACTTGGTGTCATGAGGAGGAATTTTTCTATTGTTTTGGTCTTGATTGTCTCGTTTGAAGCATTTTCTATAAGAAGAGAAGATATTTTCTAGATTTTCCCCTTGGAGAGGCTTTTCTCTGGCGTGGAGCCTAATATTTTTGTCCAGTGTATTTACTATTTTGATCTTGATATTTGTTTAATGAGAAGATCTAATAAAGAAACACAAGAAGATAAATAAGATTCACAATAAAGTATTAAGGAATAAGGAAAATATGAATTAATAAGGTGTCGCATTGTATTTTCCAACTTTTTATCCATATCTACTAATTTATTGAGCCATACTTTCTACAACTGATCCAACTCTTTCATAGGGGAGGTATGATCATGTTTTTGAGCTTCAAATTTTGCACACATTGATAATACTTTAATTAGAGTTTTTTATGGAGGAGTAAGCTTGTTATTAAAGATTACATTATTCCAAGCAAAGAAAACTTTCCAAAATATAAATTTGGGAATCCCTTCCCAATATTTTTTGAGAAGATGTTTCCATATAAGACTTCCTTTGTAATTATTTTTCCAAGAGGAGAAGAATTATTTCAGAGCAACGAACCATTTGACCCTAGTAGGCAAAGGATTTATTTTCCTCCATCGATACCTTTTTTGTATACTCACATTCCCAAAATATATGAGAGATATATTCCACTTGATTCTTGAGCATCTTGAGGGGCCATGGACGCTTGTCTTTCTAAAGTTATCAACTGCCAATATTTTCTTATATGCAAGGATCCAATTGAATGAATTCACTCTTGGATTGGCATCAGTTTTCCATATTTTTTCCCAAATATTGATATTTAGAGGAATGAAGGACTAAAAGAGAAAATATCTATAACATTCGTGGACTTAATAATATAAACCATTCCAACCAATCTGATCTTCATCCTCCTTTCTCCAAGGTGCACAACGTATCACCCATTCATGGAGATTTGATGCCAAGCACTGCAGATTTGGTAGAAATATTCTTAAGTTCCAATTCATCCAATTTCTATCTTCATCCCAATTGGAGATGTCCATCAATGTAAATCGCCTTTGAGCACAAAAATATTCTCGCAAGGGAAGGAATTTAGGAAATCACTCAAGAGGTCAATGCTCCATAATCTTATCAAACAATATATTAATATTGTTACAATTTCCTATCTTCTAATAAAACCCTAAGAAAATGAGGAGGGATTATAAAAAAATTAATTTTTAGATGTGCTTTTTTCAGAGGAAAATTTTTTTGTTCTATTAATATAGTAACCGTACATGAAAATACATTAACAAAATGATAAATATAGCCCATGAACATTTGTGAGCATGCAGTTCATTTTCAAAATAACTTCATAGTTAATAAACAAGCATAGGTACCATTGAGATACTAAAAAACCATCCATCATATGAGAGTCTTCCTAATAGTCACTAATCATAGTAGATGATCCCCAGATCAGAAGATAGCATTATAAAATTCAATGCAAATAACTGGCTTGCCAGTCATGTGTGACAGAGAGTGACACCAATCCATAGCTACCCAAAATCGTGGCACTCCAGTTGCTCATCCCATAGGCTTGCTTGATTAGGGATAGTAAGCAATTCAGCAAATAACATACAAATTTGAACCTATAGCATATATGACAACCTCGCCTGATGATGATTCTATACATATACCTGATATATACCCACATCATCGAATATGATCATCCTACAATCCATAGAGAGCTTGGCTCGGAGAATAGTGTGGAAAGTAAAAAAAAAATTGGCTCCCTTGTATGCCAATGAAGACCTTCATCGCAGATAAACTAAAATCCCTGTACACAAAAAATATTAGATAGAGCGAACCACATATTTCTGTAATATCTCCTTTCCTGAATAATATTCAATATAGAATAAACCATTAGGGTCCAGGAATCCCTTTTTAGGTAGTTGATCTGCTCTGGTGTTGCAGTCCCGGTATATATGGAACATAGGAGGGTCATTGAGCCTTGAAATGAGGTGTTTGATTCTGGTAATCCAAGCACTCATCCAATATGGCTGGAGAGCCCCTCTTCTGGATAGGCCATCAATTACCACCTATGCATCCCCATATATATTGGCAGTAGAGGGCTTCAAATTTAAGGCCAGTACCATGCCACCCCACAAGGCCAATAATTCTTCCCTGGCATTTGACCCATTACCTCCATTCTAGTGTACATAGTACCTCTAGCTTCCATCGATCTTAATCCATGCTGCACAACCACACACCCCATCCTTTTGCACCCCATCAAAGAACAGAGCCAGAAGAGTAATAGGATGGGGTCTGATCCTATGTGAGAGATCCTTGTCCTTGTGAGAGACAGTTGGAAGATTTTTAATCCATGACATTATGCTTCCCAATACGTTCCCTATGACAATATTCGATCCCTCAAAGATGACCATATTCCTATCCAGCCACACCTCCCATAAAATGAAGAAAGGTAGGGTCTTGTAATTTCCTTCAAGAGCATCCCATGATGCTAAGGTGTGAATAATGGATTCCATCCTCCATCCATTTCCCATGTGAAAAACAACAAATAAATCCAAAAATTTAAGAACCCTCGAACATTCAATAATTAGGTGAAGTGTCGACTCCTCTTGTGCTAGGCAGAAGCTACATCTGATGGGTCCATAAAAACCCCTTCTCCTAAGGTTTTCCCATGTCATAATCCTCCCTTGCAATGTAAGAAAAACAAACAACAGCACCTTATATGGAATATTTCTACGCCAATAAATAGCAAACGAAGATCTCTAACGTACTTCCAAGTTTCCATTGATAATGTGAGAGTAGATTTCGTTAATCACCAACCCATTCTTCATTTGAATGTCATCCCATATAATCATGTCTCCTCCAATACAATAAACAAAACCACCCGATTTTAAATCATTTACATACTGCATCCACAATTGATCATCTCGCTCAGATAGCCCCAGTTGTGCTGCTGACTTCGAAATGGGGCACCCAAATTGCCATGATTCAATGAGCTGAGCCAAGTGAAAGAAGCATCTGGGATGTAGAATATGGAAGAGTCTGTCATTCTGATGCAGATTCGCTTTATAAGCTATGATTATGTCCCCTCCAATGATAATATCTGCCCCATTCCCAAAATTCCAAGCCAAACGTTCAGCCATAAGATTGATGACCTTCATCAATCCCCTCCATATAACTGATTCACTCCTCTTCCGTTGCATAGTTCCATTAAAATTTTGTGAAATGGGCTCCCAATCTACAAATTATTTCAATCTACAAATCTCCGTCCATATGCAAGTACCATTTAACGCCCTCCAGAAATGTTTGATCAGGAGAGAAGACATAAATGATTTGACCTGTAACAGTCATAAACCTCCATCATCCTTCAACCTAGTCAAATCTTCTAGTTTGCAAAGGTGAATCTTTTTGTCCATAGAGGCACTGACCATGATGAACCGAGAAATTATGGCATTGGTAAGATATATAATGTGTGCAAGAAGTGCAAAGAGGTGACCCCAGGAGAAAACAAATTGTATTACTACAACCTATACCAGAGTGTAGCACCCACCCAATGATAGCCATATGTGATCCCATTTTAATATTTTGTGTCTGAACTTATCCGAAATCCACATCTACTCATCAACTCTGTATCCACACGGTTTAAGATTAAAACCCATATATGTGATTCCATAAGATAGTTGCTTCTTTTGTATACCCATAAAATCAGAAATAAATTTGATCTACTCCTCATCCCCCTTCGCATGCAATAGAAAGGACTTGTGTTTATTAATGGTCAGACCTATCGTAGGTCCAAATCGAATGAACATATAATGGAGGTAGAACCATTGATTCTGGGTGATCCTGCCAAAAATATGAAGATCATCTACAAACAAGGAATAAGATACACTTACATTAGGAGAAAAATCAATACCCTTGAAATACCCAGATCGCATCTCCATCTTCATGAGATTACTATATCCATCCATGACAATAATAAACAGTAAGGGAGAGAGGGCACATCCCTGTTGAAGGCCGTGACTTGCCGCAAAAAAATCTGATGGAATCCCATTAATTATGACTGTGTATTTTACTGAAGTAACGCAGGCCATAATCCACCATATGTTATTAATCGAGAAGCCAATATTAAGCAATACCAGTCTGATATATGTCCAATTGACAGAATCGTATGCTTTGTACAGGTTCACCTTCATGATAAGTGCCTCCAAATTCTGCGTCTAAATGGTATAGAGAACCTCTTGAGCTTTTTCCACTGCATCATGAATAGATATGCCTTTAAGGAAACCATATTGATCAGAAGAGATACCCGATGATAGGACCCCTTTCATTTTAATATAAATATTTTTGGAAATAATTTTATAGATCACATTACATAATGAGATTGGGCGAAATTTCGAGAAAGCGTGCAAATGAGAATTCTTCGGAATCAACACAATAAATGTTGAGTTTACATCACCGGGAATGCACCCCAATATCCTGGACCTCTCAATAACTGATAATAAATCATCTCCCATCGCCTTGAAAAAATGTAAGAAGAATTCAATTGACCATCCGTTCGGACTAGGAATTTTATCATGTGAAAAGGAATGTAGAACCATCATAATATCCTCTTTTGTGACCTCTGCCCCCAGACAAACATTTGCTGCTTCATCAAACATTGTGGGCATGTGAATCAAAACCTTGGTTTGTTTTGATATATCAATGTTTGGATCAGCTTTATAAATGCCCAAAAAATAATCAAGAGCTTCCCTCCTTATCTCCTCCAAAGAGTAAACAGGCCAAACCTCCTTTGAAACAATGCTCCAAATAGAATTTGCGTGCCTCCTGCCATTTGCCACCTGGTGAAATTTTTTTTTTTTTCTCTCCTTCCTTCATCCATGTAATCCAACTCTTCAGTTTCCATGTAACTTCTTGTATGTTTATAATTTCTTCTTTCCTCTACCCAACACTGTCAAGCGGTCATATGTATGGAAATTTGGTGGCAATGACAGATGGCTCACATATATTCTCCCAATTTCTTCAGAAATCACCCTCATCTCCCATCTATTCCTTTCCTTCTTTCTCTTCTTCCATATTTTCATGCGAAATTTTAGCCTTCTAAGCTTACTAGAAAAGCTAATGTTACCCTCACCACTCATCGATCCATATAGAGATTTCCATACCTTTTCCACCAACTGATTATATTACGAGTCTTCAAGAGAGATTTTGTTAAATTTAAAAGTTACTCCCATATTTTTCTGTTCCTCCCTCCAAGTACACATAATGATCATGTGATCAAATAGACTTGTCGCCACCACCCTGACTCTAGCGTTCCCCAATAGTTCACAAATACATTCATGTACCATAACCCTGTCCAGTACCTTCCCAATGAAATAAGATCCCTCCTACTTATTGGTCCATGTCGGCCTTAATGGGGATGACCAAATCTCCACTAAATTGTGCTGACTGAATATCATAGATATGTGATCCGCCAGTGGATCCAATCGAGCCCTCCTGCCCCATAACTATTCCATAGTTAGAGGATAATTATAATCTCCAATCACGACGATATTTCACATGGCCAGAATATAAGATGCTAATATACGCTCCTAGAATTTCCTCCTACCGTGACATGGAGCATATAGGTTTATGATATGGAAATTTTCTGCCGAGCCTTTGATGTTACCTTCTAGGATAATACCACCAAGGAATCTGAATCCGATGAATCTAGCCATTCCAGGATTCCACATGGCTGCCATCCCACTAGCCCGACCCACAACATCAGTATCCACCACACACGAACCTTTAGGAAATACCTGAGAGCCTTCACTCTTGAACATAAAGTTTCCTAAAACACTGCTATAGTAGGTGCTGCTCAGAAAAGACATCATGAAGGTGATTGGATTTTGAAGAGCCACCTATACCCCTTACATTTAAAGATAACGAGAAGGAGGTTTGTCAAAAACTGTCAAAGAAGTTAAATCAATTGCATGATTCCCAAGCAGTCCAACTATGTCACTCCCAACAGTGTTCTTTGGAGAATCCAGAGGATCAACAGTTTGTTAATCTAGGTTTTCATTGATGATGTCAGTGACCGAGATGGAAAATATTCTTGAATATTCCAGAGGATGATTACAAGTGATTACAACTCTCGTTTAAGATTTCAAGACACAAATGAAGTGTCAATCATGTATCATGACGATCATAATGAAAGACTACCATATCACTGCACTTGATGAAGGACTATAAGACATACACACGATGATATGTCCTACCTCCAATGATCTTGATGATAACACTACATGATTACATGTTCTACCTCCGATAATTTGATGACGTCATGACAAATATCCAATGATGTGAAGCTTGATGTCCCTATGATGAAAATTACATAATGATACTGCACTTGGTTAATGCAATATATCTGCACTATCTTAAGGACAGCTGACCTAATGACCCTATGTTGAAGAAGGAAAGGACATGATGATGGTGACCCTATGTTAAAGAAGGCTAAGACACAATTATGAAGACAATCAACGAATAAATCAAACCATGAGGCTCTACACTTAAAGGCATTCTTCCCTACCTCCATTTCTGCACTCATAAATATTCAGTCACATTAAAAAATATATTTTTCTACCTTAGAGGAAAAATTCGTTAATGAAACCTACACCATCTTGAAGAGCATAATTTTTCCTTTCCAACGAGCTATTACTCAGCCCGAAACTCCAAGTTGTTTGAAAGCTATTGATTTTTCAAGTTTAAGGTAATTTTTTTTCAATTGAGCCGACCTAAGTCGACTTGTTTAGGCTCATGCCTCATGGCCAAGAGACGTGTCTCTTCATTAAAGGTCAAAACCTAGTATATATTGACATCTAAACTTATCATTTTAGGCAAAAATTTCGGTGAAGATTGTCACAGAAGTACAGATAATCAAGGTGGTGTTCACATCTCATGAACTATAATAAGAAAAGTTCTGAATATTGGTTGGGCTTATTTTTAGACTTAAGGAAGAGAAAATTATGAGACTAAACCACAATCCTTTTCTGTAATACTTGTGGAAGATTTAAATCACAGTAACTTGATTGGAGACAAGCTCAAACTGGATATCATTTCAGTCACAGTGGAGCTTTGGTTGCTTACATATCTGGGATCTTGAAGCTATAATTAAGGACTCAGAATAACAAAGAATAGGGTCGGATCTCTTGTTCAAAAAGCAGATTTCTTTACAGGCCGTTACAATACTCTCATACCTCTTAATTTTAGTTTCTCGGTCCTGTACCTACACTCTGTAATTCAGACCTTTTCAGACTTGTGCATAATTTTGTGGCTCAGACTAAGAGCACAGATTTTCTGGCTCAATACAATAATTAAATTAGTAGCAACCACATCTTTGGACCTGTTTGAGCTGCACTATATTTTTGAAATATCATATCCTTGACATATAACAAGACCTTGAAGAAGATACTCTCGTACCTGTGATTGATTGTTGGAAGACTGTGGGACAATATTTCATAAGCTACAAGAGCTCAGACCTCTGTTACCTTGTGTGGATGACTGTGATCTATACAGATTGCTAGAGAGCTGATACACATTAAGCGAAATCCACCAATATGGTTGGACCTAAGCCCATTAAAGAAAATTATAGGCATTACTTGAAGCAAACTTTGGACGGTGAAGTTCTTTTGAAGCATCCTCATGGAGATATATTTTAGGCAAGGGTTATTGAAGACACTTTTGAAGAACTTCTGAAGACCTTGTTTGGAGTCTTTGAGAAGTGATATTAAAGAAGATCCCAGATTGGAGCCTTCTTGTTAAGAAGCCTTCACTAACCTTTGAGATACTATTGAAGACATTTTGATGAGTTTTCTTGAAGATAATATTGAAGATCATGATGCATCGTTGATGACATCATGAGGTGACTTAAAGGATTTGATTGGGTATCATGAAGGACAGCGCAGACACCTTCATGTGAAAATATCAAGGTTGTCATTGATGAAGTAATGTGGAGACTACAATGAAGAATAAGTGAAGATTGACAGGGCTTGTTGAATAAGACATTGGGAGCCGTAAATATAACCAAATATATCTTGACAAAATGAAGCAAGAGGTTGGAGCCTCATAGAGACAAGGTTGGTGCCTTGGAAGGTAGGGTTGGAGCCCTTGAGGTTGGTGCCTTAGAATTGACAAAGTTGGTGCCTTGGAAGATAGGGTTGGAGCCCTAGAGGATAGGAGTCCTCAAGGCACCAGGTTGGAGCCTGTACATAATATAGAGTTGGGATCCTTGAGGCTGGTGCCTCAGAATTGACAAGGTTGGAGTCTTGGAAGTCCAAGTCGGTGCTTGGAAAATACAGGTTGGAGCCTGGGAGATTGAATATTGGTGTCTTCATCTAGGGTTGGAGCCCTGCATATATTTTACTTGATTTATTGTAAATAATAAATTAATAAAATCATTTATTCTTATTGTTCATTTTGTGTTCTAAATATAGGTGATCTAATTGGTAAAAAATAACAATTGAAAAGAAATACTGATTCACCCCCCTCTCAGTATTTCCAACACAGTTCTAGAGTTCTGTTGCGGGGAAGGGGATGCTCATTCTAAGGCCATCATATATGGAGATACAACCAGCCTATCCAATTCATTCAAGTCAGAATATATATTATGTGATACACTAGTAGGCAGGAAAGGCAGCTCATGCATGTGAGACAGAATGTGAGTGTGGGAAGATGGAACCACGATAGCACCCCTGATCCAGGGTAAATTCTTGATACCCTTCACCAAGACGTTTTACTTCGGCAGATAATTAGAATTACATTTAATTAAGACGTTAAAGAACATAAATGAATAAGTCTATGTTGTAAATAATAGGGACTTAAATGAACAAGATCAGCAATCATAAGAACACATCGTTTGATAACGGAGTTCGTCTAGGAGGGAATACATCTCTGGGCCTCGGTGTCAAGATGGTGTAGGCCACTGCATTATGTGTTGTAAGAAGAAGATGTACATGGATGTGTTTCCCTATGACATACAAGGAAGAATTTCCCTCACGCAGGAGTGGCTTAACTTCTTTAAGAGATGTTCCACTTCGGAACTCTCATACATAAAGAAAGACTCCTATCAGTATGACCATAGTTGGCATGTAATAAATAAGAGTATCCCAGCAATCTTGGAAAACAAGGGATCTCAAAAATACACATATGAAAATGATCATCCCGCCAATGTGGCATAAAAGGGATCTCATACATGACACAAATCCATAGCTTAAAATACATCAATAACAACACAAGGAAAGATCCCATGACTCATGTATCAACCAGGATCTACAAGACATAGTGCATCTCAAAGAGAAATAAATGAAGAAGTACATGGAATCCACATCATATACCTCATGCTTCCATTTTCTAAAGGCTGAGCTGCTCTGCGGCTGAATCTGAAAACACCATCAATCTTGTGGCATTGAAAAAGGTGAAAACGACTGCTCACTTGTGGAAATATGACACCTACATAACCCACTTCGAAAAGTGGTTGAAAAATCGAAAACTGAGACGAAGAAAATGAGCACACCATCAGACTCATGGCGTCGAGTAGTGCAGAAATGGCATAAATTTTTTTCCATTTGGACAAAGTCAAAATTTCGCCCTCCTGAAAGTTGGGCTCAATCAAGGTTCCGCCTGCCTCTTTTCTGGTTCATGGTTCCACATGACCTGTAATAAGAAAATATTAAACCTCGAATTCTGTGCGCGCTCTCTGCTCCTCCATGGCCTGTGCGCATCTAAAGACTAAAGTTTTATGTAACAAAATTCGGGTAGACTTTACAAAGAATAGGCCATTGGCCTAGTGGTAAAATGGGCAAATTATTTTAAGGGAGGTCAGGGGATCAAATCCCGCCTCCGAAAATCCCCATATCCAAATTTTATTAGCCACTTTTTTTTTTTTTCTAAGTACCAAGTGGGGGAGGGGCGGGCCCGTATTGGGTGGCCCGCCCCCATAACTCCGCCGGCTATCATATGGTGGCACTTTATTATAAGGGTGTCGATGGGGTTCGCGACCCTCGCCATTGATTTTTTGGTTGTCGTTACCGTATGGTGTGGCTTCTAGGATGTGGAGCTGTCGTGTGGGCAGATCGGAGGACTCGCTAGTGGTGGGTTCGACTCCCACTGGCTCCGGTATATATATATATATATATATATATATATATATATATATATATATATAAGATGTTGCCGTGGGTTCCGTCAAAGGGGGTGGCAGGGTTGGTGGCCCGCCACCCCATATATATATTTTTTGTTTTAATTTTAAACAACCAATTCATTTTTCAGAAATCGGTTTTTGACCATAGGAGGAAAATTAACTAGGTGAAAATTTCGCCCGGAATCTAGCGTGAGTGTGCCGAAATCTGGTCACCGGGTTTCATCCAATTTTCATCCTCCTTAAGGCTGCCTAGTCACCAAGTCAACCCAAAACTTTGACCACTCCTAACTCCTTCATACAGACTCAGAATTGAGTGTCGTATGCGCCGTTGGAATTAGAAAGACGAGATCTACAACATGAACCTAGTTCAAGATATTTTCGAACACTTTTATTTTTGAGCCCTCCATGCTGAGCCACTTGTAATTGTACATGTTTAATCCACCTGGATCATTCCTCCCCACTAAGGAGATTTTGGTCCTCAAAAAGCATCTATCTTTACTTATCATTAACTGTCTACAACTGTCATTGAAAGGCACATCCCCACATGACTCCTTTACCTGGAGTATTCCAGAATCAAGATGCACAGCCATCATGTAAAACTGTTTCAATGTGATGTCTGAAAAGGCACATCCTTTGAAGACTTATTCACCTCTCGTACTTCGGAATCAAGATGCAAAGCCATCATCGGCAACTGCAAAAAAGAAAATGTCTGAAAAGGCACATCCCTTATAGACTCCTTCACCTCACGTACTTCAAGATCGAGATGCAAAGCCAACACCTACAACTGTGGAAATGAAAATGTATGAAATGGCACATCCCTTGAAGACTCCTTCACCTCACCTAATTCGAAATCAAGATGCACAGTCATCATGTACAACTGCTGCAATGCGATGTCTGAAAAGGTACATCCCTTGAATACTCCTTCACCTGCCGTACTTCGGAATCAAGATGCAAAGCCATCATGTACAACAATGCGATGTCTGAAAAGGAACATCCCTTGAAGACTCCTTCACCTCTCATACTTCGAAATCAAGATGAAAATCCATCATCTTCAACTGCTGCAATGCGATTTCTGAAAACGCACATCCCTTGAATATTCCTTCACCTCTCGTACTTCGGAATCAGGATGCAAAGCCAACACCTGTAACTGTGGAAATGAAAATGTATGAAAAGGCACATCCCTTGAAGATTCCTTCACCTCACGTACTTCGGAATCAAAATGCCAACACCTGCCTAAATTTGCAACGAACATTACATTCTCAATGTGAACAACAATGACCCAAATATTTCCATACTTGCCACGAGTTTTTAACATGTACTCGGTGGTCAAGCTTACAGAAAAATGGAAATCATACCTTAACAAAATTACAAGACTAGACCTCATCGTCACATTTCAAAGTGATGGAAAAACTTCTCATCACTTTTACATGAAAGAAATGCATCAGACGACTCATAGAACATGACCAAAACATAATCATCACATCTCGAAGTGATGGCAACACATCATCACTTTTACATGAAAGAGATCCAACACACGACTTGTAAAACAAGGCCAAAAAAAATATCATGGTCGCTTAAATGAGTGATGGAAACACATCATCACTTTCATAATAAAAAATGCAACAAATGATTTACAAGCATGGCCATGACAAGCTTAACATCTCTAGAAAAAAAATAATCTAGAAGAACCACTTCTCACTTATTAAAGCGAGTGGATCATTTCCCTGTGGCAAACTTGCTTGTCGATCAGCTCCTTCGACTTGTGTATGCATGGGCGCTTTTTCTTTAAGGCGTTGCTATGGATGAATTTTCTAGCATGTGGCTCTTTGGTGGCCACTTCGGTCGCAATGGGTGAAAAAGTTCTTTTTCCTCCAAACCTGCTTAACTGATTTCTTTCCTACTTGGGGAGAAGGCTTTTCATGCCTCTTCCTCCTTTGTGCTACCATCCTCTTCCAGCACTTAGAAATCACATGGTTATTTAAACCACAAAATAACAAGTTTTACCATGCCATATTTTACGACCGTGGTTATCAACATTCTTGTAATCAAAATGCACTTTGGAATAATGAGACTTAGTATACCTTCCGGGGTGGTCTCTCGCGCGATCATGATGATGGGAGCTTGCCTCAGTTCCTTCACTACAAAATGCACTGCCATGGAATGATGGAAAAGTGTCTCCATCATTCCTCTTCCTTGGAGAGTTCATCATTATCTATTTTCCTTTGATTTCCTTCGAACATCCTTCTTCATTGTACCCAAAACCCACATAACGAGGTCGTTGCACAACCTCCAATGGTTTGGTTATTCCTTGGCCATGAATGCCAATTCCTCCTCCTCTATACCCCATTTTGGTGAGGAGTCTCATGCCGGTACCTGTGATGATTATCTCCACACTTCCAACCGAAATTATATCATGTGAAGAAATAGAAGAAAAATCAAGACTATTTAACTTAGGTGTTGATTGCGAAACAGATGAAGAAAGTTGTTGTAAGCCCTCATTGTGCTTCACTTCTATCAATGCCTCTGACACGGCTTGTAGCTGAAGCTAAAACTGTTGCGTCTCCTCCTTCTCTTTCTGTAGGAATTCTTTTAAGGCATTATGATCTCTCTTAAGAGTTTCGTTGTTGCGTTTCAAATCTTCCCACACCTCTGTCGTGGCTTGCATCTGAAGCCGCAACTGCTGCTTCTCCTCATTCTCTTCCTATAGGAGGGTCTTCAACGTATCATGATTTGCTTGAAGAATTTCATTATTGCGCTTCCTATCTTCCCATGCTTCTGTTGTGGCTTGCAATTGAAGCTGCAACTAATGTTTTTCCTCCTTCTCTTCATGTAGGATGGTCTTCAATTCTTCGTTCTCTGATGCTTGTTTTTCGTAAGCCTCGTACAACATGTCTGCTTTCTCGGACACCCTGAGCATGGTTTCATACATTTCCTTGACATTCTCCATGGCTCAACTTAGCAAACGTTCAATTTTCACGCCTGCAATCCAATCAACAAGAATAACTACTCTGATACCACTTGATCCAGGGTAAATTCTTGATACCCTTAACCAAGACCTTTTACTTTGGTTGATAATTAGAATTGCATTTAATTAAGACGTTAAAGAACATAAATGAATAAGTGTATGCTGTAAATAAGAGGGACATAAATGAACAAGATCAGCAATCATAAGAACATGTCGTTTGATGACGGAGTTCGTCCAGGAGGGACTACATATCCGAGCCTCGGTATTAAGATGGTGTAGGCCGCTGCATTATGTGTTGTAAGAAGAAGATGAACATGGATGTGTTTCCCTATGACATACAAGGAAAAATTTCCCTCACTCAAGAGTTTCTTGACTTCTTTAAAAGATGTTCCACTTTGGAACTCTTATACATAAAGAAAGACTCCTATCAGTATGACCATAGCTGACATGTAATAAAAAAGAGTATCCCGCCAATCCTGGCAAACAAGGGATCTCAACAACACACATATGAAAACGAGCATCCTACCAATGTGGCATAAAAGGGATCTCATACATGACACATATCCATAGCTGAAAATATGTCAATAACAACACAAGGAAAGATCCCATGACTCATGTATCAACTGGGATCTACAAGACATAATGCATCTCAAAGAGAAATAAATGAATACGTACATGGAATCCACATCATATACCTCATGCTTCCATTTTCTGAAGGCTAAGCTGCTCTACAGATGAATCTGAAAACACCATCAATCTTGTGCGTCGAAAAAGGTGAAAATGACTGCTCACTTGTGGAAATCTAACGCTTGCATAACCCACTTCCAAAATTGGATGAAAAATAAAAAACTCAGATGAAGAAAATGAGCACGTCATCAGACTCGTGGCATCGAGTAGTGCAGAAACGACATAATTTTTTTTCCATTTGGAAGAAAGTCAAAATTTTGCCCTCCTAAAAGTTGGGCTCAATCAAGGTTCTGCATGCCTCTTTTCTGGTTCATGGTTCCACATGACCTGCAATAAAAAAATATTAAACCTCGAATTATGTGCACGCTCTCCACTCCTTCATGGCATGTGCGCATCTGAAGACTGAAGGTTTATGTAATAAAATTCAAATGGACTTTACAAAGAATAGGTCATTGGCCTAGTGGTAAAATGGGAAAATTAGTTTAAGGGAGGTCGGGGGATCAAATCCCGCCTCCCAAAATCCATGTATCCAAATTTTATTAGGCGCATTTTTGTTTGTGTTAAGTAGCAAGTGGGGGGGGAGGGGGGGGGGGGGGGGGGGTGGAGGTCGGGCCCGTATTAAGCAGCCCACCCCCATAACTCCGACGGCTGTGATATCGTGGCACTTTATTATAAGGGTGGCGGTGGGGTTCACAACCCCCGCCACCATTTTTTGGTTTTCGTTAACGTATGGTGTGGCTGCTAGGGTGTGGAGCCGCCGCGTGGGCAGACCGGCGGACTCTCGAGTGGTGGGTTTGACTCCCACCTCTCTGGTATATATATATAGAAGATGTTTCCGTGGGTTCTGTCAGAGGGGGTGGTGGGGTTGGCGGCCCGCCACCCCATATATATATTTTTTGTTTTAATTTTCAACAACCAATTCATTTTTGAGAAATCGGTTTTTGAGCATAGGAGGCAAATTAACTAGGCGACAATTTTTCCCAGAATATGGCTTAAGTGTGCCAAAATCTGGTGGCCGAGTTTGGTCCAATTTGCATCCTCCTTAAGGCTGCCGAGTCACCAAGTCAACCCAAAAATTTTACCACTCCTAACTCCTTCATACCAACTCGGAATTGAGTGTCGTCTGCGTCATTGGAATCAGAAAGACGAGATCTACAACATGAACCTAGTTCGATATATTTTCAAACACTTTTATTTTTGAGCCCTCCGTGCTGAGCCACTTGTACTTGTGCCTGTTTAATCCACCTAGATTAACCCCCCTCATGATGTGATATATTTTCGGCATCTACAAAAGTCAT
This sequence comes from Pinus albicaulis, assembly GCA_034641835.2. Lineage (NCBI taxonomy): Eukaryota > Viridiplantae > Streptophyta > Pinopsida > Pinales > Pinaceae > Pinus > Pinus albicaulis. The sequence goes on along the minus strand of CM076583.1, from coordinate 182,412,254 downwards.
TTTCAAGCTATCCAGATTCGAAATATAAGAATGAGTGTTCCCCGTGAGATTAGTTGGTGGAGCAACGTGGGATGATCCCCTTTGAGGGGGGGGACAATAGAATCATTACAAGGAGGGACCAAATCATGAATAATAGGGATATGAGGGCTAGACGACCTATCAGATCCCGACCCAGATGAAACAGACAATCCAATATTAGAAGTGGTAATAGACAACTTATCCGTTTACTTACAATCCATTGTTTCGTCTTCTTTTTAGTTCCATCCATGGAATTTTCGGTTACCCCACTTTGCCGCCTTCCGAAATCGGGCTAGAAACTTGTCCATTAGGTAAAGGGAAAATTTTAAGAATGGAAACTTATCTTAAAGTTTAGAAACCTTGGCGAATCTTACTAGTCCCCAATATGTAAATTGTAAATTTTTTGATGTTATTTTCGTAAAAATATTAAGGTTTCTAATTCTTTTATATTAGTATATATAAAATTTTGGCGATTTTTAGGATAAAATAATTTTATACTATAAAATTTGGGCGAATCAATTTTCAAAAAAAATGGAAATTGGCGAATGTTTCTTTTGGAAAAAACATAGAAAATTAGCCCACCTACGAATATTAGCCCCTAAAATTTTCCCTGATTAGGTGCTTAGTATGATGAAAAACCATAGATCTAAATGGAATGCCCCAGAAATCAACCCTCTACCTGTGACACCTCTGACCCCATTTTAGTGTTGGAAATATGATTCCTCTCTCTTAATATGTTGTCCTTGATGAAAACTCTCTGGTAAAACTTGGAGTATATGTCTTCAGTAGAAACTCAGGAGTCCATTAGAAGAAATGTTTAATGTCCAACAAAAGATTTGGTAATATTCATATTGAATATTCTATACGTGGGTTTATTCAGGCCAAGTCACGTATACACACGGATAAGAACGATCCAAGTCAGGTATGCCTTTTACTCTCCAAAAAAAAAAAAAAATGCCAGGAGGCATTACCATAGTATTTTCCTATATGATTGAGCGACATGTCGTCTATTTGATTTTGTCCAATAATACCATCGGCAACTATGTGGTTTTGACTCATGGTATTGGTAAAGGCTAAATCTATATAAGGAGAAGAAGATCATAGTGCAAAGGTGTGCATGTGTAAGGGCTATCACTAAATACTTCTCTCTTAAGTATATCTGCATAGGATGAACTCTTTTTTATTGATAAATCTGAATTTATGATGCACCCTATCGTAGATTGATGGATCAAGATCTCTAGACCTGAAATGACTATTTTCTTGCATGATCCATTGAAGAGATGATTAGATCTGAGACCTGGCACATGTTTGCTGAAATTGAGTGAAGAAATATGGGTAAGTTCTATAGATCTGAAACAGTCTGCAGAATTAATATTTACAGATATATATGCTAGTTCATCTGAGTAAAAGCGTGTATATACGCGGCTTTGCCTCAGAAAATGTGTGTATGGAATTTAGGGTTTTATGAAGTTTATTGTAGAGGTTTTTTGTTATTCCTGCTACTTTTATGTTGTTTTTCAATGAAGTCTTCATCTAGATTTGGGTTGCTTGAATGTTGTATATGCTGCTAAGCTGATTATGTACAAATCTAATCAAAGAGTGAGTAAATATGTGTTATGATGACTGACTGATCAAGGGTTCTGAAATTCTAAAAATATATCTGACTAACAACCTCAGATCTGGATGTGAGACTAATCATATTCTGAAAAAAAAAATTATTCACACATCTATACGCAGGTTGATGTTAAGGAAAGCACGTATACACGCGGGTTTAGTGAAGCAAAGTAGCATATGATTTTTGAGATAATGAATGTTTAGGGTTGAATCTAATTCTACAAACTGATTCTGAGATCTAGTTATTATTGTGTTCTGGTTACAGTGTTCTCACTGTTCTGATTGAATTTTGGGTTAAGTTTATTATTGATGATATTTATGAAGGGTTTCCTTGAAGCTGTGTGATCCAGTGTGAAAATTGATGAAACGTAGTCTGCGGTGATTCTAAGGGTTGAAGCCTTCAGTGTGGAAGTAGAAGCTTCCTGCCAGTAGAAGCTGTTGTTCATATCAGGTGGTTGAAGCTCCCTTACAGGAGTGGTTGGTAAACAAGATCAGGGGGTTGTAGCTCCCTTCCAGTTGCAACTGGAAAACGAGAGAAGGCTACAGTATTTTGTAGGTAGATGTGTACGTACTGATATGAGTCTGCATTAGTACAATATTGTAAGCAGTTTTCCATATAATAAATATTGAAGGCAGAGACGACAACAACGGTGGTTTTCTCTCGAATTTGGTTTCCACCTTAAATCTTGGTGTTCATGTGTCTTGCTTTTGTTTGATGATTTATTCTGTTGTTACTATGCATATTTACTGCTCAACTAATAGATGCATAACTGATAAGTTGAGTTAAAGATTGTTTCTAAAAGGTTTTATAATTATATCAATATAAGCAATTTTATTTTGGTATATGCACGTGTATACACAAGTTGGGTTCAGTATTAAGCTCTAAATACTTATTCACCCCCCCCCCCCCCTCTCCGTATTTTTCCCAACAATTGGTTTCAGATCAGTTCCTTCTGAAGAAGCTTAATCGCTAGAAGGAAGATCAACTAAGATGAGCAATCAAGATGGGATGGCATCTATTAGGCCTCCTCTCTTCAACGAAAACAACTTAATCTTCTAGAAGAGAAGGAAAAGATGCTATATTCAGTCTCTTGGAGTAGATGTATGGGCTATATTTGAAGGAGGTTATCAATATCCAACTTCAGTTCCTACAGATGCAGCAACAAGAAAGAACTATGAAACCAATGCAAAGGCAGTCAATGCACTATTGGGAAGTTTGAATGAATAAGAATTTGTCAAAGTCATGCAATTGAATACAACAAGGAGATATTGTACAAAATCATTCTAAGCTATGAAGGTGATGCCAAGGTAAAAAGTGCTAAACTCCAAACTCTCATAATTCAATATGAAAAACTTATAATGCATAATGAGGAAAGCATTGCCAATTTCATTTTACGTCTAGATGATATTGTAAATCGTATGAGAAATCTGGGTGAAGCCATATCTGACACTACTCTGGTAGAAAAGGTTTTAAGATCTCTAACTCCCAAATTTGAGTCAAAAGTGTCTGCTATTGAAGAAAAGCGGGATCTAGAAACTCTTACTATTGTTCAACTTCATGGGATTCTGACTGCTTGTGAAATGAGAAAGGGAGGTCCATTTGAAGTCAAAGAAGTTGTTTTCAGAGCTACTGCAAAAGGAAAGGAGGTAGAAGAACAAGAAGGATTAGGGTATGTTTCATAAGAAGATGACATAAATTTTTTAAAGAAGCTAAAACTTCGCACTGGAAGGTTCAGAGGTAAGCTTCCCTTTAAATGTTTTTCTTGTGGAAGAGTTGGTCATTATGCTACTAAATTTCCCCATAAAGGTTGTCATGAAAATGGAAAGGAAGTGTCTAAAGGAAATAAGAAATGGTTCATCAATAGAAAAATCTATTATACTTACGAAGAGAGTGATGGTCTATCAAATAGTGAAGAAGGATAATCTGATCAAGATATTAGACTACTCATGGCTTTTGAAAAGGACTCTAGTGATACTTTTATGGATGCTTTGGAAGAAAATGACTTTCTTGAAGAAATAAATCATCTCAAAATATGTTTGGAAGAAAACAAGATTGCCATAGATACTCTAAAAAATCAGCTTATAGAAAAGGAGAAGCACAATGAGAAATTATAATGTGAAATAGTAAGTCTAAGAAAGGAAATTCAGAAAGTAAAAACTTTAAATATTAGATTTTCTAAAGGATCTTAAATGTTATGAACCTAATTCATAACTAATGTAATAAATATAGTCATTAATAGAATAAAATAGAATAAATGTAATTATTAGCTAATCAATCAGGATTATGTTAAATAGTCATTAGGTTAATGAAAAGGCATGTCTAAAAGGCATGCCCATTCGTGAAAAGGTACTTGCATAGGTATAAAAGTAGACCTCATTGTAATCATTCAATCATCTTATGTCTTATATCATATCAATAAATATTTATTATTATAAATACCTCTTGTGTATTTTTATAATTAAAGCTGCTTTTGCTATTAAGTCTACAAATCTACAAATCTTGCTGCTACAGTAACCAAATCTACCACTTCCGCTGCTATGTTAAATAGTCATTAGGTTAATGAAAAGGCATGTCTAAAAGACATGCCCATTCGTGAAAAGGTACTTGCATAGGTATAAAAGCAGGACCTCATTGTAATCATTCAATCGTCTTATGTCTTATATCATATCAATAAATATTTATTATTATAAATACCTCTTGTGTATTTTTATAATTAAAGCTGCTTTTGCTATTAAGTCTACAAATCTACAAATCTTGCTGCTACAGTAACCAAATCTACAACTTCCGCTGCTACAGTGGTATCGGAGCCATATTAAAGAACAAGTTGAAGCAATCGCACACAACATCGTTCTACAAGCCTACGAACGTAGTTTACATGCCCGAGAACATTGTTTACCATATAATGTGCCATTACGAGAAGATCCCAAAAAAATTGAGCAGATTAGAAAAATTCAAGAAAAGCTTTAGCAATTAGAGAATTCATGTGCAAAAGTCACAAGTGGTCTTAAAAAAAATTCTGCAGATCTTAAAAAAAATTTTGCAGTAATCCATAATAGAGAAGAAAATCATGACAAACAAAAAGATGAAAAATGTTGTAATAATGAGAAGGCAGTTAGTTATGCAAAGGGAAAATCAAGTAGAACATCCATGGTAAATTCAAGTAAATACATTCCCCCACCAATGCGTAATAAAGGAAAACAACCAACTAATATTGAGAGTAAAGAAGAAGGGAAATGTTGGAAATGTGGGGACAAATATTTCGCAGAACATAAATGTGCCTTTAAGAAAAGAAATATCATTGCCAACAATAGTAAAGAAAAAGAAAAATATGACTCTGATCTTGATAGGAATGAAGATGATGACGAAGAGGAAAATGGGGAAAAAGAAGAAGAGCAAATGCAGAGGCTTCATGAAGAGCATGCAACAGCAATGGTAGAAAGACGGACAGCTTATGAAATTTTTAGTGATGCAGCTGAAGAGTACTCAAAACTTTCTACTCTCAAAGAAAGATTTGAGGGATGGAAGAAGCTCTTCTCCTCAACTTATCGTGATGTTTATATGTCTTTGAGTGCACCTGCATTTTTCTCTCCATATGTACGATTGGAACTCCTAAAGTGGGATCCACCCTACGAAGATGTGGATTTGAATAATATGCAAAGGCATACTTTGTTTTTTGATTATGGTATGCCATAGAATGCCAATGATCCTGTTATATACCAATTGCTCTCTCAGAAATTCAATTCGATATTGGCAGTGATGAGTCTTCCAAGTAGAAATAGAAGGAATCCGCCATCAGAAATAAAATGGTGGATGGAGGAACCGTGGAAGGTGAAAGAGGCCTTCAGCGTATTGGACAAAGATAGCGATGACAAAGACGTCCATGGCCATCCGGGACCTTTTCCAAATACGCACAATTATATGCAGGATACACTATCACATCGGCCCAATCATAATCATAATAATGATAATAGCGACGAGGAAGGTGTGCGTCGGCATCCGGCAGATTGGTTCAAAAACTATTTGGACATTGGGAATGGTTCAGAGTTTTCCGTAGCGATGCCTGTTTTAAGTCTTACTGCTACAAGCGAGAATTTGTTTGATGGGGAAGGAACAATTCAAGTTTATTGTTTTCAAACCCAGGCAATTCAACAGTATGCCCTGGACTTGTCTTAGTGTCTGCCCCAACTTGTAGAACCTATAGCTCCAGAAAAGGATACGTCTGCCTCTCAAATTCAACATTCCCCGTAGATTTCGAAAAAATCACATAATCAAGGGATGCTTTGTCCAAGCCATGCCGTTAATAATCATGTGTAATTAAACGCTACCATAACTGCCGTCAAGCATCACGTCCTAATCAAAAGGTCACGAACTAAAAATAAAAATAAAAATGAATGTGGTAAAACGATACGACTTACAGTTCTGTGCAAAGCGCCGATTGAATCAAAGACGTGTTGTCTGTATGGAAGCACAATGGACAGTGACACAATGATTCAAAGCGAAGAGGCCAAAATAATTGCGGCTACAGCTTTGGCGGCAGTGAAAGCTGCTACTGCAGTAAACAAAGACGGAAAGATAGAGGTCAATGAAGTCCATAATTTTCATGGGTCAATAAATCACTCTCTTTTTACGTCTTTTAATCATGCTTTGGTATCTTCATTCAATCCATCTTCGCTGTCGCAAGTGGCTGTGTTTTCACCATCTGTTCAAAGCTCTCTTGGATCGGTTTTCGTTGACGTGTTTCTTATCACCTTCACTCGCGTTGCACTAGCACGAGTTTCATGCTTGATAAACACCGCGGAATCATTTTCACAAACAGGCATCTCGCTAACAGCAAGGGTCGCTCACATGAATTATTCATTCAGATATTACGTGGTCTCTCAGGGCCAGATGCCCTCTTTTAAAAGGCAGGTTGCATCCTATTCTGTGTTGACGTCAGCATCTATGTGCCAAATAAAACATCCACGTCACCCCTTGATGAATAAAGTTGCTTAAGGAATTTTCTGTTTTTAGAATAGGAGGTCAAGTAATAAATCTTATTTACATGAAAGAGAAACTTTTCATGATAAATATATAAAGGATAAAGTTTTATAGGTGAAGAGCTATGTTGGACGTTGGAATCTCAATATATTTAATTAAGAAAAATTATTATTATTTAATTTAACAATAATAATAATAATAATAATTATATATATATATATATATATATATATATATATATATAGAAAAAAATAAAGGAAAGGAATCAATCCATTTAGGAGTAACTTCTAAATAGATTCTTTAAATGGATGTTGCTTCGGTATGCAGCAAAAATAGCAACGCTAAGTGCCAGTAATACTTCACATGTCTTTCCAAAAAAAAATAATAATAATAATAAAAAGGGAGGTTATTTAAAAATTCACATATATATATTAATATATAGAAGTACAAATTCAAATGAAAGGAAGAGGTTCTTCATCAAAAAAGAGAAGATAAATTATATATATAAAGGAGTTAAATACTAAATATATATATATTCAAGTTCCATTTTAAGGAAGGAAAAAAGTTTATTATTAGAAGAAAAAAAAAGTAACAAGAACATGGATTTAGGACAATGTGAAAAGCACAAGGAAGGTACCAGTGATTAAAGACATGCTTAGCAGATAATTTCAAGTAAAGGGAAGTGTCGAAAATTTAAGCTTTGAGGACAAAGCTTTTCAAGAAGGAGGCAATGTTATGAACCTAATTCATAACTAATGTAATAAATATAGTCATTAATAGAATAAAATAGAGTAAATGTAATTATTAGCTAATCAATCAGGATTATGTTAAATATTCATTAGGTTAATGAAAAGGCATGTCTAAAATACATGCCCATTTTTGAAAAGGTACTTGCATAGGTATAAAAGCAGGACCTCATTGTAATCATTCAATCGTCTTATATCTTATATCATATCAATAAATATTTATTATTATAAATACCTCTTGTGTATTTTTATAATTAAAGTTGCTTTTTCTATTAAGTCTACAAATCTACAAATCTTGCTGCTACAGTAACCAAATCTACAACTTCCGCTGCTACATTAAACCTTAGATGAAATTATCAAGGTACAACGCTCTCCTCTTATAAAGACAAGTCTTGGATATATTGGAGAATCATCTCAGTCTTTAGCACCAAGCTATCTAAATGCATCTAAATCTAGCCTGCAACATTTTCTCTCTCAGCAAAAGAACAAAGAAACTACACAGGTAGACCATGATCACTTTAATACAAGTAAGAAAAATAATAGAAATATCAATTAGCAAGTAAACATAAATAGAAGGTTTCATGATCGCAAAAATTTCTTCTTTAATGGACAATGTTTCTCATGTCATAATTTTGGTCATAAGGCTACTCAATGTGTTGCGTACAAAACCATCATGAAAAAAGAAGAAAGAAATCAAAGAAATGAGACTGGAGTAAAGAAGAATAATTATAACAACTTTTCTCCCCTTTAAAATGAAATTGAATGTGCTTATTGCAATAACTTTGGTCATGAAGAATCTGAATGTAGGAGAAAACTTCAGCCAAAAGAGCATATACCTTCAAATTCCAAGGTTTGGAGAAAGAAGGACTTACAGGTTGAAAGTTATGGCATAACTTTATCTGCAGAAGGGAAAGAAAATCAATGGTACATTGATAATAGATTCTCAAAACACTGACAGGTGATAGAAATAAACTCCTTTCATACAATGCTCTAGAGAAAGAAAAGAATGTTACTTTTGGAAATGACTCTCCTACTGTCATTAAAGGAAAAGTTTATGTTTTTCTAAAAGAAAAGGTGAAAGCTAACAATGTTATGTATGTGGATGGATTAAAGCACAACCTGTTAAGTGTGAGTCAAATGTGTGATCAAGGAAATGAATTTGTCTTTAGTTCAAAAGAATGTGTAGTACGTGAACTTGACACAGGAAAAACAGTAATAAAAGGAACTAGAACACCAAGCAATATCTATGTATTGAAAGGTGGCCAAGAACAATGCTACTTGGGTAAATCTTTAGAAAATTGCTTATGGCACAGAAGGTTGGGACATTTGAGCTTCTCTCAAATAAGCAAATCCAGCAGACTCAAAGCGGTTCGCGATCTTCCCAGCATCACTCTACCTGAATGTGTCATATGTAAATCATGCCAATTTGGTAAGCAAACTAGGGTGCAATTCAATGGTAAATAAGGATCAGAAAGTAAGCCTCTTGAACTTATACATACTGATCTATGTGGTCCTGTAAGGAAAAAGTCACCTCATGGAGAACAATACCATATTTTATTTATTGATGACTTCTCTAGAATGTGTTGGATCGGTTTACTGAAACATAAAGACGAAGCATTTGAAAAATTTAAGATCTTCAAAGCTTTGGCTGAAAATGAAATAGATCTAAAAATCAAATGTCTTAGATCTGACCAAGGAGGAGAATATATATCAGATGAATTCATTGACTTCTATGAACATCATGGCATAAAAAGACAATTTTCTGCAGCTGGAACCCCACAACAAAATGGTGTGGCAGAAAGGATGAATAGAATAGTTCAAAAAATGGCTCGAGCTATGCTTGATGAATCTGGAACTCCTGATACCTTTTGGGGAGAAGCAGCACATATTGTGGTAAATATTATGAACAAGGCTCATGCTCGGGTAAATAGTGATAAAACTCCTTATGAACTCTATTATGGAAATATTCCCACCATAAAGCATTTTAGAGTTTTCAGAAGAAGCTTTTTTATCAAGAACAATGATGAAAAACTTGGTAAGTTTGAACCAAGAGCAGATGAAGGAATATTTCTTGGTTACTCTTCTAGAATTAAAGCATATAAATGTTACTATAAAATACTTCAGAAGATTGTTGAATGTATTGATGTTGTAATTGATGAGTCTCTCTGAGCTCCTAAAAGGGAAATACCAAAAACAAATGAGGATCACGATGATGTATATCTTCCCGCATCAAATATAAATAGTATAGAAGGTGAACCCAATGAAGCACCAGAAGAATATCTATCTAAAAAGGCTCCATCCAGGTATGTTCAAAAGAATCATCGAGAATCTCAAATTTTGGGAGAAAAGGGATTAGGTGTCCAAACAAGAAGAACTCTTGTAGGATCTCCAAGCTATATGGCATTTCTATCTACTATTGAACCACAAAATTTCAATCAAGCTAGCAAAAATGAATGTTGGATTCAAGCCATGAATGAAGAACTTGATCAGATTGAAAAGAATCATACTTGGGAATTGGTTCCAAGACCTCGTGATAAAAATGTGATTGGAACAAAATGGATATTCAAAAACAAATTAAATGAAAATGGAGATGTTATTAGAAACAAAGTTATACTTTTTTGTAAAGGGTATGCTCAACAAGAAGGTATAGACTTTGAAGAAACATTTGCTCCTGTAGCTAGACTTGAAGCCATCAGAACGTTTCTTGCTTTTTCAAGTTTTCAACAAATCAAAGTTTATCAAATGGATGTTAAATCTGCCTTTCTCAATGGTGATCTAGAAGAATAAGTTTATATAGTACAACCAGAAGGATTCATTCTGGGAAATGATGAAAAACTTGTTTGAAAACATAAAAAGGCTTTATATGGTCTCAAACAAGCTCCTCAGGCATGGTACTATCATCTTGACAAATATCTTCATCTACAAGGTTTTACAAAGGGATCTGTTGATAGTAACTTATACACAAAACTATAGAATGATAAACTATTGATTGTAGTTGTATATGTTGATGACATCATTTTTGGAAGTAATGAAGATTCCATGAGTCATAAATTTGCTTTTGTTATGTAGCAAGAATTTGAAATGTCTTTACTTGGGGAACTAACATTATTTCTTGGCTTACAAGTGCAACAAGAAACAGATGGAATATTTTTATCACAAGCAAAATATCTTAAGAGAACTCTGAAGAAGTATGAGATGGAAGAATGCAAACCTGTGAGTACGCCAATGGTAACTGTATGTAACCTCAATTCTCATGATGATTCTCCCACGGTGAATCAACCATAATATAGATCCATGATTGGAAGTCTGTTGTATCTAACTAGGACAAGATCAGACATCATGCATGCAGTCAACATCGTTGGATGATTCTAAGCTAATCCAAAAGAGTCTCATCTTTAGGCTATAAAAAGAATATTCAAATATCGACAAGGGACTCAAGACTTTGGTCTATGATATCCAAAGAATGTGGATCTCACTCTTCATGATTACATAGACGTAGATTGGGCTGGAAATGTTGATGATCGAAAAATCACTAGTGGTGGTGCATTCTATATGTGGCCCCGATTAGTATCTTGGTTCATCAAGAAACAAAGTTCTATTGCCTTATCTACAGCAAAAACATAATATGTGGCTACCACATCTTGTTGCACACAACTTCTTTGGATGATGCAAACTCTACAAGACATTCAAATCAAATTATCACCTCCCATCTCAATTTTATGTGATAATACAAGTATTACTAGTATCTCAAAGAATCTTGTTATGCATTCCAAGGCTAAGCACATTCCTATCAAGTATCACTTCCTACGTGAACAACTGTTTGAACAAAAAGGTGAAATTGGAGTATGTTCCCTCGAAAGAACAAGTTGTTGATATATTTACTAAACCTCTTCCCGGGGAATCATTCAAATATCTTAGAAAAAAGCTAGGATCTGTCTCTTCCTCATTGATTAAATCTTCTTAATTTCAAAAGTTTAAATTTGATACGATGGTTTCATAAAAATGAATCGCGTATATATGTGATTTTTTGTGCATAAAACCACGTATGAGTTTTGTTGACAAAATTTCTCTAGGTCAGCACTCAGAATAGTTGTGGTGATGTTGGGCAATCTCTGTTTTTGTTCTAGTATTCATAGTTCTATATCATTCTCTGATGAAGATGCTTTGATGAATTGGTTGTTGAAGGTGTTCAAGATGCATTAGCTTAGGGGGAGCACCTGTCTTGCTGAAAAGGATGCATTGTTAGCATTCTGATTGGTTTCTGATATTTGATCTCTCCCTTCAGATCTTTTGGTCCTGTTTATGACATGTCATTTCTGTAGTTTGATGAAAAGGGAATGTTGACAATCATTATGTAAATTGTTCTATTCAGTCATGTAAGGACTTGTTCTACTTTGTAAACCCACTTGATTGGGTATTTGAGTCAAATATGTAATTCCACTTGGTTGGATCATTGATGTAAGTATGAGTCCTTGGTTATAGGAAAGGTCATACTTGGTTGAGTTATAGAGTCATGTACTTCATTGAAAAATATGCCTGAAGATTCAGGGGGAGCATGATCGAAATAGTGCCCTTTTCCCTTGAAGTCAAAGGGGAAGAGGATTTTGGGTGTTTGAATAATGGTTATGCTTAATGTATCTATCTATTGTGGTGATCAAACACCATCATGGTTGCCTTCAAGTCCAAATGGGGAGATTGTTGGAAATATGATTCATATGTCTTAATATGTTGTTCTTGATGGAAACACTCTGGTAAAAGATGGAGTATATGTCTTCAGTAGAAACTGAGGAGTCCATCAGAAGAAATGTGTAATGTCCAGCAGAAGATTTGGTAATATGCATATTGAAGATTCTATACACGGTTTTAGTCAAGCCAAGTCGCATATACACACGGATAAGAATGATCCAAGTCGCGTATGCCTTTTGCGCTCCAAAAAAAATAAAGAAGACCAGGGGGCATTACCATGGTATTTTCCCACAAGATTGAGCGCCATGTCATCTATTTGATTTTGTCCAAGAATACCATCAGAAGCTGTGTGGTTTTGAGTCATGGTATTGGTAAAGGCTAAATCTATATAAGGAGAAGAAGATCATAGTGAAAAGGTGTGCATGTGTAAGGGCTATCACTAAATACTTCTCTCTGAAATATATCTGCATAGGATGAACTTTGTTTTATTGATAAATCTGAATTTATGAGGCACCCTTGGATAGATTGATGGATCAAGATCTCTAGACTTGAAATGACTATGTTCTTGCATGATCCATTGAAGAGATGATTAGATCTGAGACCCGACACATGTTCTCTGAAATGGAGCGAAGAAATCTGGGTAAGTTCTATAGATCTGAAACATTCTGCAGAATTAATATTTACAGATCTATATGCTAGTTCGTCTCAGTAAAAGCGCGTATATACGCGGCTTTGCCTCAGAAAAGGCACGTATGGAAGTTAGGATTTTTTGAAGTTTATTGCAGATGTTTTATGTTATTACTGCTACTTTTCTATTGTCTGTCAATGAACTCTTCATGTAGATATGGGTTGCTTGATTGTTGTATATACTACTAAGCTGATTATGTACAAATCTCATCAAAGAGTGAGTAAATATGTGTTATGATGACTGATTGATCAAGGGTTCTGAAATTCTGAAAAGATATCTGACTGACAGCCTCAGATCTAAATTTGAGACTGATCATATTCTGAAAACTAGTATTGACAGTCCTATACGCAGGTTGATGTTAAGGAAAGCGCATATACACGCGGGTTCAGTGAAGAAAAGTAGCGTATGATTTTTTAGATAATGAATGTTCAGGGTTGAATTGGATTCTGCAAACTGATTCTAAGATCTGGTTATTACTGAGTTCGGGTTATAGTGTTCTCACTATTCTGATTGAAGTTTAGGTTAACTTTATTATTAATGATCTTTATGAAGGGTTGTGTTGAAGCTGTGTGATCCAGTATGAAAATTGATGAAACGTGGTCTGGAGTGATTCTGAGGGTTGAAGCCTTCAATGTGGAAGTAGAAGCTTCCTGCCAGTAGAAGCTGGTGTTCAGATCAGGGGGTTGAAGCTCCCTTCTAGGAGTGGCTGGTAAATGAGATCAGGGGGTTGTAGCTCCCTTCCAGTTGCAACTAGAAAACGAGAGAAGGTTGCAGCCTTCTGCAAGTAGATGCTTGTGTAATGATATGGATCCGCATCAGTATAATATTGTAAGCAATTTTCCATATAATGAATATTGAAGACATAGAAGACAACAACAATGGTTTTCTCCCGAATTGGGTTTCCACCTTAAAACTTAGTGTTCATGTGTGTTTCTCTTGTGTGATGATTTATTCTACCGTTACTATGAAATTTTACTGCTCAACTAATAGATGCATAACTGATAAGCTGAGTTAAATATTGTTTCTAAAAGGTTTTCTAATTATATCAGTATACGCAAGTTTCTTTTGGTACATGGGCATGTATACGCGAGTTGGGTTCATTAAATCTGCATATGGAATTCAGTAAAGAAAATTTTAAAACTGTCATTAAGCTCTAAATACTTATTCACCCCCCCCCCCTCTCAGTATTTTTCCCAACATTTAGATCAATATTCCAAGGAAATCCACCAGCAAATACGACCTCCACAAGGATCCAAGAAATTCTCTTATCGTTAGCACCCAATATTTTTAGGTCCACATAATTCGTAGTTCCAATAGAGTCGCCAATAGCCTTCAATGCATTGAGAATCCAATACTCCAGGGGGAGCCCATGAAGCTTTATCCACACTAAATTATTCCTCGGTGGCTCCATCACCGAGTCGATGCCAAGAAACCACGAAAGGAGTTGAACAAAACTTATACCCTTTACCCATGTTCTGTGTAATATTTTCCTTCAATCCTCCTCATGCATGAAATGAAAGCTATACCACTCATTCATCATGAGACTGACCTTGGGCACATAGCCCAGAATGGGTGCCCATGTAACCTTTACCCATTCTACCATGTCCTTCTCTTTCATATTTGCAAATATCTACCTTTCGATCAGAGCCAGCTTCTGCAAACTGGCGACCCTTCCCCAAAGATAATTATGCCAGGTTGACCTGTTGTATTTCTATAGTCGGCTTATAAATTCTGTTATGATTCCTTCCCTTCCTATAGTTTTAGGGGCCTCCACCCGGTGCATATGCATGGGTTTGATAACCATAACCTCCCCCATCGATATGGTGTCCATCACCTCTTTTCTTTGCAAGTGCAGGTCCACATGGCATGCTCGCCCCAAAAGCCACCTTAGCACAACCCGACGCCAAATCACCCTTCTAATTTTTTTCTGCCACCATAGTGGCAACAAAAAATGCCTCCACGGAAGAAGTGTCTGATGTCAGGATCTCATATCTGTCTAACATCCTCCTTGAGAAATTGCCAACTACCCCACTATGAATGCTCAGTAATGATCCCACCTACCAAGGACTGCACTTGAATCCACCCAAGTCCCAAAAAGGTTCATACAAAGGATAGTCACAGGACCACAAGGACGATACTTAAATAGGAACGATCATTCGAGGCCTAATATAGCCTAGACAAGGTCCACCCACATCAATGAGACCTCGAGACCATACCCACAGAAACCATGTCCAAAGCACAGACAAGACCCCTCAAGTTACCTATAACTCAAACTAACATATACATGACGCAATATGTCAGAGAATAAGGAATTTCTAATGAATAGAATTAAACACTGATGGGCCATTTAGGTAAATTCAAAAATCTGGCCAACAGCTATCATCGAAAAAAATGGCAGAAAACCCTATGATGCTCACGAAAACCAGAAGGTTAAGCATGGAGCTAGATTACTAGTAACAACAATAGCAACACAGACACCCAGTTCATTTCCACCATCTAAAGCAACACTGAAAACTGAAATATTTACACAACCTAGAAATGATGAAGGATTCCCACCAATTATTCCATAAATTTGTGAATTTTGGTTGGTTCGGTTGATCAGAGGAATCAGAGCTCGAAGATAACACATGAGTAGGGACTCTACTTCCTCTGATTTGCATTAGCTTACCAATGTGCTTACCCCCAATGCGTCGTGATAATGGCCTTCAATATCAATAGAGAAATGATGAAAAGTATCCAGATCTGGATAATGACGTAGTTGATATGTATAATTATAATATTAGGCACAGTAAAACTCAGAACAACCCATGCACTCCAGATTGAGAAATAATTTCATCGCCTTTTTATGAAAACCCCAACCCCAACATATCTACCTGATAGCACCTATAACGTAGGGTCCAATATTGGCCAATTAATGTACACAGTACCACCCAGTAACATGGAGTATCTAAAAGAAGAAATATTTAAGACAATGGCCACGATACGACACGACTAGACCATAACCCTTCATTCCCAGTATTTCTCCAAAAAGAAACCCATTACTACGGACTAAACCCACCATTGGAAAGCCATAGGATTCAATCACTCAAATAACACAAATATTTCACATAAAACAATGAGCTGCGACTCTTCAATTAATCTCAATCACTCTAAATCATAATCTGAAAACAATGAACCCGGTGAAGGGTATTTAACCTAAATTGACATGCACACACTCTCACATAACTGAACTTGATCAACTCACTGAACTCACTCACCAAATCTATCTATAACTCAACTCAACTGATTCACTTAACTATCTGTCTAACTCTGCATGCGGGAAGTAATTATATATTTTAACACTCCCCCTTAATTACGACTGCTAAACTAAAACATAACTCATGAAAACTCAAACATACCTGTTGGTCTATGTCTCAGCTAGGCTTACAACACCCAAGTTTCTTTTGTGAAACTCAAAAAAATCTATTGCTAATGGCTTTGTAAAGATATCATCTAATTGATCACTCGTTCTACAAGGCTTCAAGTGAACTTCTCTATTGCTCACAAGTTCTCGAATAAAGTGATATATAGTATCAATATGTTTGCTCTTTTGATGAAACACACTATTCTTAGATAGTGCAATCGCTGATGGGTTGTCACAGTATATCACTGTTGATCCTTGTTGTTTCTTCTTGAGTCCATCCAATACTCTTCTTAACCATACTACTTGACATGTTGTTGAAGTCGCTGCTACATATTCTGCTTCTTCTGATGATAATGTCACAATAGGATGCTTCTTAGATGCCCATGCTATCACTCCTAAACCAAGATGAAAAACATAACCAGATGTGCTCTTCTGAACATCCAAAATTCCTGCAAAATCACTATCTGTATATCCAATCAATTCTTTCTTTTTTGTACTTGCATACATTATGCCATAATGTTTGGTTCCTGCTATGTATCTCAAAATTCTTTTTCCAACACTCCAATGTGTGTCTTTTGGAGTCTCCATAAATCTGGAAATCAAACTCACTCCCTACATAATATCTTGTCTTGTCGTTGTGAGATACATGAGGTTGCCAACCAATCTTTTGAATAGAGTTGGATTGACATCTTCTCCTTCATCATCCTTGCTTAACTTTGTACCTGTTGCAACTGGTGTAGGTACAGGTTTGCAATTTTCCATCCTGAATCTTTTCAACAAATCTCTTGCATATTTATTTTGACAAATAAAAATTCCTTTTTCAGATTTCTCAACTTCAATGCCAAGAAAATATTTCATAAGACCAAGATATGTCATCTCAAATTATTTCATCATGGCTGCTTTAAATTCATCTATCTCAAGATCACCTGTAAAAATCATATCATCAACATATAATAAAACTATCAAAATCTGTCCATGCTCATTTAGCTTTGTGTATAAGGTAGGCTCAATGTTGTTTCTACAAAATCCATTCTTGATCATGTAACTATTGATTCTGCTATACCATGCTCTAGGTGCTCGCTTAAGTCCATAGAGCGCTTTCTTTAATTTGTAAACTTTATCTTCTTTACCTTCAACTTCATAACCTGGAGGCTGCAGCACATAAATTTCTTCTTCTAGAATTCCATTCAAGAAGGATGATTTGACATCCATCTGATATACTTTCCACTTTTTCTGAGCTGTTTTCGCTAGAACTGCTCTTACAGTATCCAATCTGGCTACCGGAGAAAATGTTTCTCCAAAGTCTATTCCTGGTTGCTGCGAGAATCCTTTGGCTACAAGTCTTGCTTTACATCTGTCAATCTCACCTTTCTCATTCACTTTAGCCTTGTACACCCACTTCACACCAACGAGATTTTTATCTTTTGGTAAATCAACCAAATCCCATGTATCATTCTTTTCAACTGAATTCATCTCTTCATCCATGGCTTGCAACCAATTTTCATCTCTGACTGCTTCTTCAAACGAATAAGGTTTGAATGCCAACAATGCAAAATTTTAACTAACATCCAAATCATCTTAAATATCTTTCAAACTTCTCATATTTTTCTTACCATTACTTGATTCATTACCTGATTCGCTACTTGGAGAATTCTGATATGTGGATCTGCTTGAAGATCCATGCTGCTCTCAAAATCTTAGAGTCCTTACTGGTGTGACTCTGTTTGGTGTCTGCTCTCTTGGTTCTTGTTGCTCTTCTTCTGAATCTACATCATCCTCCTCCATCAATGGTGTTTGTGCATCAGTTAGTGTGTCTACAGTCCCATTCCATGACTCTTGTTCTTTGAACACAACATCTCTGCTAATGATTGTCTTCTTGGTGATAGGTTTATACAATTTGTAAGCTTTTGATTGCTCACTATAACTAGTAAATATTCATTTCTCACTTTTATCATCTATGTTTCCTCTTATTTTCTTAGGCACATGTGCATAGGCTACACATCCAAAAACTATGAAATGAGATACACTAAATGACATACCTGACCATGCCTCTTCTAGAACTTTGTTCATCACGCTCTTTGTAGGAGATATGTTTATCACATAAATAGCACATGCAACTCCTTCTGCCCAATACTCATTAGACAAGTAAAAAAATTAAAAAATATGTTTTTATATATAAACAAACAAATATATGAATAATAAATTTTTCATTTACTTGTTCATTTTTAAAAATTGTTTAAGTTATATAATTTCTCCATAATTTCATGGTTCAAGTATCTTGAGAACTTAAGATTTAAAAACTTGAGATTTACAACTTGTCATTAAGGTTTTTATGCCCCATGAAATTTTATCTTTAATGTTATGGTTGAAAATAATTACAATTTTAGGGTTGTTTAGAGTCAAGATATTTTATGTTTAACAACATGGATACAAAATTTTCGAAATGATAAGCCCTTGAGACATGATTTTGTTTATATTTAACATCATCTATCAAAAAAATTAAAATTTTACGATTTTTCAATATCCTAATATGTTGTCTTTAATTACATTGTTACAATGTGTCAAAAGTGTGACACAATGTTTTTTTTTTGTTATTCCAGCATCAACTCGTTTTGTTTTGAGGGTGTCTTTTCAATCATTTTTTCAAGAAACAATTTTGTTTTTAGCATAATTTTATAAAAAGGTGAAATTTGACCTTGAGAAAAAAACAAATGCATTCTGGAATACACACTTTTTGTTTTTGGGGTGTTTTTTCATGTTTTTTGAGTCTTTTTGGGCTAGAGTTCCCGTTTTGAGGTAATAATTCCCATTTCATCGGTAACATTGTTTTCTACATCATCCTCCTCCATCAATGGTGTTTGTGCATCGGTTATTGTGTCTACAGTTCCATTCCATGACTCTTGTTCTTTGAACACAACATCTTTGCTAATGATTTTCTTCTTGGTGACAGGGTTATACAATTTGTAAGATTTTGATTGCTCACTATAACCAGTAAATATGCATTTCTCACTTTTATCATCTAATTTGCCTCTTATTTGCTTAGGCACATGTGCATAGGCTACACATCCAAAAACTCTGAAATGAGATACACTGCATGACATACCTGACCATGCTTATTCTGGAACTCTGTTCATCACGCTCTTTGTAGGAGATCTGTTTATCACATAAACAGCACATGCAACTGCTTCTGCCCAATACTCTTTAGACAAGTGTCTTGATTTCAACATGCTCCTTGTCATGTTCATGATTGTTCGGTTCTTCCTCTCTGCTACACCATTCTACTGTGGTGTGTATCTGGTTGTAAACTGTCTTCTGATTCCATGTTGTTTGCAATACTCATGGAATGCCTTCAAATCGTATTATCCACCACAATCCGATCTAAATACCTTGATCTGTCGATCACTTTGGTTCTCCACCAAGGCTTTGAACTCTTTGAGCTTTGCAAAAGTTTCAGACTTCTGCTTCAAAAAGTAAACCCAAGTCTTCCTACTATAGTCATCAATAAAAGTGAGGAAGTAACAGCTTCCACCAATCGACTGTGTCCTCATAGGTCCACACAGGTCGGTATGCACCAACTCAAGTGGTTTCTTTGCTCTGTAAGAAACTCCTTTCGAAAAAAATTTACGGTGTTGCTTTGCCAAGATGAAACACTCACAAGTGCTCGCAGGTTCTTTCATGGGAGGTAAACCTCTGACCATCTGTTTCTGCTGCAACAATCTTAAACCGGAAAAATGCAAGTGTCCAAACTGAAAGTGCCATAACCAGTAATCATCAGAACATGCAGTTGTAAAAGAACTAACCTGATCATTGTAATTCATAATTAGAGGAAAGAGTTTGTTCCTCGTCATCTGCACCTTTGCAATCAGCTACTTGCTTGGGTATTTGTCATAAATAACACATTATTTCCCCTGAAAGATAACTTTGTATCCTTTCTGCATCAATTGACCAACACTTATCAAATTGTGTTTAGTCCAGGGACATAATATACCTCTGATATGGTCTTTGACTCCCCCTACTTGGTCACAATTTTGACCACTCCTTTGCCATCTACATCCACAGTATTTTCAGTCCCCAACTTTACCTCTATCTTCACGGAGGCATCCAAATTTGCAACCAAATTCTTGTTGCCTGTCATGTGGTTACTGTAACCACTGTCTAATAGACAGACCTTATCAGATGGTTCATGCATGGTGTTGCATGCTAGAAACATGGAGTTAGTATTCTCTTGACTAACATTAGCTCTCTGATTTCCTTGATCAGCTAACTTCCTCCTACAATCATGAGCATAATGACCAAATCTATTGCAATAATAGCACTTTACCTTTGATTTGTCAAACCTTTGATTGTTGTGAAAGGTTCTGTTGCTGCTGCTTCCACTTTGATGCTCATGATCTTCTCGGCCATCTCTATGGCCACCATAGTTGCCGCTTCGTCCTCTGCCTCTCGATCAACCTCCTCCTCAACCTCTTGAAATATAAACTTTACTTTTGAAGGAAGTTTCTAAAGTGGAATCCTTATTTTAGTCTATCCTTGCCTCATGTGATAGAAGAGATCCCATCAACTCATCAACTGTCAGTTTTTCCAAGTCCTTTGCTTCTTCTATGGCTGTTACCACAACATCAAACTTGGTAGACAAAGATCGAAGAACCTTCTCAATCACTTTTTGATCTTTAACATCTTCACCATAGATTTTTAACTGATTGACGACATACATGACCCTATTCATGAAGGAATCAATGTCCTCTGTCTCCTTCATGTGTAGAATTTCAAATTCTCTCCTAGTATTCTGCAATTTAACAATATTAACTTTGGCCATACCTTGATAGCTTGTCGCCAAAGTTTCCCATGCTTCCTTTGCTGAAGAAGTTGTCATGATCTTCTGTAACACTGCTTGGTCCACTCCCTGCTGGATAAGGAGCAATTCTTGTGCATTTTTCCGCTTGTCTTTCTTCCATTGTTCCCTCTCTGCATTACTGAGGGCTCATTCCTCTGCATCATCTTGAGGCTCTACAAACCCAAACTTGACATGATACCATACATCATGTGCTTTTAGCATAGTCTCAATTTTAATAGCCCACACATCGTAATCTTTCCCAGTGAAAGATGGAAGTTGTGGCTGAAAACTTGATGTGGCCATCTTGCCTAAAAAAAAAATCAATTTTCTTCTCTGATAAAAGCCCTAAATTTCTCTTCTTCTTCTTCTTTTTTTTCATAAGAGCTTTGCAAAACTCCTTAAAAAATATTCCCTTGTATTTTTCTTTATATAATAAATCCTTCTTTTTATAAAAGAAATTTATATATATATATATATATATATAAATTTTATAATAACCTTCTCCCTTTTTAAAAAAAATATTTGAAGAACCTTTAAAAAAAAATGATAAAAATATTTCTTTAGAAAAGCCCTTTTATAAAGCCCTTTTATAAATGCTTCTATTTTTGCAATTCCAAAGTCTGATTTAATAAATTCCTTGCTTGATCTAATAAATCCAAATATAAGTCATGTGATTCAATTTGAAAATTGATTCAAATATAACTCATGTACTCCTTTTTCCAAATTCCTGGTATTTGATAAACGAATGCAAACCAATACTTGCTATTAGAAACTAATTGTCGGCCTTTAATTTTTCTAAATTGGGTTCCGCACCCTCGATGAAGGTAACCTGCAGACTAAACCAAAAAAAATTTGAAACGTAAGGTTGTCGAAATATTTGCAGGTTTTCTTGGGAGAAGATGCGGACCTCCGCAAGTTCTACACTGGAAATGTGCGGACCTCCGCAGGTTCTGCACTGGAAGCGTGCGAACCTCTGCGGGTAAAAAAAAAAATGACGACCTTATGCTCTTGGCCTCCTTTTCTGGCTCTGCTCACCCATGGATATTTTGATCCTTCCTCAGCTCTGATACCAATATATTGGAAATCCAGAGGATTCAATCACTCAAATAACACAAATATTTCGCACAAAACAATGAGCTGCGGCTCTTCAATTAATCTCAATCACTCTAAATCATAATCTGAAAACAATGAACCCGGTGAAGGGTATTTAACCTAAATTGACATGAACAAACTCTCACATAACTAAACTTGATCAAATCACTGAACTCACTCACCAAATCTATCTATAACTCAACTCAACTGATTCACTTAGCTGTTTGTCTAACTCTGCATGTGGGAAGTAATTATATATTTTAACACCCACTACCTTGGATAGAACTTACTGAAATCTACCCTAATGCTTTTTGCAAGAGAATGAGAAGAGTGTCACTGATGCACCATCAGATATGCACATACCCACATTTTGTAACCACTATTTTGTCAAACACTGAAGGAGATTTGCAGCAGCACCACGAAAATCCTCGGCTAGATCAGACTCGAGATACAAGATGTGAAAAGCCATGGATTCCAACCGCCAGCCCATAGGTTTCTATGTTAGACTTGAATGCTCCCTCCAACTAAGAGCCCGCTCATCTGTATCCATTACTTTACCTGCATTGAAGGAGATTTGCAGCACCACCATGGAAATCCTTGACTCGATCAAACTCGAGATGCAGGATACGAAAAGCCATGGATTCCAACCGTTGGCCCATGGGTCTCGAAACAACACCTTATTATGGTCACATTAAACTTATTATATTGACAAAGTTTAATGAGTGTCCTAGATTATAAGAAATTTGAGTTGAAATGTTCTTCTTCGCATGTTTATTTAACTGAAAATCTTAAAAAGCATGTCTCAATTCGTGGAAAAAAAAAGGTCGATAACGGATGGTTCCACCTCCTTGTATGTCGTCCCTAATCCTCGTTCTTTGGTCTCAATCTCTATCTTTTTGTAAATACCCCATAATCTTTTGAACATAGTTGCAAACAAAAAAAGGAGTTGAATATTGTTGCAAAGAATGCAAGAGGATCAAAACAAATGAAGCGATGAGAGGATTATAGAAGTTTGTAGAAGGAAGGTTTTATTCCTGATTGAGCTGTGAATTGAGTCATTAGATAACCAAGCACTAGCTCGTATAGTGTAAATAAGAGAAATTCCTATTTTTAACAATATATGTGGCAAGTGGGAAAGGATGTATTGTATAAAAGCTCCCGACCCTCTAGAAAATTATTATACAACATCAAAATAGAAAACATCAGTTGTAGTTCCACACAGTGATGATTATGAGAAGAGAACATATCAATGGAAAGAACCAGTAGAGTGTGGAGAAAACCATTTTCTGCACTTTGGTTGCATCTAAACCAAAGAAACATTGGCCCTCGATTTGTGTGGTTGCAACAATAAAAACAACATTATGTTTTGTGCCGTAATAAATTTGGAGTTATCAAAGACATTTACTTGGTGTTTGGTAATTGAATTAATAGACCTTCATATAATCTGCTAAGGATAAAATATATATAATATTGCTTCCTCTACACTCCACACAATATATCAACATTCCATATTTTTTTTTATGCTCAACATTTTTTACTATTATAAGTGTTATATGTGTGGCATATTTGCATGTCTGTAGCTTTTTATTTCCTTTCATTATTAATCCAATAAACATTATTATATGACAATATGCCACTTTATCCCTCAACCACACCTTGAATATCATAGAATTCATAGAAGAGACTTTAGCCTAATATTTAACCTTATATTTTCGCCACAAGAGTGTCATTAAAGGATAATTAGGTCGATAATCCTTTCTTTGAATCAGTTCACTTTCATTCTTTGTCTACAATTTTGTTCTTTGTCTCACATATAACACGCAATTATTTTTGCTTTCCCTTCTCTGTGCTTCACATGTGGTTCCTCTATGTACGGACATAGTTTCTCTTCAAAATGACAAGTAATACACCTCCATAGTGGGATGATTTTTTTGGTACACGACCAACAATTTTTTTTTTGCATGATGCCCGTTAAATATAGTTGCTGCTCTGTTGGGTAAAATTTAATTAACAAACTTATTTATCGGTTTTCTCTCCCTCTTCTAAGTTCCCCGTGTTGTGTATTTACCTTTTACCAAGTTATGTTGCGTATTATCCCACTTATGATTTTTTGTTCCAGTTTGAATCATTGTCGCCTCTGTTCATTGTGCCCTCCAACCGACCCTGTTCATGGAGAAAATTTCAGTCAGCTTCTCTGAATTCAAGTTGTTTAACTCCTGCTCCTGATTTCAAGGTTGGAAGTCCTCCATATTTTGGCAGTTTTGTGGGTAGACGAGTCCAATCTCAAAATGGAGTCCAATCATTCAACTGAGCTTTGCAGCACTATGAGTTTTCCTTTGGGGGTATTCACTGAAATTTGTTTGTTTTATTTCTTCACCTACACTCTGAAAATTGCAAAGTAGTTAATAACGCCAAAATAATGATACAATGTTCTGATTATATTGGATGTTGGATTAAACTTTGTTATTTCTTTAATTATTGTTGTATTGCTAGGTTTTAGATTTTTATGATCCATAATGTTAAAGAGATGCATTTTATATTAATAACATCATAAGAATTTGGTCAATTTTTTGAACCAACTATTGTGGTTTATCTTCAACACAATGGTGAAAAAATATATCAATATTACCGAATAAATAGAAAAAATGCATCACGGTCCAAAATTAACCATTAGGAACTAGTCGTTAGGAATTAGTTAATGAATTAATTAAAGTAAAATTTTAGTTACAAGCTAACTATTCAAACTAATCATTATTTATTTTAATAACATGTATTTAAATTATAAAATTATTAAAAGAATAAACTATACTATAATAAAATTATGATATTATAAGAATAAATTAAATGACGTTAATATTAATACAAGTAAAATATTTTAGAAAGTCTTATAATATTTATTCTAATAAGTTTAATACTTCTTCATAAAAATTATATTATGAGTATAAAAATTGTTGTACTACTGAATAGAATATTTATTTGGGTATTCCTCTGCCATTGTTTTCATGGACTTAAAGTCTGATCATTTCAAAGAACTACCATGTGAGGAGAGGAAGAGATCACCATGAAATACATGATTCTTTTGTATGGGTATGAGTTAAACCTTGTATGTCGGATGAGGTTTTGAAACCGTGGGGTATTCTTTATTTATTTTAACGTAAATATTACGATTCAATATATAAAATACTACCATTTTAGGTGGATATCATATAGGGTTTACCATCTTAGCAACCTCTGTAGGGTTTATTTTTTATTTATATCGTGCTAGGTCTAGCATTCACTTTAGTTTTTCTTCGCAACCTTTAGGTGCTTGCATATTAGAGTGGGCTTGGTTTTAGCTTTGTAACACCAGGTGCATACTAGCTTGGGTTTAGTTTTGGTTTCATATTTTCATATTAACTTGGGTTCACTTTTATTTTCCACTTCACAACCTCTATATGCATTTCAGGGTGGCTTTAGTTTCGATTTCATTGGACCCAAAGTGACCAAGTGCATTTCTACATCCCAGGTGAGGTTTATATCCTCAGTCTAGGGAGGTAGTTTATGCATAATTGGTGGTAACCAATTGCACCCAACAACAGACTCATGGACGTTGTGTATGTTGGAATATCCAGATCTGATAAGGAATTTTATCCATGATAAGTGGCAATCAATGAGCATTCAGCAAAAGTCTCATTAATCATGTATATGTTTGGATATATATATTTAGACCTAAATTATATTCATATAGGAAAATTCATATCTCAAATACCCTTAGATAATAATATCTGTGTATACTATATTCAATAACGTTGTTGATGGGTGAATAATGTTTTCTTAGGTGGATTTATTAAAATAAGTAGTGCACTTGATGGAGGAAATGAATATAATAAACACTAAATCCCTACCTATCATCTACCTGTGTACCTTTGAAGTTGTGAAGTGACTCTGATTTGAAACAAGTTAAGCCAAATGGAGTAACTGTTAAAAATATGACAACAATTGTACATAAGTAATTCTGGGCAATTTACTTATTACCTATTGATGTAGTTGGAATAACGAAATAATTCCAGGTTAAATAAGATGGCTCGAGAGGCTTGTATAGCACGGAAAATCATTTTGATTAATAAGAGTTTTCCAAAGTGTTTTATCCTTTAGTTTCTAATTCAATTATTTTTCCTATTTCTTTCTGGCTTATTGTTTTCCCCACAAGATGGTGTCTTTCTTATCTCGGATTGGAGAAAAGATGATGAATGGGCATGGGCAAGGGATTAGGAAAATTTTTGTCAAGGTGGAGTTTGTTAAAAATATGACAACAATTGTAAATAAGTAATTCTAGGCAATTTACTTATTAGCTATTGATGTAGCTGGAATAACGTAATGTAGTTTGAATAACAAAATGTACTTGGAATAATGAAATAATTCTAGGTTAAATAAGATGGCCTGAGAGGCTTGCATAACATGGAGATTAATTTTGATTAATAAGAGTTTTCCAAAGTGTTTTATCCTTCAGTTTCTAATTCAGTTATTTTTCCTATTTCTTTCTGGCTTATTGTTTTCCACACAAGTGGTATCAGAGCCAAGTTAAAACGAATTTGAAACTGTCCGTGGGAGAAATTTTTGTGGAGGGTCTACCATCCGCTGAAAAAGGAGGGAGCCGAGAGCTCTTGGGCTGCGTGGAAAGAGAAGCCGACAAGCCAAGGAGACTGTCTGCTGGGGTTTGTCGTCCACTGCAAAGAGAGGCTGAACTGAACTGTTGGAAGGAGTCTGCGTGGTGTCCATCACAGGGCTTTGGAGAAGCTACACCATGAGCTTTGTGACCGCCACCGTCGAGAGAGCCATAACAAAGTTTAAATTCTGATGTGGGAAAGGGAAGCAGTCAAAGGATTCGTCGAGTGGATTTGTAAACCACCAGGAGGGAGGCCGAATTTCTGCATGCAAAGTAGCCGTCGAGTGGATTTGTAAACCGTTGGGAGAGAGGTCGAGAGTCTGCATCTTCTGCCGGAGTAAAAGGGAGTTGTCGAGTGGTACTGTCAAGTGCCTTGCCAAGAAGACATAATCCACAAGCAGTTTTCTGAGAAGTCTGTGTCGAGTGGAGAAGCCTGCTGTGGGAAAAGTCGATCTGCCCGAAGATCCTGGCTGTGCAAATGCTTTCTTGGTGAAGAAGACTGAGCCGCTGCTGTTGAAGGAATTCTAGTAGTGCCTGATCGAAGCCTGGTGGAGTTACTGCCTGCGGTTTTACCGTTCTTCTCCTGCACTCATCGAAATGGTACTGTGATGTTGCCATACTTGAAAGGTATTTGATTCAAATAGTTCTTCAAAGAAAGTAGATAAAGAAAAATATTTTTTTTTTTGGGAGATTACACAGAGATGTTCTTTTGGCAAAAAATAGAATAGGGTTTGAAGTTTTTTGTGAGATTTATCTGAATTAATAGTAGGGGTTTGTTTTTTTGAAGAAATTGTTTAGTTTTAAAAAAGGGTTCAGTTTTTCAAGAATTGATTTAGTTGAAAAGGTGGAAAAGAAATAGAAATTGTATTTCTTTGAAAAACTAGTAGAAGAAGGAAAATCTGAAACCTTTAAAACCATAGAAGAAGAGGGGAAATCTTGAAACCCTAGAAGAAGAGGGGAAATTTTATTAATTTGTAGAAGAAGGGAAATCTGAAACCCTAGGAGGGAGAAATGGAAAAAATGACAAACGAAAATTTGTGGAAAAATTCACCGGGAAAAACAATTTTTCTCTGTGGAAACTGAAGGTTATGGATTTGCTGGTGCAACAAGGGTTGCATAAAGCATTAGATGGGGTAAATAAAAAAACAGCAAGCATGAAAAATTTGGACTAGGAGGACTTGGATGCCTGAGCTCTCAGTACCATTCAGTTATGTTTGGCAGATGAAGTACTCTTCAATATTGTTGGAGAGAGTACAACTGCAGGGTTGTGGAAAAAATTGGAAACACTATATATGACAAAATATTTGACAAATAGAATCTATTTAAAAAGAAAACTCTACAGTCTTCGGATGAAGGAGGGTACGAAAATTTCAGATCACTTAAATGTTTTTAATACACTTATTTGCCAGTTATCTGATATGGAAGTAAAAATGGAGGAAGAAGACAAGGAAATAACCTTATTGTGTTCCCTGCCTGAGTCATGGGATCACTTCGTGACCTCAATCAGTTTGAGCACTGTTGATTCATTAAAACTTGAATCTGTCGTGGGTGATCTCTTATCTGAAGAGGTACGAAGAAAATCTAGCATTGAGACATCTGCACCTGAAGCCATGGTAGCCAGAGCTCGGTCAAAGGAAAGGGGGAAGAAAACAAGAGGTTCTTCCAAATCGAAGTCAAAGGGCGACAAGAAGTGTAAAGCAAAGTGTTGGTACTGCAATAAACTCGGACACCTCAAGAAATATTGTTGGAAACGGAAGGAGTCAGAGAACCATAACAAGGAAGCAAATCAGGCTGATTCAGGTATGGTTGATGAGGTTTTAATCACTGAAGCTCTCCCTTTCTGTAATATTTCTCAAGATGCTGATAATTGGCTATTAGACTCTGGTGCTTCTCATCATATGAGTCCGCACCGAAGTTGGTTTACTTCATATGAAACTGTAGATGGTAGTTCTATTTTCATGGGAAATAATGCATCTTGTCAGACTGTTGGGATTGGTAATGTAAAAATTAAAATGTATGATGGTACAGTTAAAACATTATCTGATGTTAGGCATGTACCTGATCTAAAGAAAAACTTGATTTCCTTGGGGGTTTTGGATTCGAGTGGTTATAAATTTACAGGTCACAATGGAGTGTTGAAAGTCTCAAAAGGAGCCTTGGTTGTGATGAAGGCTGAAAAGCTCGGAAATCTATACAGAATCAAAGGAAGCATTAAATTTAGTGAAGCAACGATCGTATCAGAGAAAGCAAAAGAAGGTTCTCGTCTAAGGCATCAGCGGTTGGGTCACATGAGCGAGAAAGGTCTTCAGGTACTGATGAACCACAAGCTACTTCCTTATTTGAAATATTGCATGTTTGGTAAACAATGTAAACAAAGGTTCAAGACTGGAAATCATAATAGTAAGCAAATTTTGGACTACATTCATTCTGATTTATGGGGGCCATCTCCTACTGTGTCTTATGGAGGTGCATCATATTTTTTAACGTTTATTGATGATTTCTCCCAAAAATTTTGGGTCTATATGTTGAAAAAGAAAGTTGATGTATTTAATGTATTTAAACAATTTAAAACAATGGTGGAAAAGAAAACAGGAAAATCAATTGAATGTTTAAGAACTGACAATGGAGGTGAATTTACGTCTTTAGAATATGAACAATTTTGTAAGGATGAAGGGATTGTTAGACAAAAAACTGTTTTTTATACCCCTCAGCAAAATGGCGTTGCTGAATGGATGAATCAGACTCTTATGGAAAGAGCCAGAAGCATGATCAGTAATGCTAACTTGCAAAAGGATTTGTGGGCAGAAGTAGTATCCACTGCTTGTTATTTAGTTAACAGATCACCTTCAGTTGCAATAAACTATCAAATTCCTGAAGATGTTTGGTCGGGTCAGTCTTGTGATTATTCGCATTTGAAGATTTTTGGTTGTGATGTCTATGCTCTTATTCCTATAAATCAGCGTTCAAAGTTAGATCCAAAATCGAAATGTTGTGTCTTTTTTGGATATGATTATTCAGTGAAGGGATATAGGTTGTGGGATCCTTCTTCACAAAAGATAGTCGTTAGTAGAGATGTAACATTTGATGAATCTTCTCTTTTAAAATCATATGTTGAAAAGGTTGAACAGGAGCAGGTATCGCCAAGTCACCAGATTGATTTAGAAACTAAACCTTTTTCAGAAAGTCGAAAGGAAGGAGAGACTTCTGATGAAGAAGGTGGAGAAGCAAAGGAAACTGGAGAAATTCTAGAACCAATTCAGCAACCAGTCACTCTACAAAGGTCTACAAGGGAAAGAAAAACACCTCAAAGGTATGAAGATTCTGCTTCATGTTTTGCATTGATTACTGAAGATGGGGAACCTTCTTGTTATCAGGAAGTAGTAGATGATGCAGATAGCAAGATATGGAAAAAGGCTATGGAAGAAGAAATGGACTCCTTAGCCAAAAAAAATACCTAGGATCTTGTAGAACTTCCTGAAGGGAGAAGTGTTGTTGGTTGCCAATGGGTCTTCAAGTTGAAAAGGAAATTTGATGGAAGTATCAAAAGGTATAAGGCAAGACTAGTTGCAAAAGGGTATTCTCAGGTTGAAGGTATTGACTTGCATGAGATTTTTTCACCAGTAGTTAAACTTGTTTCTATTCGTACTGTGTTAGCACTAACTGCTTTACTTGACCTTGAGTTATAATAGTTAGATGTTAAAACAGCCTTTCTTCATGGTGATTTGGATGAAGAGATATATATGGATCAGCCAGAAGTTTGTGTACAAGGTCGCAACAGAAGTTTAGTTTGCAAGCTCAGGAAATCATTGTATGGCCTGAGGTAGTCACCCAGGCAATGGTACAAGAAGTTTGATTCCTTCATGGTGAGCCAGAATTTTATTAGAAGTGAGTATGATCATTGTGTATACTTCAAAAGTTTCAATGGCATATTCATTATCCTGGTGTTGTATGTTGATGATATGCTTATTGCAAGCAAAAGCATGGAAGAAATCAACAAGTTAAAGGCTCAGCTCTCTAGGACGTTTGAAATGAAGGATCTTGGAGTAGCAAAACATATCTTGGGCATGGAGATACACAAAGACAAGAAGAATGGTAAGCTTTGGTGATCACAACAGAAGTATGTGGAGAAAGTACTTGAAAAGTTCGATATGAACAATGTGAAACCTGTTAATGTTCCATTAGCTTCACATTTTAAGCTTTCTTCGGATTTAAGTCCTAGAACTATTGAAGAAAATAAATATATGTCTTGTGTACCATATGCAAATGTGGTAGGCAACTTAATGTATGCGATGGTATCTACAAGACCCGACATTTCACATGCAGTTGGACTTGTCAGCAGGTTCATGGCAAATCCAGGGGAAGAACATTGGAGAGCAGTGAAATGGGTGCTTCAATATTTGAGAGGCACAAGTGACCATTACATCAGCTTTGATTTTCATGAAGGTTCAATCTGCGAATATGTGGATGCTAATTATGTAGGTGATTTGGACAAAAGGAGGTCTACTATAGGTTATGTTTTTACTCTTGCGGGTGGAGTAATCAGCTGGATGTCAAAGCTTCAAGAGACAGTTGCTTTGTCCACTACTGAAGCAGAGTATATAGCTGCTTCAGATGCCTGTAAAGAGGCAATCTGGTTAAAAGGTCTGCTTGATGAGATTGGAAGGACGCAGGAGAAAGTGAATGTGTTTTGTGATAGTCAGTGCGCTATTCATTTGGCTACAAATCCATCCTATCACAGCAATACCAAGCATATCGATGTGAGGTATCACTTTGTGAGACATGTAATCGAAGGCGGAAAAGTAGTTCTCAATAAGGTCCACACACAGGAAAATCATGCAGATATATTCACGAAGCCAGTTACAGTAGAGAAACTGAGATGGTGTCTCTCTTCTCTCGGCTTGGAGAAAATATGATGAATGGGCATGGGCAAGGGATTAGGAAAATTGTTGTCAAGGTGGATTTTTTTTAAAATATGACAACAATTGTAAATAAGTAATTCTGGGAAATTTACTTATTACCTATTGATGCAGTTGGAATAACGTAATGTAGTTTGAATAACGAAATGTAGTTGGAATAACGAAATAAGTCCAGGTTAAATAAGATGGCCCGAGAGGCTTTTATAGCACGGAGAATCATTTTGATTAATAAGAGTTTTCCAAAGTGTTTTATCCTTCAGTTTCTAATTCAGTTATTTTTCCTATTTCTTTCTGGCTTATTGTTTTCCCCACAACGGTAACAAGAATTATTTAACATATGAACTATATAGCTTCACAACCAGTCCAAATATGTAAGCTCTAACATCGCAAGCCACTGTAGGTTCACAACTTTGAAGTGCATATCAAACCCTGGTTTAAATGAATTTTCGATATGAGTCTCTAGCTTTACAACTATGAGAAGTTGCAGATCAAAAGGGTTTGAAATATGTAGTCTCTAGCTACTCAAATTCGAGGCGCATATCAAATCATGGTTAAAATAAATTTCTGTAATATATATTTCATATTAGATTTAGTTTTTATTGCAAATTCCCGAAAAACTGAATATACATGTCTAATTGATTTTAGTTTTCGTTTAAGCTTTGAATTCTAGAGGTACATAGTTTTGATTTCAGTTGGATTTTAGTTCTTATTTCAATTTGGAAACCTGCATTTGCATAGTTTTGATTCTACCTTTTTAATATTGATTTTGGTTTCAGTTGCACAACGTTGATTTCAACTTCTCAAAATCTATGTACTATGTTTAGCTTTTAGCTATTGATTTTAATGTTTCAACCTATGCAAACATCTAGGTGCATAGCATATAACTTCTTCTTAGCCTTGGATGATAAAAGAGTTGACAACTTACAACTTTGTTGGTTTTAGGTTACTTCTTTGTTTCCCTTTGAACTCTCCATTTTTCTATTGGGCTCTCTAAGGTTTGATGGCATCCGTTTTGTCACTCTCCTTGTCCTTTTTGATTTCTTTTATAGTTCTTGTGGACATGCTTGAGTACTTCCAATGCTTATTCGTCTTTGTAGTTTTTGTAGTCTTATTGCCATCGGTGGAATTTAATATTGACTTTAAAATATTGGTGTTGCTGGTGGAATTCCATTGTAGAGGTGGGAACATTTCTCAAATTGTTAGTGCATGACTGCGGTGTAAGTCCTTTATTGATTTATAGGGAAACCATATGTTGGTGCTTTCTTGGTCAGAGGTTGGAAGGGCCCAACTTTAGGCTCAAGGGTTTGGTTAAGAAGCATTAATTGTGATTTGAGTGTCAAGTATTTGACCCCTATGAAATCATATTTTTTATTGATAACAATCTTAGAATAATTAAAATATTTAACAATAGGGACCTCATCTCTATCATCATAAACAACTTGAGTTTATACAGTTTTACTTTTCATCCAAGTAGACTTTTAATTGTTATCTGTCAGTTTTCTTTCAACTCCCATTTCTTGGAATGAATGGCACTCTATAACTTGCTTATGATGATTGAAAAACATGAAAAATAGGTTACTTTTGCTCAATGGTCAATGTCCCCCTTCTCTGGCTTAAAGAAAATCCCCAAGAAAATTGTTTTTTTTCTCAATTGGCTTGATTTTGTGCTTACCAAAAATAAGGACCATTTAGCTCAAGTTTTCTGTTGAGGATGGAATTTCTTAAAAAAATAACCAGCACCTTTGGTATAAAATATTTCTCAATTAATTAGTGATGAAAAATTAATATTTCGACAGTTTCGATACATATATTTCCTTACCCAATTTAATGATACATATATTTCCTTACCCAATTTAATTTCAATAATTTCAGTATATACAGTGTCTATAATATCAAAATATGTTTGAAAATTGTGACCAAAATGTGTAGAAATATATTTAATTTGTTGCAATACTAACTATTTATCACATCAACAAAGACGAATAATCACAACTCATTAAAAAATTTATCCGTAACACAAAAAACTTATACACTTACATGAGATTTACAAACTACAATTATTATCAATAATATTTCACCATAAAATATAAAATAAGTTTTGCAAAAACTATGGCAAGCACTTTCTCTCAGAAATGCGTTGTTCAAGCCTGCCTCTGCCTATGTTAATAGCTTATATTTTTTAAATTTATGTGATTTTCAATGTTTCCACGAACAACCAACTTGACCAAAAAGGCAGAAGAAATTCATATTCAGCAAAAGGGACGCTAACAAGGTTTGTACGTCTAGAACTAACAACTAAATACCCCCGCCCATACCCCTGCCCATGAAGCCCCTTTCTTTGTAGCGTTTGAAGACACTGGAGGAACTCCTCCTTTTGTTCCCACCATTGTATAATAGATGAATGGTCCCACTAGTGACCTGCATTTTCACAAATTTGAATAGAAAACCATGAACAAATTAGCTGAAAATCAATTCCGCTAACCAAAATAAACAAAATGGATTAAAATATGAAGGTAAATTCCATGGAAATCAGCTAAAATAATAGAAAACAAATCATGGAAACACTATTTTAAATGTGTGGAAATATTGGTTCATTGTTGAGCTCCACAGTATTAAGCATTCTATGTTTGGTGTGGCCTTATAGTATATACCACTCGAATGGCATGAGTTTCAGAGGGATAAGTTTGGGTGAAAGAACAAAAAAAAAAAAACATTGTAGTCAAGTATAACAAGAAAAAATCATACACAATTCTAGTGCTACTTGTGCTTTTGACGAGGGACCATGGAATAGAATCATCTTAGACTTTAACAAAGTGACCAATAATCATACCAACTACTTGCAAACCCATGGGATTATAGGTTTCCAAGGAGAATATGCCACCGTGGTCATCCGGTTCATCAGACACGTGGAAGGATCCAATCTCTCACCACATTTACAAATAATTTTAAACTTTTTTTTTATGAATTGATACTTTAAAAATGGGTTTTCTTTCTGTTTTGCAAGGATCTCATCATTCTTTTCCACTTTTTCTATAGAATCTGAATCAACAATTATTAATCCACATGGTTACAAAGACTACATATTTATAGATTATCTAACTGTACAGGAATCGTTATACCCTTCACAATCTTCTCCCGGGAAACTTCTATATTAGATGAAATGTTTATTTCTTAATCACTTATAATCTCTCTGATAAGTCAATGTTCTATATGAAAAGCCAACAAAAAAATGAAAATATACCCTCTAAGGTATAAGCACGACCTGTTGAAACCTATGAACTCTTTGTATCCTTAGATTGAGTATGCACTGAGAAGAAGAGATGTTATGTTTTGATCACAACAATCCCTCAGCTAATTTTGAATGTTGGTCTCACCAACTCAAAATAAAATATCCTTAAGATAGATGATTTTCAACGGCCTGATCTCGTATTTGTCTGGTTCAAAGCTTATTAATGTTGAAATTAGAAACAAAACATTTTTGTTGTGTTTTAAATTCTGGGAAATGTTTAAAACACATATGCAGAAGTTAAATCTAAGAACCTTTTCATGATTGTGGGATTTTTTTGAATCTTTCATAGCCTCTTTTTCCATATCATGCATTGGAAAATATCTTTTTATAGTTATCATTTCTAAGGCTTGCTGAGTTCTATTGGACCTTTAGCTTACTGATGTTTTTTGGTTTCTGTTCTTGTGATATTTGGATATCAATTCTTAAATTCCTCTTGTTCAATTATTTCTACCTTGGCTTTGACAAATTGTCTCTTTTTGTGTTATGACCTACATAATATCATTGAAATATATAGTCTTTGTATAGTAGTGAATCCAATAATTGTGTGCCTTTATAGATAGGATTTGCGTTCTCTTAGAGGAAGCAAATGTTAGACATACTAGACGAGGTTGTTTATACTGACAAGCTGTTGGTAGAGGCACATCGAGAACTGTCTATGTGATTTAGAGAATCACTCCAGTTATGAGCACTGCTTGAGAAAAATTTTGAGGTCAAATTGCCTAGTGCATATCCAAGGAGGTTTGCTAGTGTTGGAAACTAAAAACTCTAGGGTGTATTAAACAAGTTGTAGTATTTAATAATGACATTGAATCCAAAATTGAAATGGGCATCCTTTTTTCTCCCTAAAATATAATTCTTCAACGTAGTCTTTGAAAAGTAAATGTCCCATTTTATGGACTCATCTTATGGGAATATTGAGAATCTTTTATTAGTTAAGGTGAATGTTAAAAACCATATATCTATTAATTAAATGAAATGGCTCTCCGGGTGAGATACATGGAGAGTGTACACACACTCATACAAGCTCTGACTATTGAGTCAGATGAGCCTTAATTATATAGGCTTTCACACTAACGGGGTGGTTTCAACAACTCCCTCGATATTAAGATATGAGATCTAAGATTAGAATATCAATCCTATCCTCATCACAACAACCTTCTAAGTCTAGATTTCTCCATTACTTCCAACATTCCCCCTTAATGGAGAAAGGGTACTGAACAATAACATACGCCTGCTGGTCCAGTCTCAGCTAGGCTTACAATTAAAAAACATAGAAAACTTGGTAACAGAGGTTTTCATTTTGGTCTTTATGCTCGTGACTCCATACTTGTTCATTCCGAGGTGAGGCTTCATCTTCACTTTCCTCGTCGTGAGGTGGTGATGTATTTGCACCTCATTTATTCCCCAGTGATGGAGAGCTTGAACGCTTATCCTTGTCCTTCTCAAAGTTATGACAGGCTTAATAGGAGAATGCTTTCTCTTACTATTTCTTGTGTCATGCATGTGAAATTCCGCAAAGCTATATTCAACATGTATGGATTCAACCTCTCTGTTGATTTCATAAAGACATGGTGTTTCAAACCATGCTTCAAGAAACTTTAATTCCTCTTCAATCTTCATTATTTCTTCCTTGTTTCTGTTAACATATGCACACATAAATATTCATGAGATCATCACATTTTAAATTCTCTCCAGCTTTGTCTTCTTCTGCCACATCTTCGCAATCAGCTTCATGTGGCTCGTCCAATTGATCTTAAACACTTTGTTCCTCTTTACATCCTTCCTGAAGATCAACTCATGACTCTTCAATATCACGATCTTGCACAACAGATTGTGCCTCTTGTTTCTCCTAGTCATCAACAAAACCACATTGTTTTTTTGAAATTTCTTCTGACCCAAAAATACCACCCAAGCTAGTGCCTCCACATGTCCACATGAAAATATCATCATCATCAGAATCAAAAATATCTAAAAATATAGACATGTTGTTAAAGTCCATCTTTTCTCGTTTTATCTTGTTTACATATGTCGACTCCACTCGGTCCTCTAACGAGCTCCAACAACCCTGTTACCACGCAGGCGGGAAACCTCCCTTTGGCAACTCTTCAACAGTAGAACGTTGTAGACTGTGGCTTCTATGCCATGCAGGTCTCAGTGCCCTCGGCTCTTGCGACGAGAAAAAAATGACCTCTCAACAAGCTAACAACGCTATCAATGTCTAATTCTGATGCATGTAATTAGCAATTTTTAATGACACATATTTCTGAAGATGAGTTCAAATCAACAAGAAATTTCACATTTTCGTTGTGGCATAAAATAAATTAGAAGAAAATTTACCCAAGATCTCCACAACCTGCAACTTCTATGATTTTTCAAACAATAAATTTCCAAGACAAATCTACTAGATGACACTGACAGCAACATCAGATCGTTGCTATCCGAACACTCCTCTTTTTAAAAAACAACTTTTCAAAAGGCACTTTTTAAGAATATTTCAAAAAAATCCACTTATGAAAGGGATCATGAAAAATCTCCACTCCCAAAAGGAACCATTAAAAAAATTCCCTCTATAAAAAATAATTCATGTGCTTTTTTTCAATTTCCATCTATGAAAAATTGGCGTATAGGAAATTCATTTTTTTTTTAACTTTTGAAAAACCTTTACGTCAGGAAGATCCTTCAAATCATGTGTATG
Source organism: Pinus albicaulis (assembly GCA_034641835.2). Taxonomy (NCBI): domain Eukaryota; kingdom Viridiplantae; phylum Streptophyta; class Pinopsida; order Pinales; family Pinaceae; genus Pinus; species Pinus albicaulis. The sequence continues at coordinate 182,374,650 of CM076583.1, read as the reverse complement.
AGATGCCAACAATGTCAATAGAGTGTATGATATTAAAATCACTTTTTTTTTTAAAAAGTTTAAGAATGTTCCCTTACGAAGAGCCTTCAAAGCACTCGTATAAACTTAGATGGCAGCGTTCATGTAGAGTCCATAGCCCAGCCTAGTCCACGCTTCTGCTACCCACCTCTTGGAAGCCCAGCACCGGCCTTGCAGGAAGCATAGGCAACGTACCTCTTAGCAGATGCACTCTCAAGTAGGCAGCGTACCTCTTGTTAGATGCATGCTCAGGTAGGCAACGCTCTCTGTTCGAATTAATACTCAGGCGGTAAAGGCTATCAGTGTAGCAGATACCCCGATCCTCCGTGTCTGCACGTAGAGGGCAGGTGGCCTCGGCCTTCACCAGTCCATGCTAAGGCAGGCAGCACTGTCTTTGATACCCCTGCAATCTGCTCAGATACTCTACGAGGATCGGCTTCTAGTTGCAGATTAGGAGAAGTAGGCAGCGTACATCGGATCGTTGCTATCCGAATGCTCCTCTTTTTAAAAAACAACTTTTCGAAAGGCACTTTTTAAGAATCTTTCAAAAAAATCCACTTATGAAAGGGATCATGAAAAATCTCCACTCACAAAAGGAACCATTAAAAAAATTCCCTTTATCTATGAAAAATAAGTGTATAGGAAATTCATTTTTTTTTTTTTTAACTTTTGAAAAACCTTTACGTAAGGAATATCCTTCAAATCATGTGTATGAGATGCCAACAATGTCAATGGAATGTATGATATTAAAATCACTTTTTTTTTAAAAGTTTAATAATTTTCCCTTACGAAGAGCTTTCAAAGCACTCGTATAAACTTAGATGGTAGCGTTCCTGTAGAGTCCACGGCCCAGCCCAGTCCACGCTTCTACTGCCCACCTCTTGGAAGCCCAACACCGGCCTCGCAGGTAGCGTAGGCAGCGTACCTCTTGGCAGATGCACTCTCAGGTAGGCAGCATACCTCTTGGCAGATGCACGTTCAGGTAGGCAACACTCTTTGTTCTAATTAATACTCAGGCGGTAAGGTTGTCAGTGTAGCAGATACCTCGATCCTCCATGTCTGCACGCAGAGGGTAGGTGGCCTCGTCCTTCACCAGTCCACGCCAAGGTAGGCAACACCGTCTTTGATAAAAAACTTCAGGTAGGCAACACCCTGATACCCCCACAATCTGCTCAGATACTCTACAAAGATCGGCTTCTGGTTGCAAATCAGGAGAAGTAGGCAGCGTACATCGGATCGTTGCTATCTGAACGCTCCTCTTCTTAAAAAATAACTTTTCAAAAGGCACTTTTTAAGAATCTTTCAAAAAAATCCACTTATGAAAGGGATCATGAAAAATCTCCACTCGCAAAAGGAACCATTAAAAAAATTCCCTTTATAAAAAATAATTCATGTGCTTTTTTTCAATTTCCATCTATGAAAAATTGGCGTATAGGAAATTCATTTTTTTTTTTTTTTTTACTTTTGAAAAACCTTTACGTAAGGAAGATCCTTCAAATCATGTGTATGAGATGCCAACAATGTCAATGGAGTGTATGATATTAAAATCACCTTTTTTTTTTTTAATTTTAAGAATGTTCCCTGACAAAGAGCCTTCAAAGCACTCGTATAAACTTAGATGGCAGTGTTCCGGTAGAGTCCACAACCCAGCCTAGTCCACGCTTCTGCTGCCCACCTCTTGGAAGCCCAGCACCACCTCGCAGGCAGCGTAGGCAGCGTACCTCTTGGCAGATGCACTCTCAGGTAGGCAACGTACCTCTTGGTAGATGCACGCTTAGGTAGGCAGATAATTCGAATTAATACCCAAGTGGTAAGGCTATCAGTGTAGCAGATACCTCGATCCTCCATGTCTGCACGTAGAGGGCAGGTAGCCTCGGCCTTCACCAGTACACGCCAAGGTAGGCAGCATCGTCTTTGATGTCCATGTCTGCACGTAGAGGGCAGGTAGCCTCGGCCTTCACCAGTACACGCCAAGGTAGGCAGCATCGTCTTTGATAAAAAACTTCAGGTAGGCAGCACCCCGATACCCCTGCAATTCTCTCAGATACTCTATGAGGATCGGCTTATGGTTTCAGATCAAGAGAAGTAGGTAGTATACCTCCTATTTACTGAAGCAGCATTGAGCTCACACCAGATCTCCTCTCCAGCCAAACAGTGCTTCTGTGATACCCAAACAATATTCTCTCCACGTAGGATGGCAGCCTTATTCACCAAGGTAGGCAGCGTACCTTCTGTGCGTTCAAAAGAGGATGGTAGCGTAGAGGATGGCACCGATCTCACGCTCTGATACCTATTGTTCACACTCCACACATAGCTCCTGCTTCACACTAGCTTATACTCATGCAACCTCAGATGGCAGTGCTGCAGCAATTTAAAAACAGCTCCGACCTGAAGCTCTCATACCATGTTAAAAACCATCTATCTATTAATTAAATTAAATGGCTCTCCAGGTGATATACCTGGAGAGTGTACACACACTCATACAAGCTCTTAAAATTGAGTCAAATGAGCCTTAATTATATAGGCTTTCACACTAACGGGATGGTTTCAACAACTCCCTCGATATTAGGATATGAGATCTAAGATTAGAATCTCAATCCTATCCTCATCACATCATTCTAAGCCTAGGTTTCTCCATTACTTCCAACAATGAAGTAGATTAGGTGAATCTTGACCTTAATTGTTTTTATTTCTAAATTTTTTCTACTTTAAAAATAAAATTGGTAGAGTAATAATCGAAATATATATATATATATATATTAAATAATATGTTTTTAAGTTCTAATATGATTAAAATTTAGAGGTTGTAGTAAAAGTATCAACATGTGGTTAGGTTTGGGTAACCCAATAAAGTTTTATACTTTCAAAATTAAAATTGGGGAAATATATATATATATATATATATATATATATATATATATATAAAATAAAATAGTTAATTCATTTTCTTAAAAGCTTATTACTGTTGAAATTAGTAATAAAACATTTTTGTAATATTTTAAATTTTCGGAAATGTTTAAAACACATATGCAGGATTTAACTCTGAGAACCTTTTCACGATTCTAGGATTTTGTTTTAAGCTTTCATAGCTTTGTTTTCATATTATGGATTGGAAATTTTCTTTTAATAGTTTGTAATTATCGTTTCTCAGGCTTGCTGAGTTCTCTTGGACCATTGGCCTCCTAATTTTTTATGGGTTTATGTTCTTTTGAAATTTATTCTAAACCCACTATTTTTGATGGCCTAATAGGTAGGTTATAAAGGAGAAAATAAATAAAATTGTACTTATATGGATTGTTATTTAGATATCGAGATCAAGCTCTCCCCTATTGCACCATGAGTTGCATTTCCTGAGAATATCCATATAAGCTTTCCAAGGCTCAACGTAAGCTTTACTAAATATATTCCAAGGAGAGCCAATGTATTTCAACAATTCTTTTCACAACTTAAAATATCGAGTATTGATGGAAATACATCATCTCCCAACAGTCGAAACATTGGTTTTCACATGCTCCTTCTCCCTTATTTCCTCTTCTGCATTATGACTTTGTACCAACAACTAGATTACATCTAGCATTATTTTAAACCTTATTATTTTCTCCCACAAAGTATTGACTATAGCCTCTGATTAATGTTGTATATAATTTCAAAGAAAATGCATATTGTATAAATGCCATGCCTTTGGAGTTTCAAAGGTCGCCATATATATTCTTGCATAATCAAAATATAGAATAAAAATATATATGACTCTGAATGAACAGGTTTTCACAGTTGAACATCATGTTGTTGACATAGTATTTCCGAAGAATTTTGTTTACAACATGATTTTCAATTGTGAAAACCTTCTCATTCAGAACCATATATTTTTTTGTACATTTTGATTCAATAATATATATGCTAACTTTGAAAAATGACTTTTGGCATCAATATTAATTTTGTAACGCAACATACAAACTCGGATGATATAGTATAGTTTAGTGAATTCACATTTTTGGGATTCACCTATAACAATACATTCTTATAAACTCAAGCAAATTTCACTGATGTAATTTTCATTTCACTAGAAAAAGTATAACAGAGATAATGTATATAAAGGTTTTAAAGTTAATATGAAATTGAAGTTGAACTCTAATGGAATGATAAATACATGAAGTTTAAAAATAAAGAAAATTAAATAATAAACCTTGCCAAAGATATCAAAATGCAATGTACCGGTCCTAAGTACGTGTGAATAGTCAGTTTCAGTTCCCCCATATTACTCTATAAGCAGTATGTTTAATGTCCTAGTAAGAACATGGCGGACCTTAAATAAGAGTTGAGTTGAACTTTTATTATCTTTACACAAATACTTGGGCCTGACATGAGCTACCGTTTTTAACCCAATTTCAAGTGTATACGAAAGTCAAGATTGATGTGTCCATGTTTGTAAAACCAAATGCTTGATGAAAGGTGTTAGAAACCACATTGTTGGCCCACCTATTTACAGACTTGGGGTCTTGCTTGCATAGCATATTGAGCAAGGCATTCTAGAAAATTAAATTTTCAATTCTAATTCTTTCTTCCCTTACATACATTATCATTTTATGTTTTAATATACTTCCAATACACTAAAATGAATTACAGGTATTACAATCACGAAAAAAGAGTGTCTTGTGCTAATATCATCGATCCAGCCTTGACTAAGAACATCATTCCTCTGTGGCTGAATGGTTCCACTGTGATTCAACCACTACTCCAAATAATCAACATCGGCTTTGTTACCTCATCAAGAACTACATCCTTACACTTCCACATTACTCTCTCAGATGGAGCACGTCATCACAAGACTCTGCTACCATATGCATATAGTACACAAGTTGCATCTTAATACATTCAAGTCGCCTCAATCATTCTGCTTAAAAAAGTAGCTTGCATGGCGCTAAAAAAATCTTCGTAAGGACTGATATTTGAATTTACCCTCTTCCATTTTTTTCTCATTTACACTCTTCCAGCATTAAAAATAAAAAATAAAAACTTGATTCTACATTAATTTATTTTTCGTTCGTTTACATAAGGTCCATCCGAGTTGTTGAACTTGAGGTTGTGAGGCGTAAAGCACCATTGACTAAGGACTCATCAACACCACTACATGCAAAGGCAGGCACATCCCAATCTAGCTCTTCATCAGCACAAGAGATCTTTCCCTTTATCATGACTCCAATGATTACATCCACATATATAGCTATCTCATTCAAGGCGCTCAATACCTACCAAGATTATTGGTCAATCCAAGGTAGAGAATCTGCAGAGATAACATTGAACACTTACAACAAAGACCGTGGCTCAGGAAAAGTATTTGGATTCGACCTTATTGATCGTGGTAGAGATGATCCACCTTTCTGCATTTGTTGAATTGGGCGAATCACTTTATACTCTAATCCCATTTGGGAAACTATATGTTATTTTGAATGGCACAGTTAAAGAAGAAAACCCAAACTACAACCACCTAAAGAAAAAATGGGAGATTTACTTGTTTGTTGCATCCATTTTGAATCCATGTTTAGTAGATGATCCAACCTTTCCTTATCAAAGATTTCATTTCAATATTATCGCATCAAGTCTGCAAGCCCAAATACCAATGTAGATGTTATTGGTGTTGTTAGCTCCACCTCACCTACCTTCACAATTCGACGAAGATATGGAACTGAAACACTAAGGAAAACATTCACATTAAAGGAACATTTTGGTTTTAGCATTAATGTAACACTATGGGGTGATCATTGTGACTCTATAGGACAAAACCTTGTTGAATTGTGCTCCCTTGACAACCCGCCAGTCCTTGTCCTAAAATTTACGAAACTCAACAAATCCATACATGGTTCCGTGAAATAGGCTATAGCTCTTCCTCTCCATATTTAAGTAGAATCTATAGTGTTGCTTCCAAGGAATCCCTAAACCAAAAGACAATTTATGAAACTACTTGCATGCAAGCCTTCGAGAAATCAATATGGGTTTTGGTTCGTGTAACTGTCACTGCTCTTCACATGGACGACTTCTATTTTCTTGCATGTCCATTATATTTTAACAGAAAAAATGCATGAAAAAAGTGATGCACCATTCTAACAATCTCTGGCAATGTACAAAGTGTAACGATGACTTCCCAAAATGTGACTACCATTACAAACTTAAATTTTAGTTACATGAACACACCAGGAACTTAAAAAATGTCACAACTTTCAATGACGCAAGAAATAAGCTCATGGGAATCGCATCAAAAGACATGTTCCTTCTTTCTATCGAACTAGCTGATATCCAAGAAATTTGTGGCCATATTTCAGGTCGTTGCTTCTTGTTGACACTTTCCATCAAAACAAACTTCTTCAATGGTTTCGAGCACTTCCAACAAATCCTAGTTAATTTAGAATAAATTCAATATGAATTTTCATGCAAGGAGGTCCTCGAGGGCATTAAAGCACTGTGTATTTCACAACAACATATTATCCACCGCCTTTGAATTGTCTTCATGGTTGCAAGAAACACTGTTTTTTTTTACATGAAGTATCATTTATGCATAGCTCATTGTCCAATAATATTGTAAATTATTCCATGTTGTTGTGATACACACTTTCTTTGACAAGGCTCTTCTTAAATAATTCCAAAATATGTATGTTTACCCCTTCTCAATTTACGTAATATACATATCGACATCTGTAGAAACTTCAATTCATTATTTCTCCACTGTCGTTTATATGTCTATAAATTTAATTTTTTCTTATTTATCTTTTTATTATATCATTCAATGACGTTCAATTTTTTTTTTAAATGAAAATTTTCTTATCTTTCTGTTTTCATATCAATGTTTAATGCTACAATAGAATATATTTTGGAAAAACTCTTGTTCAATAATTCCAGCATATGTATGCTTACCCCTTCAAAATTTACATAACTCATATATCAACATTTGTAGCAATGTCAATTCATTTATGTGTCTATAAATTGAATGTTTGTTCGTTTACCCATTCCTTCTATCATTCAATGATGTTCAAATAAAAATATGGAATTATAAAAATTGTAACACATCTTATATGCATACATAACTCATTTATGATTCACTCTAAGTTGCTTATGTCTCCAAACTAACGATAAATTATTTCTAATTTCTTAGATATGCCATGCAATAGAAAAAATGTGGATCAAAACGAATGAAGGCATCTTATTTATGAACAAAATAAAGACACAATAAATGCACGATGGTGAATTATTTATATAAATCACAAAAAAACCTACTACTTCCACTACATCCCTTCCCACCTCAAGTGTTCTCCCAACTGTGCAAACTAGCTCACATAACCTTCATCAAAACCAATATAACCCCCCCCCCCCCTCCCCCCCCCCTTTAATGATGAACACCATCACTTTCAACAAAGGATAGATAAAATTTAGGTCATGTATGTTGGTACAATATGTAAAGAATCATACCCAGGTATGAAAACAAGGCTTTTAGATGGTAGCCTTTCTTTCTTTCATTGTGCATCAGCTAAATCTACCAAAAAAATTTCTCATCTAAACAACATGGACCCTGGCAAAAAACCATATATCCCTCAAAATTTAACACAACTTTAGGAATGGAAATTGCATGTGTGAAACCCATTCACCATGTCACACATTCCTGTGGTGGTCAATACAAATATATTTTCCATACAATCATCTTCCCTAAGAACATCACTACTATTGCCAAATACTTACCTCGAATGGTTTCTGAATTAGACATCTTCATTGTGAAACGTCATAATCCTTCTGAAAAAGGCTTATGAATTATTTGTTTACAAGTCACATGTACTTGCAGAACTTGAATACAAACTAACTGATGATCCCTACTACAAGGGTGTCCAACTCAACCCATCTGTAATTTCTTCTCTGCCATATCAACGTACAGATATTTCTTCTCTTATTCATAATGTAACCACCTCCTCCTGTGAACCCCATCAAACCATAGTTGATTCTACTTACTATATTGATGTCATGCTAACTCCATTAGATATCCGACCTTCTTCTTTGTTTCCAATTCTCCCAAATTCATGTAATGAACCTAAGCACATTTGTGCTTATTGTTGGTGCAAAAAGGTGACTTATGAAAATCAATCCTAATTCCCACATTAATCATCAACCATGGATTCGTCTATTTGTTTCAAGAGTGTTGGCACTATGTGTGTAGAATGAAATCAGAATCTATCTAAGAACAAATGGTGCTAAATCATTGTAATAACTTCTTTTATAATTCTCAAAGTTCAGTCAAAAGAAAACCTTAAAGAAATTACAAACTATGAACTCTTAATCTAAGCTCAATCAATTTATAGAAAAACTCAGTCAAACTTATGAATTACAAGAATCACACTCAAATAATTACTACTTTAACAATCATCTACTAAAAGGAAAGATTACAGAAATGAACAACAAACCAACATTCACACTTCTAATCTGAAAATGGTTGTAAGTGATTACTCTGGATTCCTAATAACATTACTCAAAAGAAACAACGATCAATTACAAATGCTTAAACTAATATGGTAAACTCATTAAGGAATAACATGCAAGCATAAAAGTGACAACAATTGAAATTTATCTCATATAAAATAAAATCATAAATATCTATATTAACAGCATTTGAATTAACCGTAATTCTATAAGATGTCATAAATAATAAAAATTACTAATTATGAAAAAGGAAAATAAATGCATATGACACAAGAGAAGTAGTAGATCTCCTAGTGACTAGGCCCAAGGTCCCCATAAGTCACTGCCGAAAGACACTCAGAATGTGATTACGAAGGAATCTTTATCTTTTTAATTGAATTCAATAATAATGATACAACATCACCTCAATGTAATTACTTTGTCTCAAGAATATTTGTTAAAATATAAATTACATCTTCCGGGTTAAAAGTCCCATTCTATTTCACCTATCAACTTTATATAATATAAAAGGAAAATGAACAGATGAGAGTGAATCCTTAGAATCAAGAGATCCTAAGGATTTTGCAACTGTCAATCATATTTATTTATAAAAATAAACTATATCCTCCTCGTCGTCCGCTAGCCTATATGAGCAAGACATGGTCTTATTTTCCTTTCTTGTTCGTTGTTGTCCCATCGTTTGAACAACAGTGTCCCATTCAGATTCCTACATTCAAAAAGCAAGCGGAAGTTATTTTTTTATGCCAGAATCATACAATTTCTGGATGATTGTTCTTTTATATTTTTCACAATCTTTCCTTCTAGATTTATTCCAAAAATGAAGATAAGTACATGAAATTCAATGATAAATCAAACTAATATGGAGATAAAACATACCTTTTTCATGGCCCATCATACTCCCCTGCTTACTTTTTTTCATGTCCTCATGCAATAAGATGGTTGAGGTGTAGTAGTGTCAAAGAATAAGTAAGATAAACCTCCTCCTTATACAACCTAAAAACATTTTTTCTGTTTGATTATTGCAAAGGCTTATTTCACATCGATTTATGGAAAATCATAATCATGGTAATAACCTTCAGGGGGATACCATAGAATAGGACACATGTAGTGACATTCTATCTAAGTAGGGCCCATTCATAGGATTCTATTGTTGTACAAGTTTAAGTGGGCAGCAGCAGCTTTAAAGTTTCTGTAACCAAATGGTTATCGGTTCTTGACATTATTAGTGGAGGCCTTCCATATTTTCTTTGTTTCCAACAAATATTATTCTCTAATGTCCTAGAAGTACTCCCTTCCTGCCTGTACAATATCTTTATGTATTGGCCCTAATTTAGCCTCAACCCCCTCTTGTTTTATGAATCTTTTGCGTTGAGTGAAAACATGCAAGGGTTTTGTGGGTTATCCTCTTACCCATAGATCCAAACCATGCTCCCTCTTTTGGAAATGTTTATAGGCCTTAGCCCATTTAAGCTGGTTTTCAACAAAAGAGAGGAACGCTTGGAACTGGATATCTCCAATAAAAGGTCTGGGATTGGCATCCCTTTCATCCTATAAGAATAAATTTTGCAAATATAACTCATATAGGAGGCGTGTTACCTTATCATTTTTCTCCTGGCAGCATTGGATTAATTCTACAGTAGTTATAAATTCAACTAGCTTTACAGCCCTAACAAATTTAATCTTCAACAATTGATATCTTTCCAACAAGAACAATGCATAGTTAGTGGGAGGTGATCGGAAAGATAAGACATCAGATTAAAGAGAATAGATGGTTTCAGTTTGGTCTTTAGCCTTCTGCAGCTGGGTTTGCATTCTCTTCACTTTCTTCTGCTAAGCTCTGAGACTGGAAAAAGTGTCATCTTCTATTGCAGTGAGTGTAGCTAATTTCTTTCTCAACTCCTAGTGGATCTGTAAGGGAAGCACTTCTTTCTTTTATTGAGCCAACACTTACTGAGTTTGTGTCAATTCATTCTGAATTTTCAAAATAATAGCCTCTATTTATAGAGGAGTATAGAGAGGTGTTTCTTCTATCTATGTCTCATTGTCATGTGTTGGCACTAATTCAATTTTCACAACAGTTTTAGTTGTTTCTTGGGAAATACAATGATTGGTATGGAAATTTTCCTCAAAATCTATTTGAACAACAACATCTATAGAATCCACAAGAAATTCCGTTTGCGTCTCTGTTGAACAAACACAAGGATTTTCAGTTCAAGTGTCAATATCCTATGTAGGACATGGTTCTGTTTGGGTTTCAACAACTTCCATTTCTACTTTCAGCCTCCAGGCCTTCTCTGCTTCCTTTAACCACTCCCTTAATTGTTTGACTATTTTCTTCGATTTTCTGTACTTCTTACTCAGCTTCCTTAATCTGGCATTAGTTGATTTCTTCTCCATCATGGGGTTTTCAGTTGGAGAGGGCAGAGTGTCTCTTTCAGGCTCAGGAGGAGCTGTACCAATATCAAGGTCATGCTCTTGTGGAACAGTACCATCTTCAGGCATAAGAGGGGTTGTACCAACATCAATACCATGTTCAAATGGGGCAGTATCTTTTTTAGGGACAAGAGGAATTGTACCAATATCAAGATCATGTTCTAGTGGGACAGTATCTCCTGACTGGTTCTCAGGTTCAAAAGCCTCCTCTATGTGGGTTTCTACCTCTGGGTATTCTTTTTCAGAGGGGATTAGTCCCCTCAAGTCCTGAAAATCTCCCACTTCTTCGGTGGATGGTAAAATTTTAGTATAGCCAGAACTGCAAGCAGAGGAAGACTAATCAGGATCTTATCCTTCAGGGTTTCTAGATTGGTCCCTCTCTCCATAGAGTGTACCCAAATTATCCAATACTCGGGCCATTTCTTCCTCATATTATTGTAAAGAATCATTCTGCGGACTTAGAGGTGGTGTATGAAATGACCCTACCTCATCTGTCAGAATTGGGTCATGTTGTCGTGAGCTTATCCTTACAGAGCATCTTTGTCTTACTGGTCCAGAGGCCAAGGAAGGATTCTTCCTTTTTCTTTCTCTTCTCAGAATTTGTACTTCTATTCTCTATTTTTCAATGGCTGTGTTATCATTGTTTCTACCATTTATCCTCGTCTATGTATCTAGGTTTTATTCTCATGGGGCAGGGTTTACAAAGTCGTCCCATGTCAATTGTTGCTGGGCTAAGTCATGGGTGGTAATTAAGTTGATCAGGCCATGGTGGATGATAAGATTATATGGATCTCTAGCCTTCCTAACCCTTCTAGCAATATCATACAATAAATAATTCAAAAATAAAGGCAAGTTAACCGTAATTTTTTGTTTGAGTATGGCTAAAAATTTAAGTTGTCGATGTTTTACCACTTCTTGGCATCTGTCACAAGTGATGTACTTCAACACAGTGGCTGCAAATTCTCGCCATGATTCCTTTAGAGATGCCAAGTGAATTCCTTTGCCTCTGCAAACCAATTGCTCATATGGGTCCTGGAATATTATGACTGCATCATGAAACAAAACGTGCTTATCAGTCCACTTTGTGCCTTCTGCTGGTATTCCCCAAACCTCGGCTAGGATTGCTTCAGCCACTGTTATATTCCTGCCTCTTTCAATTATGCATCCACCCTGTAGACCTTGCAGGAATTCCAATGCTATTTCTATATGGAATCCTTGTAATTTGGTCAAATATTGGAGCCAACTAGCACTTTCAAGAACTATGCGAGCTTGTTCTGTTAACTGAAGTACTATGGGTTCACTGCGAATATATTTTCTGCCCATGATTGATTTGTTTTAGGAGCAACAATCCCACTTCTGCATGCACTTCTTATAGTGTTCTCAGTTTGGAACAACATTACTAAAACCGCATACAATGCTTTGAAGTTTTTTATTTTTGATCTAAAAAGCCATAATATTGTTTTTCTCATCAACACGTTTCGGTGGAATTTAGTAATTATATCGCATATTGTTCCATTATGCCTACCTCCCCCCCTCCAATTAGAAAATGGCATCCATGACCATAGAGCACAAGAAAAGAGGAAGGACGTTGGGAACTTATAAATGTGGTAAAAAATGATTAGAGAAGCGTACATACGGTGCACTAGTAGAAAATGGCTAATTAGTTACTAAAAAAATGACTAAAATTTTCATATAAACGACTATTTTTTGGTCGGTGACCAATAGTAGCTAATTTACAGTATCTTATAACAGGACCAACTTTTAGTCATTTTTCGCTCAGTCATTAATTGGTTATCTCAATTTTGTTGTCTAGTTGTATATTTGGTCATTAATTTGGTCATTGATTTAGTCATTGATTTAGTTATTAATTCAATCATTGATTTGATCATTAATTTAGCCATTGATTTGGTTATTAATTTGGTCATTGATTTTGTCATTGATTTAATCTCTGATTTGGTCATTAATTGTCACAATTAATGACCAAATATACAACAAAATATATGACTATATCATCACCTAAGAAAACTCATTAATGACCAAAGAAATATAACCAACATATTGGTCATGTTATAAGATACTGTAAATTAGCTACTAATAGTCATATATATGCAAATTTTAGTCATCATTTGAAACCAATTAATAAACGAAGAAATATGACTAAATTTTAGTCATGTTATAAGATACTGTAAATTAGTTACTAATAGTCGTATATATTCAAAATTTAGTCGTCATTTGTAGTCACAAATTTATCATTTGCAGTAGTCATTTATTCATTATATAAACGACTAATTTAGTAGTTTATATTCATTTCATTTACTTTCATTAATAATCATTATAAATGACTAATTTAGTCATATATTCATTTTATTTTTGTTCATCATTAATCAATATAAACTACTATTTTAATAGTTTTAGATTGATTTTATGTATTCATTATTAATCAACATAAATTAATTAGTATGATTTTGCAACTAAATTTTAAAAAAATGTCATACAATTTACATGTTCCTCCAATATGAAACACAAAGTTACATATGTTAATTACAATACCAAGTAATATCAAGTGCAACTATAAATAATTCCAACCCCAAATTACATTATATAAAATGTCAAGTATTACAATATGACTTTCCAACATAATATTGGTTGCAGTACAATTTACAGATAAAATATTGTTCATCACTTCGAAACATTATCATTATCTTGCCAAGGAATTGCAAGTGAATTCACCAACTCTGAAAACTTGACCATCAGTCTTTATCTATGTGTCTTATGCGGAATATTGGCTCTACGGGTACCACTGGACCAATACACTTATATCTCTTTTTCACTCTAGTGTTATTGTTCCCCTCTTTCTTCAATCCTTTCTTCTTACCATCAATACTAAGTCCATTTTCTGCAAAAACAAAACAAAAAAATTACAATACAGAGTATAAGATATGAAATTTGATGAACACTGGAATATAAATGAAAGTAGATTATAAAGGATTTATACGATATATACCTCAACATCAGCAATATTGTTAATGTTATTTTCCCCATAAAAGTAAGAAACTCGAACAATTTTTCTTTAGTTGGGAAATAGTGGCCACTATGTGGCCCGATTACCTGTATTAACAAAGAAAATAAAATGTCACAAACAAACACAACAGATCTATCAATTTCTACTAATAATGTCTCATGCTCCACTTTTGTATTTGTATCATTTCCTCTAGTTATCTCTAAGAAGAAGTGACACTTCAACAATTAAACTGGTTAGTAGAAATCTAATGGGTGGAGCAAAGTATTGTTGACACAAGATTACAACAAGAAACTAAAAATGAATAAGACAAGACTTTGTAAATTGTGATACTAACTAGAAATATAACTTCAATATAGTAATATTCAATTATCAACATACTATTCCAAGGGAGAAGGAATCAAATTTCCATAAGCCAAAAAATTATGTATGCCCCTTGTTTTCCCTGTAATTAATTGAGAAATATTAGCACACGCAATTTCCATTTACAATCTCTAAAATGGTTTTATAAATATTAAAAGCAAACTTAACGTTATTCATTTTTATTTTATGCGCACAAAACTGAATATGCTAATTTGTTTTTGAGCTGGAGAGTTATGTAATTCTTCGTGTCCAAAATCATTGTTTATTGTTGTGACTGTTTTTTTGAAATGATCAAGCAACGAGCCTATATTTGATCAAAAAACATATTTTTCAAAATATATTCCATTTTTCTAATTCAAAGCTAGATTTCCTTCAAGTTTATGACGTTCAAACAAACTAGAATCATTTTCCTTTAGCAATTCACTATTGTAATATACTATTAAACAGACAACTATGTAATGAAGTATTTAGTGGTGGAATACTAATAAATCACAAATACAGGCAAGAAATAACACCACTATGTCCTAGACATGCCAAGTCTTTATCCTCTTGGTTGGAAATATTACTTCATGAAACCAACATATTTGATAAATGAACTTTTATAAAACTAAGTAATGTCGGTGTATCCAACAACATCAACATTTCTATTGGCATGCCCTCAAAATGTGTGGAAGTATCAAACAAGTGTAGTGCACTTCCCTGTAAGGTTAAAGTTTGGCAATGGAATAGGTTGTCCCTTAGTCTAATTAGGTTTTAACTTGCCTTTGATAACTTAGAGAGAATGGGAATCCAATATAGAACGATGACAAAAATATTTTATTCATTCACACTTACCTAGATCCTAAACAAGCATTGAAGCGTTATACAAATCCAAGAATGTCTCACATTCCACCAGGAAACAAAATTTCTAAATTTTGATTGTAACCCTTGAGGATTTCTCAAATTTGTAAACAAGTAACATCATAAATATTTTTCCGTAGTTCTCAAACCTTATTCTGTATGGAGCTTGAGAAAATATGTGCATACACATATCACAAGTGTAACTAGTTTCTCCTTTTCCTAATTGCTCCTTTTCCTTAAAGTAACATAAGTGGAATTTAAAAAATAAAAGGAAGATTATAAGAGATGAATGCCACAAATGCAGATATATTTTAGTACACAAAATCCAAAATATCATGAAGTTAATTAATGGAGTAATTGATGGAGAAATCATTGGGGTCATTGGTGGTTGCTTGTATCCTAAACATGTGAGTTACAATTATAATTTTACAAATACACTATGATACATTCCCACTTGCCACTTGTCACCTAGTATTACTCTCACCTCTTCCTCCTTGCTTACAAGGAATTGTTCCCTAATTTATCAAAATGGAAACCAATAATTCCTTAAAAATCCTAGAATATCATCTAACCCAGTGACAAGACTAGCCACCTCTTAAATCATATCTAGAACCTTTGATAGCCTTTCATCAATATTGTCACTGTGTGCATCCCTAAGGAAATGTACAAACTCCTCAAGCAGAACTGGCAACACTCTAGTAAAATATCTCTAGTATTAGATCATGTCTGGGCTTCATAGAATTGCATTACAGTAACCAGTTTATTTCTATTTGAGTGAAGAAACACAAATGATTGAGCCTTGTGACACCATTCCAACAACAAAACTGGAAAAATTGTATTCCACTATGTTTCCAATTCATGCAAAGTAGCTAATGCATGGCAATTCTTTTGCTGTAAAACTACAATATTTGGAAGAACCATGGGGACCATCTCCTAAACAAGATCTACACTTGGTATACCCAAAATGACCTCTGCAAATTCAATTCTCATAACTAGGCGTGTGACAAACCTTTCTTTCAAGTATTCAAACAACTCATCTCTAATTCCATCAAACTTGAAAAGGATTGATCTGATTCCTCCCTTCTATTTAAAACTAGCAGATTTATGTATTAACCTAGCAGTTGTTACTCTTACCCAACTATTTGAATTTTTAAGTTGGTCAATCAAAAAAGAAAATGAGAAAAAAAAAAAAAAAAAATATCCATGGACATCAGCCATTTTCATAATTTCTGCTACCGTTTCCAACAAAGTCTCAAATACATCCAGATCCTCAATGGCTTCCAAAGCATATTTCAATATTCCAAGTATATTTTCTTCTTTTGTTTTGTTGCATGAGTCATCATCTTCAAAAAAAATATCCATTAGATTATTCTCAATGAAGTAACGGATTTTCAAAAAAAATTATCTCCTCACAACCATCTTCTCATAAAGTGGAAGTATATCTAGGTATTTTATCCACAAAGGTTTTGTTCCCAAAAGGCCACTTTTGATTGCATGGCATAGAAGACGAGAAATTCTTCCCATAGTAGCAACACAAACTTGCTCTAATGATTCACTAAAAAGAAGTCGAGAAAAGAGAGACTGACAAACATTGAAAGCAAACTCTAACAGTTGTATTATTAAGAATGTATTTCCTTTATATTTGATATAAAGTTACATCAAGGTCAGTTTTCCCTAAGTTAGCTGAAATTTGTTTATCACACTGAGCAGAAAAGAATCCTGATATAAGAACATCTATGTTTCCCAAATTCACTTTCAAACCAACATTTTTGTTGATTTGACATGAAAAGTTGGTTGCTTAATCGGTTTCTAAAGGAGTAGCAGATAAACATGCAATTTATCCAATATCATGAGTTAAAATTTCACGAACTTTCTCAGATTTGTCTTCAAAAAATACCTCCAAGCTTCTACACATGGTTGTAATAACATCATAACTAGAATTGAATGCAAGAATTGGCATAGATGCAACATATTCAGCTTGGACATCAGCAATATGATCTTGCAATGCTAAGTCCAAAGCCTCAAAAATGTTTTCACTCATTGCTTTGATCCCTACCTAAGTCAACATACTCATAATTCAGCACTTTTTCTTCTTGATGATATCATATTCGATGTCAATATAAGAAAACAACCATGGAAGTTTTAAAATTGACAAAAGTGTTTTTGTATTCACAAATCTTTCTTTGTTGCTTGTATTTTGAAATGTCTAAGAAAACACAATTATTATTGAGAAACTCTTTAGTTGTACATTCAACAATGCATCTAGGGCATATGGGATATAAATTATGAAGGAAAGCACCCATGGTCAAATCATAAATAGTGATCCATTGAATGCACAAGATTATTAATAAGAACTATTTCTGTGTCCACTGATGATGATGCTAAATGTATAAAGTCGAAACAAGGCCTTTGTAATGTACCGTCTCCTTAATCAAGTAAAATACAAGATGCAGACATGAATGATGAGCTAATAAGGCCTTCTACTTGAAGCCTTGTTTCCACAAGTCATATATTCAGCAATTTCCACATCCAAAAGGCAAATGGTTGCTAATGTACCTCTCCTGTAACATCAATTAGAATACCCACACTGTCTGGAAACTTGGAGAAAGTAGGAAGGTCACAGAAAGGTGTTGGAGAGCTGCATATATAAAATTCAGTAAAGGACATGTCAAAGCATGTTATAGACAAAGTAGTAGAAGTCGTGAAGCTCGATTCAGTTGCGTAAAATGATGCAACAAATAATAGGTATGCCACAGGATAATTACATAAAGTCCATTTTCTCGAATAGGAATTCATGACCAACCTAGCTACTAAGGAAGCATTTTTGGTTGCCCAAGTGTAAAATAAATCTCTCTCAAAATTGAGAAGTGTGACTCCTTCACCCAAGTCATTGGCCTAAATGGACTAGATAAATAAGTTTTTGCGCGCTATGAAAAGAGAGTTTTGGACAAATTTTGGAAATTTTATATAGACAAAATTAAGTCTCAAGCAAGGCAGGAGAAGGTTGATTCACATATTCTAGAGCCTAATGAGTTCTGACAAAAATAACTAAATAAAATTTCATGAAAAAATTCAATGTAAAAAAAATAAAAGCAAGACAAAGTTCATGTAGGCTAAGAAATCCAAAACAACATGAAGAAGCCCCATACTATTTTGACTTCATCAGATGTGGAAATTAAAATAGTGTCCGAGGGTTGTTCCTTTATTTACTGTCTCTTCCTGCCGTCAACAATTTACTTCTTTGCTTAATGTTGAAGAATAGTTTTGATGTTTTTTACCTTGAAGGCTTCAGCCAATAGTGATAGTGATAATTTCCAACAATATACTCTATTTAGGAATAGGTGTATGAAATATAGTATGATGGCGCATTCTTACATTCAGGTAATTGCGTGATCAATTTTCTACTATGTGAAGAATGTCGACTTTCTCTGGATCTAGTTTAGGTACGTTCAAGTCTCACTTGTCTCTAGCAATCGTTCAAGCAACAAATCTGTTAGCTCAAGGCTCTAAATTGAAGTGTTGACGACTGTGATTATAGAGGCACTCACAATTTCAATAAATATTTTAAGGGTCACTACCCCTTTGAGGAATTTGTTAGTCAATGGGGAGGACACCTTATATGAGAGGAAGTCACCTTGCACACATTTCCAAGCTATTATGATGAGGATGTTCACTCATTAATAATTCCTTCATCTTCCCCTTTGTAGATTGTACTTCTACCATGGAATTTTCCAAATGGAGCCTTTTGCATTGAATATTGATGGAAAGTTCTACTCATGATGCCAGAAGTGCCACTTTATTGGAGTTTTGCATGGTCTTTGTGCATTCATTCAAGGTTTGAAGAAGGAATCCACTTTGGAGGAGGCCACACATGCTTCTGAGGATTGATTCATTGTTCTTGAAGGTAGATACATGGTCAACCAATTGGAGGAGGAACCATACTTTGTGGTGCCATTTTTGGAGGATTTTTGCAAAACCAACTCCCTTATCATGTTATGGTTGACTTGTATCATGGAGCTAGTTGATTGAGAGCATTATTGTAGTCTTTTTCTAAAATATTTTCATGATTTTTCTTGGAGTAGAAAGGGGATCTCAACATCCTATTGCTATATTTAGTATAGAATTGTTGAGGAGGTTTGAATGGTAATATTTTATTATATTCCTTGCACAGAATATTGAAACTAGGAAAAGGTTGCAGTAATAGTTGTGAGCATGCTTACGATGCTTCAATTACAACAAATGACATTATGGTTGCTAAAAAGTAGTGGTGGCCACAAAAGTTCAAGGGTTGGGAATATCACTAGCCATTCGAAAATGCAAGAAGGAGATACAAACATTGAAGATCATTTTCCAAAACATTCAATAGGTGAAAAGATAAAGCTTCCTGGACAATATGGTTTAAAAATTTTTGATGTATTATTTGGCAGGGTCTAGCATGCATTAGATGTACCCTTATTTTCTACAATTGATCAATCAATGGTTGCAATCACAGCCTTAGTACTTGTCAAGATGTTTTGTAGTCTAAAGTTGTTATCCTTGTTACTTGGTAGAATGCCTTTCATTCACATTTTAGATGGGAGCCTTTGGTGGTTGTTTGTCTCCTAAACACGAGAGTTACAATTAGATGTTTACAAATACACAGTGATACATTCCCACATGCCACTTGTCACCTAGTATTATTCTCACCTCTTCCTCCTTGCTTACAAGGAATTGTTCCCTAAATTAGCAAAATGGAAACTAGTATGTCTTCCCTCACAAGGAAGCCACATGTTTTCCATTGAAATGTGTGGCTGTGATATTTCATTGGGTGATGAATGGGGAAGAACACTAGGACCTATCACCATGGATTTCTTGGAATTCCACATCAGTTTTCAAGAGAATGGCAATTCCTACATGCTCAAAGGTTCCAAAGAAACCATTAGAGAAATAATCAACTACCATTGTATGGAAAAGCTTCTAAAAAAGGGGCATTGTTTGAAAATGGGGGATATGTGAAATGTGAGGGAAGACACATTGGTTTTCATTTTTATAATTGACTATGTGAAAGACTCAACTATTTTCTATACTTCCTCATGGCTGACACGCTAGGGGTGTTTGTCATGGGACCATTGGGTCCATAAAAGAGGTTATCCAAATTTTAGCCAAACATAATCAGTGTACCAAAATATTTTTTTTTAGAGGGACCACAAGTAATGGTATGAGTTGGTCCACAAGAAAGGAAAAATTAATTACTGTAAAGTGACACCACAACAATCAATATTTCACAAGGATTTTGTTGAGCTAGGTCTCCTGTTGCGTTATTGGCAAGCATAGTTCCATTTGAAATATGGGCTATTGAAACCTCACCAAGACCCTTTCAACATCATTATGTCCAAAGGATTGTTGGAACTAGACATAGTAGAGGAATGGGGTTATCCGAAAGAAGACATCCCAAATTCACAAGGAGATCAACTATTAGCTTCTAACCCCAACATTACTGTAGATAGTGAGAAATCCAACACTACAACAATATGGATCTCTGTCAATGACGAGGCATCTATTTCAGATTTCAGAGAAAATTCAAGTAAAAAATGATTGCTATAAATACCACTTCATAGATTTAGAAGCCTTTGATGATGAAGGCCATGCTTTCTATTTTTTCACCAGTGTATAGACCACTTGCAGTGCTCAAACTATGATGATATGGATGAGCAACATTTTGCTCACTTTTGACTAGACAAACAATCATGCAGCAGATATGATGAAGCCATAAACACATCCAATCATAATCTATTTGGAGATGCTTTGAAACTTGAACACACTTCGTGTATTTTGATCAGCACAAAGTGAGATAAGGTACGATAAGATAATTTTATATATCCAACGAATGACAATAAATAGGTCAATGGGACTGAAAGGTACAACTAGTACAAGTACAATGTGGGAGTGCAAACGCAACTCCTAGAAAATGCCAAAGCTAAATCTAGAGTTGAAGCAAAGAAGAATACAATAATAGGACATCCTTATAAACATGTATATAAACAGATCATGTAGAAGGCTAAGTGAGGGTAATAAAGCTATGGGCATTCCTGGAAACACATTTGGCAGCTCAAAATTGCATTCTGAGTTTGATCAAAACATAAATATAACACCTACACTGCATTTTGATGTCGATGATGAGTGTGGTAGAGATAAAGAGAGGTCTATTCCTAAGACAGATTGTGAAGCGCAAACAATGGGATGCTTCGTTCTAGCCAGCATTGCATTTTTTGTTTCTTTCAATAATAAGCCTAGAGCTTCGCAAGCCCTTCCGGTCTTCACAGTTCATTTGATTGATATGGGTTACTTGTATTTGACGGGTACTGTTACGTGTTTGCAGGTCACCTGATGGTTCTTGCTTTCTAACAAGCAGCGATGACAATACTCTTCGTGTATTTGGTATGTAAGTTTACTTTCAACCAGACTCTGTATTTATGTTCTTTTTAGAGCGTATCATAATTACTGAATGTTGAAGCTCGATTTGCTTTCTTTGTTTACAGTTTTTGTGTTGGCTGATGTAAGAGGAAGAAACCATTTTGATTTTCCAAATACCATGGAACGTTCTCACAGTTTCTTTCGTATTGGAAATTTTTTGGGCAGGAAGAATTTCCAACAAACACACACACCCAAAAATGTTTCAAATATCAATTTAAAGTAAATATGTATCAGTGCTATGTCGTAGTACAAATGAAGGTTTCTGGTTATTTTTGGTCAACAAGTAGATATCTACGAGACGTCATAGCTTAGTGAAGACACACGGTTTCTGTTTCTTCATTTTGGAGTTTAGTATAGGCATCTGCAGGATGGTTGCACGACGAGAACCCAGACGTAGACCTGGACGCTCCTGTTGGTTGTATTGGGCATTTCTAAGGTTGGGAAACTGGATTTACTAACTTCTGAACCAGGCATGTGGACGGTTGAGCAATAAAAACCTATCTGGAATAGAAAATTTGGATTACAGAGTCACTTCAAGGTGAAGAAAAGACTACACAATATCAAAGCATTTGTCTTGTTCATATAGTTATCTACTATCTTTACATCGAAGATGTAAATTCCAGCATCGTATTGTACCGCTTATTTATTAGTTTTAACCTTTGTGCTGGTGCTATGATAAAGGTACCGTGGCAGATCGTGATTTTTAACCTTGTATCCCTAACTAAAATCTGGATATATTAACCTTGTATACCTAACTAAAATCTGGATATATTTCTAGGATGTTTGCACTAAAATCAACTTACAAGTAGCAATAAGAATCTTGGTAGGTTTCAAAAGGTTAAAAAAAAATGCATGTAAAGCCATTGATCCCAGATACAAAGAACAAAGGATTAAGAGGAAGAGGAAATTATAAATAGGCCCAAAAGCCTCGTGAGAGGAATGTTTAGTTGCAGTCACTCTTTGAAATATTTAATTCTGGAAAATTGCAATGTCCATATCTTCTCAAGAAAATTCATCTGTCTTCATATATTGGAGATTCATTTTATCAATAGAGTTATGTTTAGTAAAAATTTTGCAATCTTGTATACTGCATTTGTTTTCCTAATTTCAGGAATAGGTACTTTTGGTTGAATAGAAATTAGTTATTTTTCCTACATTTGAATTGCTTATCACCCTGTGACCAAGTTAAGATTATAACAGGAAGCACAAACAATTTTTTAAAACTCATTTCTTACATGATAGGTAGAAATGCTTGTAAAATTGACAAGGCCTATCATCATAGCTAACAATCTGCAGATGTCATTTTCTTGATAATAAGAGCTAATTTTGGTCATAATTTTAATAATGTTTATCGAGCTTCTGACTTCCTCATCTTCACCAATGAGAATGAACAGTGAACCTAGTATTTTGATCTAGGATAGAAAATCTCATTAAAGTTCAAAACAATTGGCTATAGGTATGAAATACTTGAAAAGTGCAACTTACATCTTTTATTTGGCTATTTTACTTGATGTCCATTCCTTTCATTCATTTCAGAAATTTCATCCTATTGCCAAGATCCACATTCTACAACCTACCATCTGAGCCAAGCTGGTTGATTCATCCTCACATGCACTAACTCATCCCACACATTAGATATTCGTAACTTTTTATATAAGCCTCTAAACATCACAAACTCATGCAAAGAATTGACTCTTTTTCCAAGCCTTTCAAAGCATGAATTTCAATTCCTATTCCAAAAAATTTGAAATTCCTCAATCAAAAGTCTAACAAAAATTGTTGAGTGTCCAAATACACAAACAGAAAGCTAAGCGACATATGGACAATAATTTTTCAAATGTCATGGAACTAGATTTACAAAGCAAAACTGGTAAAACTACTAAAACTGCACCGGAAAAATAATCCTTACAAAAATGAAAAAGAAATGAAGGGCAACCATACCAGTCAATCACACCAAGTGTATTGTATTTTGTAATGGTTGGGACAACATTAATAACCCAAGCTTTGTTCGATGTAAGTGCTGCTGCGTATTTGTTGATTCTTTTGTAAGCCTCCACGTGTTTCTTCCACAACTGTGTATCGGCATTATATGACTCAGCAGTAACACTTTATAATGAACCACTGAGAACTCTAGGAGGAACAACATTAAGGCGCTTTGGAAACTTTTCTAAAATCTCTCCAGCCACATCACTAGCATCATTTACTTTAAGCATTCATGCAGTGCATCTTTCCATTCTCTTATACCTAGACGATGAGCAAATTTTATAGAGTTTTATCAGATAAGCATAAAGTTTCAATCATATGACAAAAAATAGGCGACTGTCAAAGTAGTTCAAGAGAAAAACAGATTTATTTTTGCACTGCACTGCAATCTGAAGCCAACTATGAAAACATGGTTGAAAGATTCCTAATAATTTGACAGTTGAACCTAGCTGCAACACAAGATCAATTTATGCATGGTCGTTGAAATGTAAAAGCGGACAAGAAAACTCACATGACCTGAAAATGATGAAATCAAAATGTATCTTTGACATGTATTCAGGATATAAAATTGCTAATCCCTTCATAAGAATATTGTAGGCATTTAATTCACAAGTTTTAACAGGTCAATAGTCATTTTATTATTTTGTTACAAAACAGTTATCCCAATATCTACATCTATCAGAAAATTAGCCTGACAAACAAACAGACTGTGTACTTCTGCTTGGCAGCAATACAAGTTTATATTTTTCATAGTCAGCCACACTGAATTTTTGGTTCAAACAAATCTTAGAACCACAATGCACTTTGGAACATAGTCACTGCAAGACTGACATCCAATTTAACATTTGGTGTGGTATTTAGACTTCTAAAGGAAAAAAAAAAAACAATTAGAGGATTAATTACAAGGAAAAAATTTAATAACTCGTTAAATATCATAACAACTTCAACTTGCTGCCTCAAGCCCAATAACATAAAACCTACAAGCACACTCTAGGAAGCACCAAAAAAGGCATTACCTATCAAGGCCTAAGTATATATTCAATCCTAGACTTGAACTTAAGAAAACCTGTTGCACTGAGGTTATAGTCCTGCCTGAGTATAAACGATATCTGGGTTACAAACATTGTTCATAAATATAGTGATTTTTTATTCAACATCAATAAATTTTTCAGAATAGATTTTAGCACAATGTAGATTTTGATTATGTTGTGTTATCAAATTAGGCTACATAAATTGTCTTCAAGCTTGAAAGTATGAAGTTTAGGTACTTTCCATTGATGATGTCTTAAACCATTGAGGTACCAAGAGAACACTTGCAGCAACAGAAAGTTTTTGTCCTAATCATTTTGACAAATCAACTATATAACCATAATTTGTAGTAATGGAAGTGACAATTTCAAAAAATTTGAAGATGGGGTCTAAATAAAAAGGAACCTAATTGGAAATCGTCCTTCAATCGAGAACTATTAACAAGTCAGAAGCCCCAATGATATGAGCTACATTTACAAGCCACCGTGAGTTGCTCCTTCCTTAAAAATGTATTGAATAACATTTGTGTTATCTGTGGGATAGGTACTGCAGTTTTGGATTCTTTATAATTCTACAAAATTTGCAATCGCACAGGAGGGAGAACTTTGTTTCCTTTTGACTAAAAATGCAGAATACAAAGTCTTCAAACAAAGATTAACTTCAATTGTTTTTTGTTACAACACATGCTTACGAGAAAACTAACAAAAAAATTCAAAATAAAATGTATCATTTAAAACCCAACGAACTTGGTCCAACCTGTTCATAGTTTTAGTTACTCTGTTACACTTCTTGTGAACATAAGTTTAGTTTTTTCTTTGAAATATTGAAGCGCGGTGTGAAGCATTTGATCACATTAATGGCTTCTAATGAGTGTAGAAATTCATTTGGGCTTACATGGGAAGAGCTGTGGGATTATTCATTCAACGACCAGGAGAGAACAGCGCAGAACAAGTCTGTGGTCATGACCAGATTAGCATATTATAACAAAAAAATGAAATACGTTGTGTCTACTGGGGCCAAAAAGGTTAAGGAAGGGACTTCGGCTGGTATTCGTTGGGCCAAACATCAATACCGCAAAAATGCCTAGAAGTGAAATGGTAGTCAGTGTCCAAAATTTGCAGAAGAAATGAGTGTTGGAAGGGCTTATGTGTGAACTCTTTTACTTCCGCTGAATTCCAGAGTAAATTTATATTGTATTAATTTTTGGTTCAAAGTTTTGAGTATATTAAATCACTGAACCATGTCGAGGTATTGATTGAATTTACAAAAACCCAACAAAATTGGGAATGCCAGAAATTAACTAACTGCAGATATAATAAAAAAAGGCTGAATATTAAAACTTAAATGCAACGAGATCATGCGTAGAACCAGTGGCATGACAATGTGAGACAGAATAAGCAAGATGCTGATTTCATTAAGAAATAGAGTTTGACAAAATTACCTCGTAATCGATTTCGGCCTCATCGCTGCCAAAATCATTCGACCTCGTCGTTGCCAGAAGCATTTGATCGTCATCTGGGCTGGACACCTCTGTCGGCTTATTGTCTTGATCGTTTTCTGTCATCCGCCAAGTTACAGCTTCGAGTTCTTCCTGGTCCTCCTCTTCTCATCGGGGGCTCGATTCTTCATTCTGTGGTCGTTCTTCATCGGAGAAAGCCATGCCATCTGATGAACTCCTACCGCTCTTGCCCATATCTCGGCTCAGCTGCGGAGGACAGATCCCAGAATATGTATGGAAAGCCTGAGTGCAAATTCGAAACCGTTTTCAATAATAAGACTAAAAAAATTTCACCGCCATTTTTTCAGCCTTCTATCTGTGGATTGGGAAATTTTCCCTCCTAATGCACTTGTTCTCACCTTTTTAACTTGTGGCGAAATTTGAGAGAGTGCGAAGGATTTCCTAATGTTTGAAAGTTCCCGCCTTTTTTATGCGAGGATTTCCTCGCAAAGAGGGTCACTAGAGCCTCTTGAGTCCTTGTTGGTCCACTCTAGTAAGGAAAAGGTTCTCAAGAAAGCAATGAAACATATCGGTCTTAATATATCATTAGTTTTACATATGAATATATCTCATTTATATAGTATTATAATTTTATTTATTAATGTTTTTATTTTTATTTATTAAATCCATTATTTTTATTTTATTTTATTTTGTAATTCTTTATATTTTTTGTTTTAGGTATAATTTAAAATAAAAATAATTTATTATTATTATTAATATTATTTTAATTGTATTTTAATTCTAATCTTTTAATTATTAATTTATTTATACATTAAATCCTTTATTTTTATTTTTATTTTTATTTGATTTTATTTTTATTTTTATTTGTATTTGTATTTTTATTTATTAACTATATTCTTTTTATTTTTATTTTATTATGTAATTATTTATATTTTTTGTTTTAGGTATAATTTAAAATAAAAATATTTTATTTTATTTTATTTTTAATTGTATTTTAATTCTAGTTTTTAATTGTATTTATTTATTAATTGTATTTATACATTAAATATTTTATTTTTATTTTTATATTTTTTATTTAGTTATAATTTTTGACTTTGACTTTTTGACTTTTTACTTGATTCATGTTTATTTTGAAAGGGGTGTTAATTTAGTTTTTAGTTCTGATTTTATATTTTAACTTGTGATTTTAAGGTGAGGGTAGTTAGGTGTTTGGTTCTTTTTATATTTTTTATTTTATTTTATTTTACTTTTATTTTTATTTTTATTTTTTATATTTTATATTTTTTTTACCATTTTTATTTTTTATTTTTTATAAGGTTGGGTTAATTTTATTTTTGTTTTTATTTTTAATCTTAATTTTGGACCGTTGGGTTTTCGCCGTTGCTTCTCTCCTCTCGGTATAAATGTGTATGTCAGATCAACCAATTTTCATTACAGTTGGTAGTTCCAAACGCGTCGGTCCCTAAAAAAAATAAAATTATGTGATGTCCCGGAAGAGTTATAATTATAATAGTATTATAATTATATTATTGTTGTAGTTTTAATCTTTGTTGAGTTATAGAGTTAATGAATACATGTAAGTGTAGGTAATGATTTTAATTGAGGGTGATATAAGATTAATCTAAGGAAATTGAAAAATGGAGAGGGTCATAAAATCAATACAAAGATCTTCATAGGGTTTAAGGGGCATCAAGGTGGTAGGATATTGCAATTAAGAGAACTATATAGCAATTTAGGAAATATTGATACAAATTGCACATATGTATATGTTGTGGTGCAAATGTAACAATTTTTTTGAAATTCTTTTGTAAGGTATGACAATGGTCAATTTTGCCATGTTTTTTAAAAGTATGTTATGTACGTAATGGTGGAGTAAATGACTTATGTTAGGAGGGATGAGGTTGAACCCCAACAAATACAAGCAAGGAGATCAATCTAGTAATGTTGATGGTGTGGATCAATGAACATTGGGCTATTTAACTTGCTTTCACATACATTCATTTTTTGGATTGAAATTGTTTTGATGAACACAAGAAAGTGGAAATTAATTGGTTTTAGACAATGGAATGTGGTAGAAGCATCTCAAAAGCTATGAAATCACCACTTTAACTCAATAGTCATAACTAAGTGGTATCTATTCTACGAAAGTCACTCTAGACTTGGACCTATTAACCCTATCTTAAATAAACAATCCCCTTAAGAAGGCAATTCGGCCCATGAGGGGTGAACATGTCACATGGAAATATTGAACACTTGTGGGGGAATAATAACACACTATTTTCACCCACCAAGCAATAAGAAAGCCCCCATCAATAATATTGGTATGCACTACTTTAAATGGGTTGAGTGTCCTTGGATTCCTCGAACAATCGTATTGAATGTATCTGATGTTAACTAAGTTAACCAACAAAACGCGTCTTCACTAATGGTAAAAATATTTGCACACTATTTATTTCATTGAACACTCAAATGAGGCTTTACTACTTGTAACCAACCATACATGTAGTTGATCAAGTTGACCAACCTAACACGCTTGTACTAGTGATAACTAAAAGGTACATGTTGGTAATCGGGTGACCAATGTGGTATGCCTCAACATTTGTAATTGAACATAAATGTTGTTGATGGGGTTGACCAGCCTAACATACCTCTCGCAATTGTAGCTAAACATGCATGTTGATAGGGTTAATCTCCGAGATAGTGTTAGTAAAAAATAGATGTTAATAACCAACCTAACAAATCACTAACAATGACAATGGAATGCACATGTCAATAAATAAACTAATCGACATGACATGTTGTTCATTAAGATGATTGATATGACACACAACTCGCTAAGCTGACCAACTTGACAAACTATTGGTTTTGTCAATGAACTAAAATTCTTTTAATGAACACAACCAAATGTGCATGATGTTGAACAAGTAAACTAACCTGACATACCTTTAACAATAGTAACAATGTGTGAAATTTGTGGATTGGGAAAACCAAACTAACATACCTATGATAACCAGATACAACCATACATGCCTATTGTGATCAACCCTTCACGAGTTACATTGATTTCGTGAAACATTAAGCATGACATGCAACTCTTAGACTAACTTTGATACATATAAAAATTAAGTTTGTATTTACTTGTTAGAATTGTGTTAAAGTGTTTCCCGTTTAAATGTCATAAGTTTTAATCCAAGGGAAATTAAGGTATGTATACCTCCATGGATTAAATAGTTAAATCATTGCATGAAGGGCATCAATTGTCCCACGAACAAGGGGGTCTCACATGCCAATTTAGCATCTACCTATATTATAACTTTATATTAAATACTATTATTATTTTCTTGTGTTAATATGAGTGATTTTAATATTTAATATATAGTTGAGTAGATTACCCCTTGACTAATTAGTGAAGTATTTAATATTGGATGAGAGAGTTGTAAGGTTGAAATTTCTATACCTCGTGTTAATTTGGGTGTTTGTATCATTTCAATGAAAAATTGGATTTCGTACATATCCATGGATCCATTAAAGGCATTTACACATGCAAACAAAAGACATTCAATAGTTGGGTTAGAACTAGCGGTTGGGAGGAGTTCATTATCACATTCATCCAAGGGTTTCCATACTAGAGAAATTAGGGCATGTGTTTGATTTATGGGCTAATGTTTGAATGATATGAGGAGACGAGTTAGCGCAAGTCCTTCTTATGGTAAGGCCCTGCACATGTTCCTTTATTTCTTAAAGTAAACTTGAAAGAAGTGATTACAAATATATGATACATATAATGTGCAAACCATTCACAACATCATGACATTAAACATTTACATGAGATGCAACTTATTTCATGTTCAATAGGTTTTTCCTTTAAAAAATAAATATATGGTACCATGATATAATATAGTAATTCACCAACATTGACGACAAATGTTATGTATGGTGAATATCATCCACCATAAACTATGACTATTAGCCACTCTGACACCCCTAAGTTTATGGTCACTCATTAAACATGACTCCAAGAGTTGTTTCGAGCTTCGTAAACTTATTCTTTCCCAAAAGACTGACAAGGATGTCTCATCACTTTAGCATTTTTTTTTTCTGCGTCTTTCATCAAATTCTCTGCAACCACATTTTTATGTCATCCTTAATTAACATTTCAATTCCACGTGTTTTCTTATTGCGTATTTTAAAGTGTTTCCTCCATTCTCATGGCAGACACAGAGTTTCATTCATGGGTCCTTCTATGTTTTGGGGAGCATCTCATTACTTGTAGTGGTTTCTCTCTAAATCAATACATGGCAAGCGCGGTATGATCAACCAAAACATATTAACACCTAAAAGGCCATCGATTTAGAGTTAATCCCTGCCCTACGCCATGGTAATTTTTTGGTTTGAATAACTTTTTTCAATGAATAACATCATTGTGAGTAAAAGGGTAATGTGGTTTGGATTTGAATTTTCTTGTTGCATTAGGGGGTTTAATGGGTTAGGGGTTACAGGTTAAGGGTTTAGAGGTTTAGGGTTTAGGGGTTAAATGGGTTAGGGGTTTGGAAAGCACTACAGATGAGACTGACATGAATGGAAAGCACTACAAATTTGGAGAGAGTAGAAAAGACTAGGATGATTTAAAGGATAAGCTTGAAGAATGTAACAGTGATTAAACAACTGAAAGTTGTCCCAAACAAACAGTTGATAATGTGAAACCTTCTTCTGTACCAGTCAAGCAAGACTACATTCAAGTGAGAGCAAGAAGAGGCCAAGAAACCGATAGGAATAGCCTGGTGGAGAGGGTATGGTTCCCTCTTTTTAATGAAAGATTTGATTTACATTTTGTATATCAAAGATTAATCATTTTAATCTTGCCTACAAGGGGGAATTAAACCGATTGTAGGTCCCAACTAGACCTGCTCTCGTTTGGAATGGATAATCCCAACGAGTTTTAAGGACTGTTATAAGGTTTAGGGTAATAATGAGTTATTAGTTAAGGGATTAGGGATTAGGGGCTTAGGGCTTAGGGGAATAAGGGCTTACGGTTAAGGGTTAGGGGAATAATGAGTTAGTGGTTAAGGCGTTAAGGATTGGGGGGTTAGGGGTTAGGGGATTTAGGAACATTTAGGGGTTAGGGGAATAATGAGTTAGTGGTTAAGGGATTAGGTATTAGGGTTAGGGGAATAATGAGTTAGTGGTTAAGGGGTTAGGGATTGAGGGGTTAGGGTTAGGGGAATAATGGGTTAGTGGTTAAGGGATTAGGGATTGGGGGCTTATGGGTTAGGGGATTTAGGCATAGTTAGGGGTTAGGTGACTAATGAGTTAGTAGTTAAGGGATTGGGTATTAGGGGCTTAAGGGTTAGGGGATTTAACATTTAAGGATTTTAGGGGTGAGGGGTTAATGGGTTATGGGTTGAGAGTTACTAGCTTCACATTAGCAATTCATGTAAAAAATAATTGTGCATTGGAGTTCAAAGGTTGGTGAAAGGACAAGGCAAGGGAAGATGAGGGAGCCCAACATTAGACTCCTAAATATGGTTTGGTGTTGTTCCTGATGGTGACCTCTGAAGAGGAAGTGTAAACGTCGCGGGAAGGTTTACAGAGGGAGTTGCTTGTGTGTGCTTGTCATTGGAATTTTCTAGTGTGGTGTGTTCAATCGGTCCCTGCTACTCAGTTTCTGGGTTGAGGATAGGAAGTTGAAGGGAAGTGAGATCACTCGTTTCCATTTTTCTTGGCTTTCAGTGAGCCTGTTTTTTTTTTATAAGAGAGGAAGCTAGAATTTCCAGTCCAGGAAACCTTGAGGGTGGTGGCAGAAAACTAGTTTCCTTTCCAAATTTAGTGCCCTCCAGCATGGGTGTGACAGTGTTTGGTGGATTAATGTGTGGTCTCTATGTGGAGAATTTGGAGACTGGTCACTGCCCTAGGGGGAGTTACGCTCAAGCGTCGGTTACTTTTTCATCGTTTGTTGTTCAATTTCCTGTGTTGGTCTGGTGGGTGATGGTATTTGGTTTTTCTGGTGGTGTAAGTCTTTATCTGGTAGTGGGAGGTGTCTCTGTGCTTCCAGCTTGTGGTGGTGGGAGACGAAATTTGGCTCCTTCATTGGTGGTGTTTGTTTTCTATATATAGTGGGGGGTCTGGTCTCTCGACTCTGCACACGGTGGGGTTCCTCGACCTTAGCGAATTATGAAGCCCCTGGTGTGGTGTGGGTGTTCTCCCTCCCCTGTCATCCATGGCCCTGTGGGGGTGGCAGACTCGGAAATAATCATGGCAGCTCCATGCCAGGGTTTAAAGACTACGGGACATGTGTGACTCGCTATTTTTGGTGCGCCTGGGGATGGTGGAGGAGGTAAGCGAGAGGACAACAGAGGTGGGGTTTTGAGGGGTCAAAAGTAGAGTCGTCGAGGCGAAGGAGGCCGTGGTAGCAAGGGGAATCATGGGTTTGATTGATTTGAGGTAAATGAGGGGTAGGTTATCCAACATTGTTGCCTAGAGAATGGTCGTGCACTTATCAACAACCTGATGGAAAGAGTGGACACAACTGAGAGATTTTTTCGTGAGGAGCATGCAGAGCAGATGGAAACATTGCACTAAATTCACTATTTACAGTGCCAAGTACGGGAGAGACTGGTAGTTGTTTGGCGAGGCCAAAATCAACTCACTGAGAAAGTAGAAAAGCTGGAGACTTGGTTGGCGCACTTTGAGGGGCATGGTCAGTGTGACTTTTGTCCTCCACCGCATTTAGGAACAACCCCGGACAACCCTGTATCCATCATGTTGGACGATTAGTATGCTATTTGGTTTTATTTATGTTTTATATGTGTTTTGGTGCCTCTGGCCCAACCGTTTATGGACAATGTCCCTAGTCCCTCTTTTGCATTATTTTGCATCTGGTGCAAATTTTTGTCAACAAATCTAGTTGAGGTGAGACCACCTGCTTTGTAACTAGCTATATGTACTCCTTTTTTCCTACATGAATATAATGCTGACTTACAAAAAAACAAAGGTTCATACATCATTAGAAATTAATTAAGTTTCATACTTAAATTAACAAATGCTCATACCTATTTACTAAATAGTTCTATAAATATATATTGTAGGTTTATCTATTTGGTATTTATTAAATGTAAATATGATGATTTAATACTAGATTTAACTCGTGAACTTGCATGTTTAACATAAGAAATGTTATATTTATCTAGTTATTAAATGTAAATATGAAGAAACCTTAGATTTAAAACAACTCACACTTTTAACATAAATCGATGAAGCTTAAAAATTAAACTTTATGGCCAAATATTAAATATAATAAATATAAATATAAATTTAGCTATCTAATTAATATTACCTGTAATAAAATTATAATGAAGGCATTGGTGTAAATTTGATAGATGATACATGCAATTATGTTAATTGTAGATGAATCCATCTGCACTGTTAAACTTTAGAGACAAAAGGTTATTCATAATTTTAACACTGTAAATTCAGAGACCCCTTTGTCTCTAAATTGTAACACTGCAAATGGATTTAGAGACACCTATAGTGAAATGTAACACTTCGGTACCAAAATTGCAATTTTCCATATATGGAGTGACACAATTAAAAATTAATGACATAAATGACTAATTCATATACTTGTTGTACTTGTTATTTGGCCATATTTTTATTCTTGGACTATAATAGTCATTTACATTAATCATTATTAATTTTGTCACTTATTATCTAGTCATATATTTTAATCCTAGACTAAATTAGTCATTTAAGTTAGTCACTTTTACTTTAGTCACTTATTATCTAGTCATATATTTCATCCCTTGACTAAATTAGTCGTTTAAGTTAGTCGTTTTTAGTTTAGTCGCTTATTATCTAGTCGTATATTTTATTCCAAAACTAAATTAGTCATTTTTAGTTCGGCCACTTAAAATTGCTCAAATTTAGTAGTAATTCACTTGAAATAATTGTGGTGACTAACATTTTTAGTCACCCAGTCATTAATTTCATCATTTTTTACTAGTGGTAACAAACGGTCAGAGCAGTGCAAATTTCAAAAAATAGGTAGGAAATGACTGAAAAATGGAGTTAAAACATAGAAATAACCATTATAAAAAATATTTCCCTTAAATGGAAAGATATGACGAAATCATGATAGGTGATTGATGATGATGACTTTTGATATCATATGATAAAAAATTATGGATATAATTCATATAAAAGTATAGTCTACCATGTGTATTTGTTAATGAATTCTTTTCAAAGGATGAATTCATCTTTGGAGATGAATCAGTAGGAAATAGTGGGATATAGAGTAATTTTCAATATAACATAAAAATCCAATACCATAAGCAGAGCCACTACTACCAACAGGCGTCCATAGCCTTGATAGGGTTGATTTTTAACCTAAAAAATGAGTCAAAATCCTCTATTTTACGTCCTCTATTTAAGACGTAAATTATTTGTTTATTTCTATAAAGAGATCACAATGTTGGCATGATGACAAGATAATCATAGTGCCATTCACCAAGGTATAGAAAAGTGATCAAACTGGCTCTTGATGAGACCTCTTGTCCTTCTGTCAGTTTTAACTATCTAGAAAACCATTGCCTAGGTGTGGTGGCCATAGTGGGTATGTCACTTGCTACATTCTTATGATCATGGTAGGCTAGCTCTTGATGAGACCCCCTATCCTCTCTAAGAAGATTTGCATTACATGTACATTTACACATATAAATGGAGGAAGGCTCATTAACTCCTTAAGAGGTAGGGATGGTGTAAGAAGTAAAATAATGCCAATAAAAGTGATGCCCTTATCCTATATCTTCATACCAAATGGAATTATCAATTGAAAGTATGAAAAAATAAACCAGCATGGTTTTTATATAATGGATCATTTTATGATATGTCCAAAAAGAAAATATTCAACAAGTCATTATATAGGTAAACCATGTCAGTTTCGGGAATAGAGATACCCATCAAAGGTTTAAAAATCATAATTTTGTTAATATCACTGTCTTCCCTATATATTGGGTACAAATTTCCACTCCAAACAGATGATATTCATAATAAAGCATGCGAGAGAAAAGATGGAAAAAAAAAGGTAAAAAAAAAAACAAAAAATGGTAGTTGTTCATTTTTCTGAACAATGGTTGTTCAATTGATTGAACAAAAAATTTTCAATCGATTGAACACAAATTATTAAACACACAAAATAATCACGACTATTCATTTTTCTGAACAACAGTTGTTCAATTGTCTGAACATCAAAAACACTAAAAAATAAATCGTAGTTGTTCGCTTTTCTGAACAATAGCTATTCAATTGATTGAATATCAACTATTCAATTGATCGAATAAGCAAAAACATACCAGAAAAATAAATCGAAAATGTTCTTTTTTCTGAACAGTGGTTGTTCAAATTCATTGAACAACAGTTGTTTAATTGATTGAACAACAAAAACATACCAAAAAACGAAATCACAGTTGTTCGTTTTTTTGAATAGCAGTTGTTTAAATGATTGAACATCAATTGTTCAATTGATTGAACAACAAAAGCACACCAAAAATAAAATAAATTGCAGCGGTTTTTTTTTCTGAACATCAGTTTTTCAATTGATTGAACAACAAAAACGTTAAAAAAAATAAATCGCAGTTGCTCGTTTTTCTGAACAGCAACTATTTAATTGATTGAAAAACAGTTGTTATATTGATTGAATAGCAGTTGTTCAATTGATTTAACAACAAAAACACACCAATAAAAAAGAAATCGTAGTTGTTCATTTTTCTGAATAGCAGTTCTTCAATTGATTGAACAACAACTATTCAATTGATTGAAAAACATCTTCTTGTAATGCAATATTTCAAAATAAAAGAAATCCACATATTTATAATGATGCTTAAAAAAAAATATGGAAAATTACAATCAAATATTATGAACATATACATTATTTACAGTCGGAGAAAAGAAAATTTTCATGAAAGTAAAGTTGTCAAGTCATTACTCCCCGCAGCTAAGATTTGCATAGTGGGATCATCACATACCTGTTGGAAAAAAGAACCTTTGGTGAGTGTTTTGTGATAAATACATACCTGATGTCCATTCAACCAAAAACAAGAGTCAGACCCATCAATGGTAATCATATTTAGAGTGTCGTTATTGTGCATCTCTTGAATTTCATATGGGCCAAGCCACCTTGTTTGTAATTTACCTGGATATTCTTGGAACCTGGAATCGTAGAGGAGTGCCCAGTATCCTTCCTGAAACATCTTATTGTTTATAAGACTGTCATGCCACTTAGCCCTTTGCTGGTAAATAATTGTGATGCATTGCAGAGCAACTAGTCAAGCTTCATCTAACTCATTTATTTGTTGAAGTAGTTTAGTTTTTGCCTCTGTCAGATCTAGTGCTACTTCCTGGGCCGTTCTGAGAGTATTTTTTTCGAATTCGATAGGAAAAATAGGTTCTTTTCCAAATAAAATTTAGTACGGAGAATATCCGGTATTATTTCGCCAACTTGTGTGATAAGCCCACAAGTCCTCTGGTAGTTTAGAAGCCCAGTCCCAACGGTGTGTCGAAACACTCTTCGTCAAAATGGCCTCAAAGACTTTATTAGTGCTTTCGACCTACCCGTTCACCTGCAGCTAATACGGAGAACTGACCCTATGTATGATATGGTGGCTTCTCATAGTGGATGTAATCTTATGTCATAAAAACTATGCCCCTCCATCTCTTATCACTTCCCTAGGTAATCCATACTACACAAATAATTCAAAAAGGAAATTAATCACAGCTTCTTTTGTAGCTCTTGGAAAAGCGATTTTTTATATCCACCTTGTTACATAGTCTATAGAAACTAGTATGTGAGTCTTCTGGTTTGATGGCGGATTGAATGGGACAAAAAAATCTAACACCCACCATTCAAAAGGTTCCATTACCAATTGTGGTTGTAACGACATTTCGTCAGATTGACCCAAATGGCCCATCCTCTAGAAACTATCACATGTTTGGACATATTTCTTAGCATCCTTAAAAAGAGTGGGCCAATAATAGCCCATTTGAAGTATTTTATGTCTAGTTCTTCGATCTGCAAAGTATCCGTCACACGGCTTGTGGTGGTAGGCCTTCAGAATGTCATAGATTTCATCTTCGTGAATGAATTTTCATACATGCATATCAGCTCCTGTATGAAAGAGGTATCCAACGATCCAAGAAAATCAGGCGATGCACTAAACAATCAACTTCCTTTCCTTTTTGTTAAATGCTTGGGAATTTTTCCTATTGTCAGATAGTTTGCGACGTCTACATACCATGGGGCTTTAACTGCTACAACAAACATATGTTCATCTGGGAACTGATCGTTCACAGCCAGTGGATCATTTTTCTTAGGAACCCATGACAGAAAATCTTCTACTAGGTATTCCCTCCCTGGTCGGTCCTTAATGGTAATATCAAACTCTTGCAAAAGTAAGAGTGAATGGGTCACTCACCCATTAGTGATTGGTTTATTGTCTAAATATATAATGGCAGAGTGATCAGTGTACAGAAAAATTTGATAGCCTGTTATATAAT
Organism: Pinus albicaulis; assembly: GCA_034641835.2. Taxonomy (NCBI): domain Eukaryota; kingdom Viridiplantae; phylum Streptophyta; class Pinopsida; order Pinales; family Pinaceae; genus Pinus; species Pinus albicaulis. The sequence goes on along the minus strand of CM076583.1, from coordinate 182,337,052 downwards.
GTCTAAATTTATTTATGGCATAAAAGACAGCTAAAAATTCCTTTTCTATTATTGTATAATTGAGTTCAGCAGAAGTAAGATTTTTGTTGATATAGTATATAGTGTAAAGCTTTTTTTCCTACTCTTGCTCAAGTACAATTCCTATTTTTTTATCTGATGTATCCATGGAGATATGAAAAAGCAGCTTCCAATTAGGTCCACGCAATACTGGAGCAGTTGAGACTAGTTTCTTGAAACCTGTAAAAGAAATGTCACATTTATCAGACCAACTGAATTCAAAATTTCCTGTTAAAGCATACAAAGGCATGGCAATCCAAGGAAATTTCTTTATGAATCTATGATAGTAGCCTTCATATCCAAGGAAACTACGTACCTCTGTCTGAGAGCAAGGTGTAGGTAGTAAAATAATCACCTTTATTTTCACTGGGTCTACTTGTATTCTAGCCACAAAGATATAGTGTCCTAGGATTACACCTTCTATCATCATCATGTAACATTTTTAATTACTTAAACACAGCCTGGTAGTGATGCATCGTTCCAAAACTTTCTCCAAAGTTTGTAGCGCTTGGTCAAAATCGTCCCCATATGGGGTGAAGTCATCCATGTCAACTTCACGTCCCTCATTTATTAGATAAAAAAAAATGCTGAGTATGGCCCTCTGAAATGTAGACGGGGCATTGCATAAGACGAAAGGTAACACTCTGTAAGAAAACGTACCCCATGGGCATGTAAAGGTAGTTTTATCCTGGTCTTCAGGGGCAATTTGGATCTGATTATAGCTGTTGAAGCCATCAAGAAAAGAAAAGAATTGATTCCCTACCAATGTATCGAGGACTTGATCAATAAATGGAAGAGGGAAGTGGTCTTTTTGCGTGACTTTGTTCAATTCCCTGTAATCCACATAGATACACCACTTCCCATTCTTTTTGGAAACAACCACCAGCGAAGAGACCCACTTACTGTCTGAAATAGGATAAATAAAATTTACCTCCAGCAACTTCTATAATTACTCTTTTACGATGTCCTTTAGGTGTGTATTTAATATTCATTGAGGTTGCCAGATAGGAAGGGAATCTTTTTCGATGTATATGTGATGTGTACACAATTGGGGATCTATGCCCTTCATGTCTCCATAACTCCAAGCATAATCCCCTTTATATTTTTATATAATTTGAATGAGCTTCTGCTATTGGTCACTGTCTAGATTGTCATAGTTGTTCAAAATATTACCAGGTTCAATCTCAACAGGCTTGTTGTTATGAACAGGAGTTGTAGGTATGTGTTGGTCATCGGCATCTTTTAAAGGGTCTTCATGGGCTTCATTGTCAAGAATTTATTTCAACATGTGACACTGCAGATTCTTCTCAGTAGTTGATTGATTTATAAAATTATTAATTACATCATCTTCAGTTTGATTCTTGAACTCAAGCACTTCTCCTACTGTAAGAGGTGAACGAATGTTTTCTTCCAGGTATGCAGGTGGATGTTTATGAGTTTTCAGGGTGGGCAAACTTGGCTTAGCAGGGGGATATAAAACAAGGTTTTTTACAGTGTTCCCATTTGTAATGGTCATGCTGCCTATGTAAGCATTCATTGTTGCTAACCAAGGTTGTCCGAAAATTAAAGGGTGTCCATCTAATTGGCTTCTTGGGTTAATAACTAGAAAATTGACTAGGTATTCCCATGAGTCAATAGAAACCATGATATCTTGTAAGGTTCCTTCTGGTTTAACGACTAAACGATCAGCAAGTTCCAGCAAGATGGTGGTTGGTTCTAGCGTTGTGATACAAAGTGATTCGCGGGTTTCTACTGCGAGAATGTTAATGGCTGCACCTAAATCAACTAATGTGTTTGGAAAAGAGTGACCATATATCTGAAATGTGACTATGGACTCCCTAAATATTCATATTTTACTGGTGTTTCCCTGCCTAAAAGGAGATCATACAAGGTTTAGACGACATGGACAGTTGGTGAAAATTTTGTTTTCTTCACAGGCTTTTTCACACAATTATTTAATCATTTTAGCGTAAATGGGAATTTCTTGAATAGCCTAAAGGAGAGGAATTTTAATACACAACTTTTTAAGTTCCCCTACAATATCAAAGTATGGATAAGAAATTTGTTTTGGTATTATTAATCTTTCAGGGAATGGAGGAGAAGTTACGATAAGTTTTTCAGGATTTTGCTGCTCGATTATGTCTTCACCCTGTTTTATTTCTATATGAGTCGCATTCAAGGATTCCTTTATGACAGTTTTTTCTATCTCATCTTGTTTTTTATTTTTATTTTCCTTAGGGGTGACGATGCATCCCGATCTTAGCCTAATTTCACTGCATTCCATCAGCTTTATTTCAAGATCTAAATTTTCAACAATCTGTATCATCTGAACCAGTCTCTTATTAGGATTTGGATTCGGTTGGGCTAGTATTTGTGGGCACATAAGGGGCTGAGGATTTTTCTGCAGAGGATACGGAGTTGGTAAATTCAACTGAGCTTGAGGACCTCTCCCCATAGGTGGATTATTTATTCCTAGGGGTCGCTGCCAATTTGGAGACCAATTCGGATTTTGTGACATGGAGGTAGCCCACTGGGATGGGTACAGATTTGTTTGCAAAATGGGGTAAAATTTGGCCAACCAACATTTGGAAAAGGTTGGCTTCGCTAGGGTGACATAGGGAATGATTGAGATTTCCAAGTTGAGAAAGGTTATTGGCCTTGCCATGTTTTTCCAAAAAAAAATTTCTAAGTAAATGATGGAGAATAAAACAAAAAAGAAGGATCTGGTGACATACCTGTGGGTCGAGCTTGCCACTATCAGCATTGTCCCATTAAGTATACTGGCTTGGTCTCTTCTTCTTCTCCTTTAAAAACTTTCTTTAATCTTGGAAGTGATCGACACTGCTCCATGGCATGGTCCTTAGTGAAGATGGTGTAGGTCTGGACCGTGTCCAGTAGGAATTCCCTTTGACTATGTTTCTTTCGGCATCATGGGAATAAAACAACTAAATTTTGTTCTATTATAGCTTTCTTATGATTGGCTTGCCGGATGTTCAACTCTGTTTTCAGGGTGCCCGGGATATCGGTTTTGAAATCCTCTAGGAGATTACTGATTTCTATTTGAGTTACGCTGCCGCCAGCAGCTTTTTTATTTCTGGTGGTAGCATTTCGTCCAGTTGGCCTGACACGCGTACTACCTCGAGAGCACTTGATACATATTTGAATAATGTCATCATAATTTTCTTGATAAATATTTTCCTTCCCCATTAGATTTAATGTTTCTATCCATTAATCCTTCATTCCTTTTATCATAGTTACTTTTCAAACATCTTTAGATAATGTAGTATAAGGAGACTGTTGTAACTTATATTTAAATCGTTCAAAATATTCTTATAAACTTTCATTATCTTTCGCAATCATGTTAAATATTTCATCTTTCAGGTCTCTAGTTCTGTAGTAATCTTGGTATTTAGTGAGAAAAGATGTTTTCATTTCATCCCAGGAGTTAATAGTTCTCCAATCGAGCCCCATAAACCATCGCAACTCTGCTCCCTTTAATGTAGAAGGGAAAAATTTTAGCTTTTGGGGATGCTCTGTAAAGAAATGGCTTTCAGAGGAGCATTAGAAACCGGGTCAACGATGGGATATTCCAACGTCAATGTTTGTCCATGTGGTTGATTTTTCTCCATCTGATCAAATATGTGTCGATAACCTTCAGGAATCTCCTAGTTTGGAAAGTTGATTTGGGCAAGACTAGTAGACAGATTTGGAAGGAATCTTACATCACTGCCTTGATCTGGGATATCAGGTATCCTTTCTTCAACCAATATTTTAGGGGATTTAGGTTATTGTGACTGTAGATTGGTTCCCACATCACCACTGGTTTCTCTCTCTCTTTCTTGCAGATTGCACGAATTTCCCTCTTGTGAATGGTCAGAATGCAAATTTTCTGTATCCTGAAATCTCTATTCAGACCCTTTGGTTTTTCTATGGATCTCGGTGTGAGTTGTAGATGGTGATCCTGCTTCTTGAGGGATTACAATAGAGCTTTTTACGGATGTTATCCAAGGTCCTATTAACGCTTGAGATTCTACTTTTCTTATTATTTCATCTATAAAGGTTGATCTTCCAAGGGTCACCGAGCCCTTGGGTTTGGTATATTTGGGAGGTGGATTTGAATCTATTCCTACTTGTTTCTTCCTATTCATTCATAAAATCATATATTTCTATCTACTCTATTCTCATCTGCTGGAAAGTGGTGTTTGAGAATGCATTTTACTTGCAGGTACGTAGGATATTACCTCTCATTTTCAATGCCCAAATCCTTCACAACAATAAAATCCAATTCAAAAATAGGAAATCAATCTTTAACACTCTCCCTGGAAACGACACCAAAATGTTGGTGCCAAAAGGTGAATTATGAAAAGAAATCCTAATGCCTACATTAATAATCAACGAGGGATTCGTCTATTTGTTTCAAGAGTGTTGGCATTGTGTGTGAAGAATGAAATCAGAATATATCTAAGAATAAATGGTGCTAATTCGTTGTAATAACTTATTTTCTAATTCTCAAAGTTCAATCAAAATCAAACCTTAAAGCAATTACAAACTATGAACTTAATCTAAGCTCAACTAATTTATAGAGAAACTAAATCAAACTTATGAATTACAAGAATCACACTCAAAGAATTACTACTTTAACAATCATATACTAAAAGGAAATATTACATAAATGAACAAAAAACCAACATTCATACTTCTAATCTGAAAATGGGAGTAACTGATTACTATGGGTTCCTAATAACATTACTCAAAAGAAACAACAATCAATTACAAATTTTTAAACTAATCTGGTAAACTCATTAAGGAATAACACTCAAGCATAAAAGTGACAACAGTTGAAAGTTATCTCATAGTAAAAGAAAATCATAAAGATCTATATTAATAGCAGTTGAATTAATCGTAATTCTATTAGATGGAAGAAATAACATAAATCACTAATTATGAAAAGGAAAATAAATGCATATGACACAAGAGAAGCAGTAGATCTCCTAGTGACTGGGCCCAAGGTCCCTAGAAGTCACTGCCGAAATACACTTAGAATGTGATTACAAAGGAAACTCTGTCTTTTTCATTGAATTCAATAATAACGATACAACATCACCTCAATGTAATTACTCTATCTCAAGAATTTGTCAAAAATAAATTACAGCTTCTAGGTTAAAATTCTCTTTCTATTTCACCTATCAGCTTTTAATAATCTAAAATGAAAACAAATGGATGAGAGTGAATCCTCGGGATCAGGAGATCCTGAGGATTTCCCAATTGTCAATCAAATTGCTTTATAAAAAAACTCGATTCTTCTAGTCTTCCACTGGCTTGTATGAGCAAGAGATGGTATTACTTCCCTTTCTTGGCAGTTTTTGTCCCATCGTTTGAAGAACAGTTGTTCCATTCATATTCATGCACTCAAAAAGCAAGCAGAAGTTAGTTTTTATGCCAAAATCACACAATTTGTGGATAATTTGTCTTTTCCATTTTTGACAATATTTCCTTATAGATTTATTCCAAAAATAAAGATAATTACATGAAAGTCAATGATAAATAAAACTAATATGGAGATAAAAATTACCTTTTTCATGGCCCAACACTTATTTGCACTCGACTCATCCAAATTAAAAAAGCTCAGTTAATTGGCCTGCAATATCTCTATCGGCTATGAATGAATACACCACTAAGCGCCTATTTTCTATGGCATTCCCCACACTCATCCCTACATGCATTTCCATGATCACGCAACCAAGAACTACAAAACGTTAGATGCGTGAATATGATTTGCACTTGTTTCACTACCATGATAACCAATTTGGCCAACATCCAAGATTCTACTACTACCTCTATAACATTCTAATGTGCCACCATAGCCAAGCAACTACTACTATTTTTGTGAGTAAATATATTGAGAACAACTTTCCAACAATTGTTTCATATCTACGACAACGACTTTGTGACTTCCCAGATTCAAAATTTCCTAAAAAATTCATGTTTTTCAACTCAGGCCTACGAGGAACGCGATCTATCTGTAACAAAAAACAGTGTGAACTATCTAACATGATCATACAAAATGGAAGCCAAAAATTCCTATTCATTGTCAGTGCAGCTGATACCAAATGGCAGGACTTGCACATGGTCATGCCTACTAATGTTCCCTCCAAATTGAAAAATCACTACCAATGGAGAATTCAAAATATAATTAAAAATCCACATCTAACATCCTGATATATGCATTTCATATTTACTATTTTCTTCGAAGAAGTCCTACAAAAAGGCCTCCACACAGTTGATTATTGGTGTAGGTATTTTTTATAACCAGTTTTCTCTGCATTAATTTATACGTTGCAAATATTTCTGAGCCAATTTTGACTTTCATATTATATTCAGGTATGAATGGAAACATAGAGGATCCGCACACATACATAGCTTCATTTGGTTGAAAAAAGCACCAAATATGGACACTCTCGATTGGAAGAATGAAACAGAAGTTTTGATGCTCAGAAATATTTTGATCACTATGTAACTTCCTAGAATCTGTGACACCCTCAACATCGCAATCTTTCACTTTAGCAATCATCAATTCATAGCCCATGTCTTCTTGACACAAAATCAATCTTCGCATCAACCCAGTCTGAAGACTATGAAGAGCTTGTCAATTATGTTCGACGGGACACAAAGTGTCATGAATCTTCTTGCCTTCACAAAAAAAACAATGTTCTTAGTTGTCGATATGGAGTACCTTGGGAGTTAAAGTCCACATATTCAATGTTCATTGATGGTAAAGGTTAAAAAAACTACATCCCTGCTTGCAATGACGATTGATTCAATATCCACAATGTCAATCTACTTTTTATCTGGATAGAAAATGTTGATTGTAAACTAGTTCTATCATGCCATGTTGTTTTAAGCTATATTTAAAAGCAAGCAGCAAAAGAAGAAACAAGATTAGAGAGCTACCACCAAATTTTATCACGTCTCTTGCACAACCTCGTTGCAAAAGCACCCAAACTCCTTACAAAAACCATTGTATATAGAGACATCGATGCACAATAAATATGCCATATGTTACAAAAACTACCCCTATCACTCTGCAATCGCACATTTATCTATTTTAATGTTAATATAACTACTTTTAGATGTGTTTCTCATGATTTTCAAAATCCCCTTTCACCACCAACCTTCATTCTTGCATACATGAATAGACCTTATTCAATGGAATCATTTCCCCTCCTTGAATTTGCCCACTCTTGGTCATTTTTTGCTCCCTAAAAACAAAACCAATAGAAACATATATTCCCTCCAATGATTATACATGTCTTTCCACGATACACGACCCTCCCTTCCCCTAATGATCCTTGTCATGCCACTTTTTTTTCGAGTGAACTAATATTTTTTTTTCCTTTCTGCACACTCCCCAATGACATTTGATCAACCATCGACAAGGAAATAATTACACACTGGGAATAAAAGAAAGGGACATATACATTATTGCACGTTCATCGAGAAATTGAAAACCCACAAACCTCAAAACATGAAAATCAATCTACTCTTGTGGCTACCCCTCCCAGCACCCCTCTTGACCCCATGCAAATGAATGAATGGAAAATCGCCTCTCACCTCTACCCAGGCTACAAAATTGAAATTGATAACCTTGAAATGATTTTCCATGGTGACTTTGATGCTAGCCATAATTGGTCACATACTTCTATCCCTCTGCACTTCCAAGAAACTGCCATAATTTTCATTGAATTAAACCACTCAAATATTCAAAACTAACATCATCCTTTTTCAGCCCTCCACCAAGATCACACATTCTCTCCCACCCAAAAAAAAAAATTTACCATTGTTCTTTCTCACTTCAAAAAACCTTCACGAAAACCCCCACTCAGAATCATCATACAAGGGACAATTGGGACAAGAAAATCTTATTTAATTAAATTTTTGCAACGTTAATTTATGAAATACTCCCCAACAAGCATAAACACATTGTTTTTACTTCCACCCACTGACGTTGCAACTTTCAACATAAATTCCCTTACAATCCACTCTGCCCTTCTCATCCCTATCCAATCAATGCATCACGTTTAAGGGTAGTCACTCCTACACTTGCAAGAGCATATCTTCCATGTAGAGTGCATCCTCATTAATGAGATGAGCTTCATTAGTCCAGAAATTATTTTTGGCATTGACGGTCGCCTAAGAGAGGCACCCCCCCCCCCCCTTCATAAAAATGCACCATTAGGCAATCACTCCCTTATTCTTGTCGGTGATTTAGGCTAGCTACCACCTATGAAAGGCGTTCCTCTATATGGTATCACATCACATCGCACTCCACTTTCGCGCAATTTCGACACATTTGTAACACTTTCAACTATTTTTTTCCAATAAGGTGCAAACCCTTCCCAGGTTTCTTTCCTCCAGATTCTTAGAAACCTCAAAAATGCAACACCTACACTTGAATATTGGAAACTCATAATTTCAAGGACAAATTCCTCTCTTACGCATGAATAGCATGTTGGAATAAGGAATTATTGAGAAGGGGGGTGAATTATTAGTTGTATGATTACTTTCAATTTGTTTTTTAGCTATATTCTTACTTCGTCCCTCTACAATATGTTACTTATGAGCGAAATAATTCATAAATAAATAAGCATTAAGACATGAGAACCCACATGTTCAACAAAAACTCTCATGATCATCACACACACACATTGACACAGGTACACGTGGAAACCCAAAGGGTCAAAACCACCAAATATTTGTTCTTTTAAGATTTAAAGTAAGCACCCACTTAATTACATCATTTTTTTTGTTAGAACCCACCCACTAGAGGCACCGACCCCCTTAGGATAGCAAGCACCAACTTGCCAAGAGGCAGCAACCTCTTTGAATGCATGCCACCACCTGTTGTAGCTGTTGTTTTACTATTTCATACAATTTTCAAACTGAAAACATAGGAATTTACAAATAAGGAAAATAAGTTCATTGTGTCACAGAATTGTATTTTGCTCTTGGTCCCCTGTTGAAACACTGACTCCTCTAGTCTTTCACTGTCATACCTTTTTTACTCTTCTCAGCATAACATGTGATCAACACTATGTTATCTCGCAACTCATTCCTTGTTGCTTCTCCTTCAAATAACGCTATGTGCTCTCTCTCACACCACTACCACTGCTCTCCCCACTTATAAAATTCAATAATACTCTATTTCTGTACTTTTCTCAAAGCATTTATATGGTTTATTTTCACTACTGCGTACTGCACAATCATGTTTTTGTCATAGGTACACACACCACTCAAGTGTTCCTCTGTGTGAAATGCATTGCTGCCTTTCTATCTTCTCATTGAATTTTGTCATAGAATTAATCATAGCGATGGCTTCTGAAGTCTTCACAAACCCACCATGTACACTTCCATAATGATCTTTTAATTTACAGTCTATTTGGAAACTCTACAAGGAATTCCCATGCATGTTAGTTTCATATCACGGATGAACCGTATACGGGAATGGAAAATATGTTGTCCCCTTTATTTTAATTCAAGTAAGACGTGCATGGGACAAGGATCCTCACTGGATTTTTCCTATTAATTCTTTTCTGAGATTCAGTGACCTTGGTTCCTTGTTGTAGTGGTTCTTCCATACAAATACCAGCTATGTGGTAATGCATTGAAACCTCATCTTCCAACCCATCCGCTCTTTTTACTTTGTTGTACTCTCATCAAAACACGCCATATCGTAACTTTTAAAAGGTAGAACGTTATGGTATTATACTCCCAGATATCTTTGGCTCACTTTGCCTTCAACTCCTTTGGAATTATTTCTCATAGAACTGGGCCTGCCACCAATGGCTTAGCGCTTAGGTGCTAAGGCCTTTCTTTCCCTTTTCCAGGGCCAATCTTCCTTTGTTAACTGCTCAACCCCCTTTGGTCTATGAACTCTCACGACCATGTGCCAACTCAACATTGGAAGCTCCCTTAGTTGTAATATTTTAAAATCCATTTTCACAGAAGTTACAATATATCCATTCTTCGATATGTCAACCTCCGGGATGACATCATCATTCCATGTGGCAACTCCTTAGTGGTGACATGTCACTGGGATTTGTCCCATTTGGCCACCCAATAATATTGAATCTTCCTACCACATATCTTTTCATACTTCCATGTCATGTTGACATCAGTTACCACTGTAGCTACCCAGAACCAATATCATGTCGCTATGTGTCCTGTCAGAGGAGAGATAAGAGGGCCTGTAAGACCTTAGTTTTGAAACAAGATCCTTTTTTAATTTTTTTTGGTATTCGTCAGTGATTTTACCTCTATTGGGCATGTTGGATATCGTAACTTCTTGAAAACGTCTTTTAAGATCTTTCGATATTCTGATGTCCTAATATCTTGGTCCTTCGATATCTTGATATCCTGGGCCTCCGATATCCCAGTGAAATCCAATTTTATGATGTGCTATCTGCCTCGAGGTTCTGATGTGTTGATCTACTCCAATATTGTGATATCCTAGTCCTCTTATATTCTGATATCTTGGACCGTTGATATCCCAGTCAAATCCAATGTTCTAATGTGCTTTGTTCCCTGAGGTTCTGATGATTCGATATTCTCCTATATTTCGATGTCATAGTCCTCTGATAATGTGATATCCTGATATCTTGGACCTCCAATATCCTGATATTTGATATTCTTCCTGCTACGATATATCATCCTTCTCAAGGCTTAAAATCCTTGGACTCCAGCAAACCATATATTTTGATCCAGGAGCCCACTTTTGTACTTCCTCGTATTGTTGGAAAGCTCTTCCAGAGAAATTATCAATGGATAGGCCTTCAACTTGAATTATTTTTTCCTAGCATACCATAGTCCATACTATGTTTTCCCTTGAATATATTTGAAAATCCTTTTGACAAAATTGCCATGAATTTCATGTGGAAAAACATGAAATATAGCAACAACAACCACTACTTGCATGATGCCTGACCTTGAGGGTGTGAGATACAACAATATTCCTATCATTGATCTATATGTAGTTTGATTTACCAATGATGTTCGATCTTCTTTGCAGAACTTACAGCCTGTATTCATGGGTGTGTTTGCAGGCTTGCAATCTTCCAACCCAAATTTCTTCAAATTTTCCTTCAGATATTTAGATTGTGATATAAACACTCCTTGGGGAGACTTATTAATTTATTGACCCAGGAATAAGGAAAACTCTCCAATCATGAACATTAAAATTCTGTTTGCATGCATTTTTCAAATTGATGACCCAGTTTTTCCATGTCATTGCCAAATATTATGTCATCCACATACACAACTACTATCAGTAGATGTTCGCCTTTAGACTTTACATATAATTTATTGTCAACTATGCCTTTCGTAAAACCTTGTTGCTGAAGGTATTTATCTAGCCTTTCGTACCAAGCTCTGGGAGCCTACTTCAGTCCACACATAGCCTTATTTTTTTTGCATCTGAACCCTTCATCTTTGGAGAGTAGAAATCCTTTTGGCTTCTCAATGTAAACTTCTTCTTCCAAATATCCATTGAGAAATTAGGATTTCACATCTATCTAATTCACCTTTATGTTTTTATGGGAGGCAAGAGCAATAAAGATCCCGATAGCTTCCTTTCTTGCTACTAGTGCAAGGGTTTCTTTGAAATGTACATCTTCAATTTGGGCATACCCCTTGCAGACCAACCAAGCTTTGTTCCTGATCACTTGACCCCTCTTAGTTAGTTTGTTTTCGAAAACCCATTTGGTTCCAATAACATTTTTCTCTCTAGGCTTGGAGCAATCTCCCAAGTGTCATTCTTTTCAATTTGAAAAAGTTCTTCATTCATAGCTTTCACCCAGAACTTGCCTTCATTTTCTTAGTTGATATTATTGGGATCTATCTATGATAACATAGCTAGAATTGCATAACTTGTATTTCCAAAACTCCTAGTTTGTACACCATGTCTTTTATCTCTAAATATCTGACTCTCAAGATGTTCTTTTTTTACGTACCTAGAAGGTGGCTTTGTCCTTGGATTTGTGTTTTCTTCTTCACCTTCACTATATGAATATGTTTCTTCCAAATCCACAGTCCTCATACCTAAACTCTCTTCTTCATATCAATTCATATTTATTTGATAGGACTCAAGTTGTGATCCCATTTCATCTACTATCACATCAATGCAGTCCCCAATATTATTTGTCTACTTATTGTAACATCTGTATCCTTTAATTTGAGCAGAGTACCCAAGAAAAATTCCTTCATCAACACGAAAGTCAAACTTTCTAGGATTCTTATCATTTCTTTTGACGAATCGATTGCTTCCAAACACCTTAAGATGTTTAACAGATGTTGGTTTTCCCTTCCACAACTCATATGGAGTTTTATTACTATTAGACCTCAGTTGAGATTTGTTGGATAAAAATGCTTCCTCCTGTGTTGCTTCTCCCTAGAAGATGTGAGACATGCTTGCTTCATCCAACATTTCTCTCGCCATTTCCTGAATCATCTTGTTGTTCCTCTCCATTGCTAAATTCTCCCGTGGAGTTTTGACCACTGAGTACTACCTTTTGATGCAATTCTCTTCACAGAATTCCTCAAACTCTCCTGAAGTGTACTCCCCTTCTCTATCTGATCTTAAGAATTTTATCTTTAAGACTTTATCATTTTATACTTATCCTTGAACTTATTGAAATTCTTGAATGTTTATAATTTTTATTTTAGGAGAACAATCCATGTGGCCCTGGTGAAATCATCAATGATCAGCATGAAGTACCTTTCCCATTTTGATTTTTTTCTCTAGTTGGGCCACAAATGTCTGTGTGAATGAGCTCCAGAGGTCTGGATGAGGAAACCTCTTTTGACTTGAAATTATTCCTAGTTTGTTTACCAAACTAACATGACTTTCATATTGAGCTAGCGAGATTTGACAATCTTGGTAGTACTTTCACAGCTCCCATCTTGTTGACTTTTATCAAAATGTCAAAATTCATGTGCCCAGACCTCTTGTTCCACAGCCATGCATCACTTTCTTTTTTTAAATCAAATTTAAACCTGGAATCGTTAAACACATATACATTATTGTGGGTTTTTATTTCTCTTCCCACCAATTTTGCTTTCTTCATGTTGTGTATCTCCAAGTATTTCGATCGAAAGGTCACATAGTAGCCATTATCAAACACTTGGCTAACATTAAGCAGATTGATTTTCAGACCTTATACACTCAACATATTTTTCGCTTTTGTATTTTGATCAAGACTCACTACACCTTTACCCTTGATTCTTGCTAGAGAATTTTTTCCAAAGGCGACATTGTTTCTTCTGTCCTTTTATTTTAGAAAAAAAAAAAACTTGTATCCTTATTCATGTGTTTAGAACAACCACTATCAACATACCATTTTTTTTCTTGATTATGAGCTAATTAGGTGAGTCCAAACTGCATCCTCTTTTCAGTCTTTCATTTCCAGCTCCCCTTATCCTCTTGGATAGTTGACTACCTAATATTTTGGGACTAAGATAGGTACTCAGACCTCCATCTACACTTACTGACATTGTGCCCAAAATTATTACATTTAAATCATTCTACGTCACTTAACAAGGGAGAGAAGGCATTCTAATTTCTGAGAGAAGAGTTTCAAGATTCAAAACTCTAATATTTATTATCTCTAGGATTTTCATCTCTTTCAACTTTGATCATTCCACAATCAAAAACTTTGTGTCCAAAGATATGACACTTATAACAATGACCATAAAATAAATAGGAATACCTATTGTTGTAAATGTTATGAGTTTGTGCATGAGAGTACCTTGGATGTCTGGTTGATTGATTCATTCTCCATCGATGATCTCCTCTTTTTGCTTCTTCCTTTTTTTTATTGACTTTATATTGATGCTTGTTTTCATAACTTTGTGATTGTTTGAATCCTATGAACATGAAGTTCATATTTCTCATGGAATAATATTGTTTCTATGAGTATCCTAGACTTGTTCTGATTCCCGAAGACTTTTGGCTATTTAGAATCTATCTAGTTTTCTTGTGCCTTCTGCAAAATTCTAATTTAGACCACTCTTGATCTTCCTTCCCTCTAGATCCTTTCTTAGAGAGGCAATATCTTCCTCAATACTTTGAAAATTCTCTTCCCATTCATAGATTAGATCTTGAAGTACTTGTTCCTTTCTCTATGCTTCTTCTATTTCAACTTTTAAGGATATAATCTCTTCCCTGCATGTTATTGAGATTGTTTCCTTTCTTATCTTGAGCAGCTCATGTCTTAACTGCTTGTTCTCTTCTTCCAATTTCTCACATGAAGCTCATGTCTTAACCCCTTGCTCTTAATAGCCTCTTCAAGTTTTTAATTTTGATTAAAAAACTCCTCATTATCCAAGTTGTACATAACTTCTTCAACACCATACAGTTTTTCCTTTAGAATCTTATTCTTCTTCCTTACTTTATTTAACTCATCAAGAGAACTGATGAGTTCACCTTCAAGGTAAACTAATCCTTATTCTTATTCTTCCTCTTCTGATTCAACAATACTTTCTCTTGGATTCTATTTCGAAGGCCATAAGTAGATATGTATCTAAATCATCCTTCAAATATTTTTCGCTATCTGTTTCTGATGTTGATTTATATTCTTTAGAGTAGAAACCCTTTTTCTTATAGAACCTTTTCTTCTGTTGTTTCTGATATTTTTTCCCTGATTTCTTATCATCTTCCTCTTTAGTACTTTCTTTGTAGGGGAAATTTGGACAAAAAATATCCCACTCTTCCGCAATCAAAGCATTTAATCGACAGATTCCCTTTATATTTTACTAAGCCACGCTTCAATTTCCTGTTCAACTAAGGGAACTGTTGATAAGATTCACAGTTGGAGCACTCTTCATGTTTTTTGAGCTCCTTGCCCTTTTTGGACACTTTGAATGTTTTTTCCTTTTATTCTGACTTGTCCTTTCCAACTCTCATCTCATAGGTTGTGAGAGTACCATGCAACTGGTCCATCTTGAGATATTTTAAATTATTCATTTCTTCAATAGTTGAGACTTTGGCATTAAATCTCATGGGCATAGATCTTAAGATTTTTTGTACAACCATTTCTTCCTTGAATTCTTCACCTTTACCTCTAATCATATTTGTTAATTCATCGGCCTTAAGGAATTATTTTTTTATACTCTCATCTTCACCCATTCTTAAGCTCTCGAACCTCATTCTAAAGGTTTGCAGTTTTTCCTGCTTGACCTTGTCATCCCCTTCGTAAATCTGTTAAGCTTTACCCACACCTCCTTAGAAAATTTACAATGTATAACTTTTACAAGTTATGATTGAATAAGACCAAAGAGAATACCATTCTTGCCTTTAGCATTTTTTCTATATAATTCCTTACCATTTGCATCAGTGGGAGGAATATTAGGGACATCATAGTCTACCAATACTGAAGTCCACACATCTACATGAAGTGAGATTATGTATGCTTCCATCCTTACTTTCTAGACGGAAAAATTTGTCCCATCAAAGACTGGTATTTTGCTTAAATAAGCCTCTTGATTCTCTTGCCTTGTCATAATTCCTTATAGATATACCTTCCATTAGTTAGATTGTTTCCGAAGGAACTGCTCTTTGATACCAATTGTTGGAATAGGAAATTACTGAGGGGAAGGGGAGGGAGGGTGAATTAGTAATTGTATGATTACTGTTGTGGTGGATTTGACGCACAGGTGTACGAAATCACACCAGTTTAAGGGGTGTGGTCTACCCATATAAACTATTGGTAACAGGAAGAAAGTGGTGGAGCTCAAAAGCATACAATTTAGAGGAAAAAGTATGCAAATGTATGCTCAAATTGAACAAAAAACTAAAACACAAATATACAGAAGCAATTGAAGAGATTCAAAATGATAATAATGAAAACGATGTCTCTAGGCCTCTTCTTATTAAATGTTTGATATGGAGAAGAAATTTTACCGACTTGCCAAAGGGCCCCAAGACAATGGTTCTTGGTCCCGATGCAAGGACGTTGTTTTTCCAAGCTCTTCCTCTGATGCAGTCTCCCTCTCTCTCTACTATGATGGACTAGGATTGTTGGGTGGCCAACAATCGAGTCCCCTCTATCTCTAGCTCCGGGTCACACACTGTTGGTATTGCTGGGGCAATTCTGCCCAGCATAAAAATGTGATCACCCATTCTTCATCTCTTGGTGGCTTTATATAGGGGATTTCAAATCCTCCTTCCCTCCCTTGCTACATGGTGCATAGTGACCCAAGGGAGAGTTATGATTCCATTGTGTGCTCCAAATATTCCTTTATGTGTTAGGTAGCTTCATGCAAGTTGTAACTGTCATTTTCTTTGTGTGGTCCTAGAAAGGGACATTTTTCCACTTTCAGGAATGCGCGCTTATCAGGCCAAAAGGCGTGTAGAAGGCACTCTTATTGAAGGATAAAGCATTCAATTAGCATTTTAAGACTAGTTCAAATTTTATTTTCTTGAAACATTAGAGGTTTTAAATACTTTCTTGATTCCATAATGTCTTCCTGCCCTGTAAATCCTTTGGCTTAACATTAACTAATATCATCTTCTGTTGTACGTTTTTCCTGTGTTAATAGTTACTGTCAATTCTTATTTTAAGTATATTCTTACTTCAACCCTCTACAATATTTTACTTATGAGAGAATTCATTCATAAATAAATAAGAAATAATACATGAGCATCCACATGTTCAAAAACAGTTCTCATGATCACCACACACACATTAACACAAGTATTTTTCATCTGAAAACCCAAAGGGTAAAAACCACCAATTTGTTGTTGTTTTAAGATGTAAATTAGGCACCCAATTAATTACATGAGTTTTTTTGTGAGCACCCACTCACTGGAGGAACCCACCCCCTTATGATGATAGCATGCACCAACTTGCCAAGAGGCACCAACCTCTTTGAATGTAGGCCACCACCCGTTGTTGCCACTGTTCTACTATTTCATACAATTTTCAAACTGAAAATAGAGAAATTTACAAATAAGGAAAATACCAATCCACTATTTCACAAAATTTTATTCTATTCTTGGTGCTCTACCAAAAAACTGACTCCTCCAGTATTTCACAACTGCAGCTTTTGTACTATGCTCAACATAACATGTGATTAGCACTCTATTGTATCATAATTCATTCGTTGTTTCTTCTTCTTCAACTCATTCTCTGAGCTCTCTCTCACAGCACTAACATTCCTCTCACCACTTAGCAACTTCAACAATATTATGTTGCTCTAATTTTCTCAAACACTTTCGATCATTTTGTTCCAGTGTTGTGTATTGCATAGTCCTGTTTCTTTCATAGGTACACACACCACTCAAGTGTTTCTTTGTGTGACATGAATTTATTCCTTTGTGTGTGCTCATCGAATTAATTCATGCAATCAGTCACAAGGAATGGGTTTCTGAGATCTTCATAGACCCACCATATACACTTCCATACTAAGCTTTTAATTCCCAGTATGTCTGGAAACTCTACAAGGACTTCCCATGCCTCTTAATTTCAAATCATGGCTGAACCATATACGTGAATTGCAACTATGCTTCCCCCTTCCCTTTAATTCAAGTAAGGCATGCACGAGATGAGGATCCTAACTTGCTTTTCCTCATTAATTATTTTCTAAGAGTCAGTGACCTTGGTGACTTATTCCGGTGGTTCTTCCGAACAAATATCAACTCTGTGGTAATGCATTTAAACCTCAACTATCAACCCATCCATTATTTACACTTCATTATATTCACTCATCAGAACGATCCATATCGTAACTTTTCAAAGGCAGAAAGTTACTATTGCGCTCCTAGATATCCTTAGATCCCTTTTCCTTCATCTCCTTTGGTAGATGCTTTCTCATAGAACTAGAAATATGCACGATGGATTAGTGCTTAGTTTTTAAGGCCTTCCATACTCCTGACGATGGAAAATATTCCTTTTTTAACTACTCAACCCTCTTTGGTCACTGAACTCTCATGACCATATGCCAACTCAAGATCAGAAACTCCTCTCATCATAATTTTTCAAAACCCATTTGCACATAAGTTAAGATGTCTCCATTCTCCGATATATTGGCCTACGAGATGCCATCATCATTCCACATGGAAACTCCTTAGTGGTGACATGTGTCACCGGGATTTAGCCGATTAGGCCACCCAATAATATTGAATTTTCTTGCCATGTGTCTTGTCATACTACCACGTCATGCTGATGTTAGTTACCATTGCAGCTTCTCTAAACCAATCTCAAGCCACCATGTGTCCTGCTAGAGGAGAGAGAAGAGGGCCCATAAGACCTTAGTTTTGCAATAGGATCCTTTGTTAATTTTCCTCGGCATTCATCGATGCTTTTACCTTTATTTAGCATGCTGTATATCATAAATTATTGAACACTTCTATTAAGATCTTCTGATATTCTGATATCCCGATATCCTGGACCTACGATATCCCAATGAACTCCATTTTTTTGATGTGCTCTATGCCTTGAGGTTCTGATGTGCCGATCTACTCCAATATTCTGATGTCCCGGTCCTTCGATATTCCTATATCCCAGACCTCTAATATCTAAGTGAACTCTGATGTTTTGATGTGCTCTATGCTCTGAGGTTGTGATGTGTTGATCTGCTCCAATATTCTGATGTTCTGGTCCTCTGATATTTCGATAACCCGATATTCTCGACCTTCAATATCCTAATATCTGATATGCCTCTTGCTCCAATATCTAATCCTTCTTGAGGCCTCATGTAACAACCCAAAAAATTTATCATGCAACTAATTATATCAAATATGCAATTAATAATCAACAAAAACTATTCAACTAATTAACATTTAAATTTCAGAAAACTTGAGAAGAGATTACTTAACTATAGCGACGATATTCCTTACTTGTGCTTTTAGATTTGAACGCTATTTGAATCATGATAACCACAACAAAGTTTTTGAAATGGCTCTCCACCCAATCATAAGCTCTGTTGCACATAATATTTCTACAGTTGGCCACCTCCGAGCCCTCAATCAATGTACTACTTCCAGTGAATCGTTTGTCTCACAATACCTTTCTCCCAAGGGAATGGATGAAGGAATGATGAATCTCATCTTCCTCAACATCTATTAAATAGACTAAACAGTGGAAAGGGAACCGCATACACACATTCACTGTGTCAACATGAAACTTTTATTTCTTTATTTTAAGTTTTACTTACTTTAATGTTTCTATTAATTTAAGTCTTTCTTATTTTATTCCTCTTTAATTTTTGTTAACTTTACTTATTTTTATTGTTTTCTTATTTTTATATATTTTTATTTAGAAATATTTTATTTCGAACTCCAATTTATTATTTACTATTTTGTATATTTATTATTATTATTCCATTTATTATTTCTTATGTATTTACTATTATTGGCTTATTATTTATTTACTATTTATTTGATAATATTATATTAAATTGGCTTTATAACAAGGGACCAAGGGAAGCGAGGGAGAGCGCGCTCTGCAACCTAGGGTTTCCTGGTGATCTCTGCAACGGCGCAATCTAATTTCTCTCTGCCACGATTTTCCGTCTGCCTTCCTCCACGCTTTTATTTCCTAAATCTACCTCAGGCTGAAAGAAGGCAGAGTTCAGGGTAACATCAAACCACACTCAGTCTGGTAGCTAGCCCTACCAGAATAGGAGGGGGCTCTCTCCGGGTCAATCTCAGCGAAAAGTAAACAATAGGGCTTGAGATGACTGAAGTAAAAGCTAATTTTAGGCTAGGTATATAATTAAAGGATTTTAAGTTTGATTTGGGAGTTTTTCGTTGGATCAAAGGGAAAGGTAGTTTTGGGTGCGGGGATTAGACCTAGTTTTTGCAAAGTTCTGATTGGGGCAAGGAAGGAAATCGTTTTGATGCTTTAGATTGATTTAATGGATGGATCAGACCGGTGAGGAGCTAAAGAGGGCAAGAGGGTCTCAAGAGTCCTCCTCAAACAGATGAAAACATGTAAAATTAAACAAAACTGAAGGCAGAGCAAAGCAAGCTACTGAATTCCACCTTTAACACTGATTTGTTTAATCTAAGAAGAAAGAAGAAGGAAAATGGTACACATAAACATCAGTGAACTTACAAATACATAGAGAATAAGAGCATCAAAACACAAAGCCACAAGGATCCCAAAGAGTGCTGCAAAACCCTGGTCTATTCCTTTGCCAAAATTGCAGAAATAAAATGTACAATGAAGTGCCAAGCAATCCGAAGTGTCCAACCCTGAAAATGACTGAAGAAATACATGATATAGACAAGCCTAACCCATTCCCATGCCTCTATGGGTCGAGCTCATCATTCTAGGAGCTGCTTCAACCATATCTAAACTAGGAACTAGAAAATAGGCAATGAAACAACTTGCCTCTATATGCTAGGAAACTGATCCATTCACTTACATTTCACCTTTTGGTGAATGAATCTTCTAGAATGAGTAAAAATGTGCCAAAATTACATCATGGTCATGAAATTACATCAAGGTACATCAAGAGTTACATGAAAAAGTCAAACTGGCCATAACTAGGCGAAATTCTGAGCTGCTGAGTGAAAAATACGCCAAATTCCTCTATGCGCCGCGCCTGAAATCTCTATGCGTAGCACAAGTTTGGAGCTGATTTTGAGGCTCTTCCCTAAGTCCCAATTGAGCACATGATAGCTCGTTGGAAAGCCCTGCCTGTCTACTTTCCAACCCAAGTGGAATTTCTGGATTTGGTTTCCATTTTCCCCTCCAAACGTTCAATCTCCCAACACTTCTTCCTGTGTGTGCAAAAAGTGGCAGAAAGGCCATTTTTAGGGTGTTTTTGACCCTTTACGCAACCCAGAACTTGATGAAATCCTTAGTTAATCCATGAGCATACATAAATTTTTATAACAAATCCAGAAATGAAAATTTTTCCCCCTGAAGAGCTGCCAATTATAAGCGCGCACCAAGTGGCACTACGCGTCGGGCAGAAAAACCTGTTTTGTGACCAAGAAATTCAAAATTGACAAAATGTGTCCCAAATTCCTTGAAATTTGGGCTGAGTGTCCTCCATCATGCACTACGCTGGGCCAAAGAAGCTTTGGCCAAAATTATGCCTTTTCATGCCTCCTCGATGCCTTCTTCATCTACGTTCCCTGAGGTGAATATGAAGAGTTTGATGTCTTTGATTTTTGTTGCCAAATAAGTGGTGATATGGGAGGGACTGTGGGGAAATAGGACAGTGGGGATAATGAACTTCAATCAAGTGATATAAAAGGTGTAGGGACAGCCACTGACTATTTGGGAATTCTTGGGTTTTGGGGATTTTATAAGTGAAATGGAAAAGGGGGAATAATAGGAAATGAAAGGATTTTAGGGATAGGGATAATGGGATTTAGGAATAAGTGATTTAGGATGTAAGGGGATAGGGAAATAAACTGTAGTAATGAGATCATGGGAGATGGGAAAAAAAAAGGTGGGGAGTGGCACAAAAATTGTTTTAAAATTTCAACACAAAAATCCTAAGGAGCAGTTTTATCAAGAAGATATGGTTTATGATTTTGGCATTCAAACTCTTATAATTCACTTTCAAACACTAGAAAACTCTTTTTAATGGCTCATACAAGATCAATCTAACTTATATGGAGAAGCTAGACCGAGCGATTTGGAATTTCTTGGAGGCAATGTCAAAAATCTTGGTGTTGGCCCTGTGCGTCGCACGCACAACCCAGTGCGCCGCGCAGGAACAAAAATACATTGTGCAAAGTGGACCTATGCACCACGCACTTTATATGCGCCGCGCAGGTGATTTCACACACAGTCTCGATTTTCACACTGACTTTTTCTCTCCTCCAAAGTTTGACTCGGCTTAATGATGTCTCTTGGTGCAAATGAATTGTTTGAATATGAAGATATCTTATATACACAAAGGACTTTGATTTTCTTTTGAAATAACTCAATTTCTTATGTTTGAACTTTGGCACTTTGCACTTAACTCTGTTTTTGTTTCCTTTTGATTTTTGAGCTGATGATGAATATCTTGTCTATTTCTTGCAGGGATGGCTGGCATTGGATCATGGCAAAGGTGACCAGGGCTGTGCCTGAAGAATTTCAC
The DNA here is from genome assembly GCA_034641835.2 of Pinus albicaulis. NCBI lineage: Eukaryota > Viridiplantae > Streptophyta > Pinopsida > Pinales > Pinaceae > Pinus > Pinus albicaulis. The sequence goes on along the minus strand of CM076583.1, from coordinate 182,314,897 downwards.
AACTGAAGAAACTTTGAATATTACATTATATTTATTACAAAAGATGAAATTGACGATTTTTCTTCAAAACAGAGTTTTGAAGAAGAATCATGATCAAGCAATTATGACGATGAAATTTTGCACTGAAACCCTTCTTTGAAACTTCCTCATGTGCTTGCTGACATTATTAGACATTTTGAAGACTAAATTACAAACTCCTAGACCGCCGAAACCCGCAATGACTTTTGCTGACCAAGAGACCACCAGGACTGTGAATGATCAGAATGATTTCGATGAACCGACACGGACTCCAAACAGGTACATGACAGAGGATATGAGTGAAAATACCCTTCCATCGTATGATCCATGCTCCTAATGGAATGCAGAGACTAAACTGAATGAGACACCTAAAATGAAATGCAACAAAAGAGATTTTGATCTCCTCACTTGAGGGATGAAGAGACCATATTCAACATGATATTACAATAGCTCCGTTCGTCATACACTACCATGGTTGACCCTCAGGGGGGGCGCAAAGCCTTCCCCCTCAGCCGAGAAAGAACATCAAGCACAGAAACTGACAAGGCCTTCCGGTCCAGAACAAGTAAACACGGATACAAGAGACTCCCCAATGCAAGATACGACAAACGCTCCCACTGATCAATCAGACAAGCACAGTGAAGTACAAGAGGGCGGGATTGGGCAAAAGGAAACGCCCAAGGTTACATAAATGACATGCAAACCCATAGCAGCTGAACGACCCAAGATAGAACTTCCTAGCCATAGAATCAATGGACAAATCCAGTACATGAGGGACCATGCTCTCATTGGCAAATTTATTGGATATTGGCCGACTGAAAAATATTTTCAAGGATGGATCTCAGCCAAATGGAAACCCAAGGGGCATGTTACCCTGCAGCTAGGACCAAAGGGGTTTTTCACTGTGATATTCATTTGCATCGAATATCGGAACAGGGTCATGGATGAAGGCCTTTATTTCTTCAACTTCGCCGGTCTGTATTTAAGGGATTGGATAGAGAGATTTAACCCTGACAAGGAGGATTTCAGTTGGGCACCAATTTGGATCCGGATGTACTTGCTCCCACTGGAATACTGGGATGAATAATCGCTGAGAGACATTGGCAAGGGGCTGGGAGAATTCATAAAAATCGGTGTAGAAACGAAGTTGCGCAAATACACCTCCTATGCCCATATTTGTGTCTTCATGCACCTGGACAAGGCCCTTCCAGATTCGGTAAGTCTCTACCATGATGACTATGAATGAATTCAACCATTAGATTTTGAACATGTACCATTTCGCTGTTGTAAGTGTCATGCAAATGGCCATATTTTTAGGGATTTCCCTCTAAATGCTAAACCTCAAACCTCTGATCCCTCAGATACACCGGCCCAATATGGCTTCACCAAGGTAGCTAATCGAAAAAGATCGCATAAAAAACTTTCCTCCGAGAAAAAACCCCTGAAGGAGGCCACCTCCATTTCCTCCACAAGAAATAACTTTGAGGCTCTTGCTAAAACCTCAGAAGATCCACCTCAGAACACTTCGCCAATCCCACCATTGATCATCTCTACCTCTCCCCCCCCCTCGGTCTGGATCTACTCCCATTCCCTTACCCCTGACTGACATCAATGGGATTCCTGAGGCGACTCGGAAGGATCTGGATTGGAAACCAAATGGCATGGACGTTGACTGTATCCCCAGTCACCCACTACAATCTACATTCACCTCAGCAGAAAGCAGTCAGACACAACATATGGAAGAAGAACCAGAAAGCATTTATTTGGGAGGTCTTGACATTTTTGAACTGGAAGAAGCATGTAGAAGGAAAGACTACGACAAGATTCAAGAACATCAACTCAATACCCTAGAAGTCATCATCTCGAGGGCTTACTAGCAACAACAACTGGGCATACAACCGGGTAGTCAATGGGATGGCAGCTTCTTTCCTAAAGATTCCAAAAAACATGGAAGAAAGACAGATCTTCAAAGAACTATCACAATACGGAAAATCCTGGTGGACTCAGGCAGATATGCTAAGTTGACAAAGTACTATAATCCCACCACTAATAGTGAATCATGAATCTCACTTCATGGAATTTAAGAGGGCTCAATAGCCCTGGGAAACTCAGAATGATAAAAAACATGATAAAGAAGGAGCAGCCCCAGATCTTCTTCATGCAGGAAATGAAATGTAACAGTAACACGCTTGGTCACATCCTCTCCAGAGCTTGGACAGGTTGTCACTCGGTTGCAGTGGATGCTTCAGGTGCCTCTGGGGGACTGGAAATCACCTGGAACACGCAAGCCATCACGCTCTTAGACTTTCATGCCTCACATCATATCATACAGGCTGCTTTTCATATCATCGGCACCAACATCCATGGACATCTCACCAATGTCTACTTCCCCCAGGAAGCAGGCAACAAAATTGCTCTTCTTGACACAATAGAAGCGCTCAACTTCAATAAACTCCATCCTCTCTAGATCATTGGAGGAGACTTCAACATGATCACCAAGCTGGAGGAAAAGCAGGGGGGCCGAGCCAAGCTGGAACAGGAAAATAGCCACTTTAAAGACTTTATCCAAAACAATCTGTTAATCGATCTGCAATTCTGCAATGGAATGCACACCTGGAGCAATCGCAGGGCAGGACGGCAACAAATCGCTTCCAAACTGGACAGATTCCTCAACTCAGATAATGCAGTACATCTAGGAGGCAACATATCGGCATCAATTCTTCCACTTTCGGGCTCTGACCATTGGCCGATCTCTCTCCATTGGCAAAGACCAGGCAACTCCACCAGGCGCCCTTTCCACTTCGAATCTTTTTGGCTCACCCACCCCACTTTCAACGACCTCATCAGATCCACCTAGACTAACTCCCCCACGCTAGAGGGATCAAAAATGTATCAATTTCAACAGAAACTCAAATTCCTGAAATCCTAAATCAAGCGATGGAATCAAGAGGCTTTTGGAAACATCTTCCAGGCACAACAAGATCTAAACAAAGAAATGAGAGAACTCCAACAACAGATAATCATAGAGGGCTACAAGGAAAGGACATTGGAAAAGGAAAAGCACATTCACAATCAATTGGAGGAGAGAAGAAAGCAGGAAGAAATTCTATGGAAGAAAAAATCTAGAATTAGATGGCTGGAAGAAGGAGAAAGGAACACCAAATTCTTCCACAGAACTACAATACAGAGAAGAATTCACAATACCATCTCTTTCATACAAAAGCGAGAGGGGGAACGAGTGGAAAGCCATGCAGATATCGAATAGGAATTTATCAATCACTTCCAAGAGGTCCATCAAGAACCCCAAATTCATAGACGACCCGCAATAAAAAATATCACTCAAAATGTGTCGAAACTCATCACAGAAGAACACAACCAACTTCTTCTTCGACGAGTACTGCCTCAGGAGGTGGACCTAGCTATGAACCAGCTCAAGGAGGGCAAAGCTCCTGGTCCGGATGGCTTCACCACTACCTTCTTCCACTCTTTCTGGGATCTCATCGAAGAAGAGGTATGGTAAGTGGTGGAGGAATCACGCACTCTTCATTGGCTTCTGCCATCCCTGAACTCAAATTTCATCGCCCTTATCCCAAAGGAAGAGAACACCAGTACTCCGGAAAATTCTGTCCAATCGCACCATGCAATGTTTTTTATAAGGTGATATCCAAAGTCATTGCTAACAGGTTGAAGCCGTTGTTGCCCCTGCTCATATCACCTGAACAATCTGGATGCATTGAAGGACGACAGATATTGGACGACATTATACTCACTCATGAAATCATACACTCTCTCAAGCACTCCAAACAGGCAGGTATGCTTCTCAAGATTGACCTCTCCAAAGCTTTTGATAAGTTAAGCTAGATCTATATTCAAAAAATGCTAACAGCCTTTGGTTTTTCCCCAATGTGGGTTCGATGGATTCTGAGCTTAATTTCCTCTATTTTTTTCTCGATCCTCTTAAATGGCATTCTCTCTCGACCTTTTAGCCCCTCCAAAGGTATTCGACAAGGAGATCCACTCTCCCCATTCCTTTTTGTTCTAATGGCGGAAGCTCTTGGACGCCATATCAAACATGCCCTCCTATCCCAGCATCTCAAGGGTCCATCCGTTCACAATTCTCCAGCCATTACTCATCAACAATTTGTCGATGACAACATGCTGTTTGGGCACCCCTCTGTACAGGAAGCCTCCCTTTTCAAATCCCTTCTGAATTATTTCTCTAATGCCTCAGGGATGAGTATAAACACAGCCAAATCGCAGATCTTCTTTTTTCACACCCCCCCTATTACTCAACATGCCATTGCTCGCATTCTGGGCTTCTCCATAGCCTCCTTACCCGCCAAATACCTTGGTGCTCCTTTAATAGACTCTTCCATCAAGCACACCTCTTGGAGTATGCTCCTGGAGAAACTTGAATCTCGTCTCACCCTATGGACTCATATAACTCTGAACATAGTTAGAAGATTAGTGCTAATCAAAGATGTGTTATAGGCAATGCCTCTCTATCTTTTCTCTATCTTGGCAGCGCCTAAATGGGTCCTGAAAAAAATAAAAGCTCTACAACGCAATTTTCTTTGGGGTGCAACAGGCACAAATCACAAATGGGCTTTGGCAAAATGGTCCACAGCATGCTATCCAAAAGAAAAAGGGGGCATAGGTCTAAGAGATCCTCAGCACATCAATGCAATAATGTGTGAAAAAATATGGTGGCAATGGCTCTCTTCTCCCAAAAAGCCATGGGCAGCCATCTGGACTGCCAAGTATGCCAATCACAGACCAACGGAAGAGCTAGTTAGATTCACTCCCACTGAAAAGGGATCACTAATATGGAACGCAGCCAGACAACACTATGTGCTCATCCAACAACACAGCTTTTGGGAAATAAGGAACGTCATCACTGCTCGGTTCTAGACGGATGCTTGGCACCAACTACCAAAGCTCAACAACATCTATAGTCCGCCTCATAGCCAAGAGTGGGAGGAGTAACAACAGAAATCCATCCAGCAACAATGGACTCCGGAGACAGACCAGGGCTACAGAAAATGGAAGCAGATCGACAGGATGATCAGGAATGTAGACAACCAGGTTAAGGAGGTCATGGAGCATGAGCTCCAGAATATACGTATTAGATCTTCCGAAGGCAGGGACATCCTAAGATGGGGATATACCCCAAAAGGATCCTTCACCACCAAAGAGGTTTAAAAATTTATATGCAATAATCCAATGCCCCTGGAATCTATCTGGAGCAGAATCTGGTCACCGGGTACTTGGCCCAAAGTCTCTCTTTTCCTTTGTCTTGTGGGGCAATGGAAAATCCTCACTTGGGATAATCTTCGGAAACGAAACTTTCATGGGCCCTCCATTTGTCCCAATTTCAACTCTCAGGAGGAAACTCTCCAACACCTCCTGAACTCTTGCCCTCTAGCCAACCAACTGTGGGAGAAGGCTAGCTTCCGTTTTTAAAGGAACTGCAGAGTGTCCGACAATATAATCAACTCCATTCAACATTGGCACCAGAACCCTTATAAAAGCGATCTACTCAACCAATTATGGAGAATGATTCCCGGTCTTCTCCTTTGGACAATATGGAAAGAAAGAAACAAGCGTATATTCAAAGATCAAAGCACTCCTTTAGACATCATATGGGGAAACCTTTGTCTCAATCTCAAAGAGACCTTGGCACTTCAAACTTGGCATCCGGAAGATTTCCCCACTCTTGCAAATGAGAAAACCATCTGGGAGAATTGGAACATACAACTTCCACAAGGTACGCACCATCATAGATCTTCAGAAGGCCATAACATCAGAAATCTCTCTTGGACCCCCCCTCCAAAGTGTACTTTCAAACTCAATTTTGATGGAGCTTCAAAGGGCAATCCCGAAAAAGCAAGATTTGGCGGCATATTTAGAGATCATAAGGGTTTGCCTCTCCTAATATTCTTCAGAAACATTGGATGGGACATAAACAACTCGGCTGAATTGGAGGGTCTTTGGCAAGGTCTACTCCTTTCCCAGCGTCATGGCTTCCAACCTCTGGAGATCGAAGGTGATTCCCTAATCCTCATCAACATGGCCAATCAACTCCTCAATGAGACACATGCGCACAAAATTGCTAACAACTGAAGACTCAAAGCCATATTGGATGCTATTGAACAATGGCTCCACACTAATCATGCCATCATATTCCATCACGTTAAACGGGAAGGTAACAAGGTCGCTGATCTACTTGCCAATTTGGGGGTGGAAAGTGGGCACACTCTTCTCACTGGAGCTCTAAACATAATTCAGAATCATGATAAAAAACAGGAGTGAAAAATACTTATCCAAAGGGATGCAACTCTCCTGGATGCGGGTGTACAGACTGGCATTTAACTTGATGGGACAGGGATGCGGCAAGCTGGGACGACACCTGCCTACCCAGGACATGGAGAATATCTGGCCACTGTTCAACGGATCCTTGCATTTAAGTTTCGCAGAGTTCAAAGGCATGGTTTTTTTGGGTTCAAGATTTCATATCATACCCACCTCTCTGGTTTCTGCCTTCGCATGCTCCTGCATGCTGGAGACCTCAGCTCTCTTCAATGTTTCAGTTATGATGGGGGTTTATCGATGCGTGAGAGGGGAGGATAAATTGCAGTGTGGCGATGGGCTTTCTATGGATTTTCTTCAGTCGCACCGCACCCATTTCTATTTGGCCTCCGGCCTCAATTCTGGTATCAAACTGTATGGTGTTGGTTCTATCATTCCTGTTACCTCTCGCTGCCTGGAGGGGGAAGACATTTTGGAGCCTCGCTCTGGACCTTTAGCGGAGCCACCTCCGTTGGACCTTTGGCACTTCACTCGGGCCTCTAGCTTCCTTTCGAATTGTTCTTACCCTTCCATCGTTGTTTCTCAGCCACAATTTGTCTCCCCTATGCCTCGTCTGCACCACAGAATGCGGAGCCGCAGAGGCGGCACCAGCGATCGCCCTTCGAGCACGCCTTCCAACCCTTCTTCTGACTTGCCGTCTCTCTCCAGCGGTTTGTCAGCTGGCCACTACCCTCGAACCCGCAGTGGGAGAGGGTGTTTTCTTGATTCCCGCCATGGTTTGGGCTCCCCTGCTCCCCGACCTCCGGCCACCTTGCCTCCACCCACAACTAGCTCTGTGTGCTTCACCTTCAATAGTGCTCTGAATTTCCCAAGGATTACGGCTCTCTTTACGGTGGCATTCCATGAAGAAGCCCAAAGGGGGGAGTCTAGCGCTCATACGGAGGGCCTTGGTTCGGACTTTGCCCGGACTTCGAACCTCTAGATGGGGATTGGCAGCGCGTCGATGCAGGTTCCAAAGGCTCAAGCTCGCAGCGTTCCTAATGTTGTGATGGCGCCGGTTGATCCAGGTCCCTCAGATTCTGAAGCTGTTCTTGTCAGGGAACTGCTTGCTTCAGGTTTGTGTCATATTGTTGAAGAACCTCCAGATGACTAGTCTGCTTTCTGTGGTGCTATTATCTTACCTTGCGGCCCATACAATTGGGTATGTTTCTGTTCAAACTGTTATGTGTAATTTTGGCTTATTTTTGTTCATTTTTTTATTCATGCAAACTCTGCAACATCAAGAAGATCATAACTGGCTCCCCTGCGTGGGTTTTCGCAAACGTTTCGAGACTGATTTCCCTGTCATTGGGCAGTATCCTTATGTGTTTTTCATGATAATTATGCCTTATCCAGGGCAGTAGTTTTGACTACGGTCACGATGTAATTTTACTCCCTTGTTAATAGATTAATCTTATTTAGAAAAAAATAAAATTTATATTAAATTATTTATTATTTATTTATTATTTATATTATTATTAGGGGACATTACATACTCCCCCTCTTTAAGTAACTTCATCACAAAGTTAATTTGAATCATTTAACATTTTATTTATTTAGTTATTTATTGCTTCACGTTTGCCCAACACCCTTTGTTGAACTATTATAACCAGCAGGCATCGAAAGTTTCCACAACACCCGGGAAATCTCAAGGAATCTCTGTCATTTTTTCAACTCTTGGAACCAGGCATAAGCCTCATTGATCTGTACCATATCCCAAGGCTAGCCCCAAGGCTCACGCCCGACTCAAACCTCATCTGCCCCAAGGCAGGCATCCAGTCCTAGTACTCAATGATTCTATGCATTTCGCAAGGCTAGCCCACTCCCTCCACCCTCACTAAGGCGCACAACACCAGGCATCGAATTCCTTACACCCCTTCGAGACTTCGGCATCCCAATCCAATATGAGGCACTGGGCCTCCTCAAGATGGTCCCATAGCCTCTCAAGAGTTATACAAGAAAAAGGAACCACTGGCATATGTAGTGTTGATTGAGCATGTCCCTAGCTGATATGGTGTTACATATTTTGCCTCGTAGGTATTGACTCCCACGAGATCATCAAATAATCCGGCCCTCTCGGCCTTGTGAATCACCACATCTCAACATGCAACCAATGCATTAGTTATAATAATAATACACTAGAAAATAATCCATATGTCAACTCTTACATATCATCATGATAACATAACATCATTGTTTATCACCACATTTTGAATAGTAAAGAACTACATGCTCATGCATGTCATAAAATGTGCATGCAAGTACCACATGCTTCACCTTATAAAATATGATCACAAGTTATAACATCAACATATTTGCATCAAAGATATATCATGACATCACATAATAAACTAACCACATATCAATATAACCTTATATCAGAACATCATAATCTGCATGCCACATTATGCATATCATATTCATCATGAACATATAGCATCATTATTTAAATAAATAAGAACCACATGTGTGCCATTATCCTCATACCATCATATCATGAAACATATACAATAATACACTATAAGTATTGTTGTTATGAATTAATTTCATTTACTTATATAAAAAATGAATACTAACTATGAATTAAGATTATTCAACAACACTCTAGGATCTAGGATATCTCACCAACCATTAGTGTCATGTTTTCATCATGATGCCAATTACTTTTCAATAATCATTTCCAACTTTTTCAACTACGAAATTGACCATTTACACCATATGTATACTCATTTAAGTACATCGTTAAATTTTAAATAAGCCTCATCATCTTGAGCCTTAACTTCATAATTAAGATATTATTGATTGCACAATTATACTAAAATTAAAACTCCATGACCACTATTCATATTCAAATATCATTCTAATCAATCTCTTGTTCAAATATATTAATGAATTAGTCCTTATGAATTTTCAATTCCACTATGTAATATACTTCCACTTTGAACATAAAATAATAATAAAATCATATTTTGTATCACATTTTTCTAAAAAGAAAAAAAAAATATAATTAATATTCTATTAAATGCCCACCTTCATTACCATTACCTTTATTTTATTTACAATAATTTTCATTTAAAAACATTTTTATACTTATTAAAAATCATTGATAATAAAATATAACCTTGTATCCCTTTTTCACATAGTTCTTGGAACCTTTAATGTAATGAGAAGAAACATTATCTTAGCCTTACTAAGGCTTTATACTGTACATATTATTACTATATTAATATCAAAACAATATAATGATTAATATTATCTTTAATCCTAAAAAGTATAAAAATTAAAATAAAACAATATCTTAATTTTAAATTCTACAACACTTATATAATTATATCATAGATTATATGATTCGCATTGTTTCTCATATGGATAGCATGAGAATAATATGAGAATAAACTCTTTTCAATCTTATTAATCCAACTACCCATAGATGGGTGTGCCGGTCCAAGTAGAGAGTAGATGCATGACCCGCCATGTTAAAAGAGTGACTTATCTTATCTTTGTTAACATGAAGTTGACTCAAGTAATAACACTTAGTTTTATTTTATTTTTATTTTTTATATAAAAATCATTTTCCCATAAAATATATATATCCGGCCAGAATTAATGTTTTAATATCACATGTGCAATTGTTTTGAGAATTGTATTTTGTATAAAGAAATCTGATTTTAGACTTTACACTTTAGATTTGGTGTGAAGTATCTAGAATGTCCGGTTTCACTAAGTAAATATCACGATATGGTTGTATTCTTTGGAATGCGATAAAATTCCTCATAATAGCTTCTATGGATAATATTGTGAATTATATGGTACGTAAATAAAATTGTTTGGAGGATTGTCAAGGGATTACCTCGATTCCACTTTCAAATTTTTCGTCGACCCCCACGGTCGTTTTTTCGTTTATCTCGTATTTCAAAACAGTTATTACTAGCAGTGGTCCCAAAAGGTTCAAAGAGAGGCCCATGGGATTTTTAAATTGAAAAATTTGTATTTTGGTTTTCATAATCAAGCAAATAATAAGTGAACTTTGGTTTGGAAGATTGAATTTTGGATGATGCAATTGTCTTTGAGCTTCACATCAATGATTTTTGTGATTGTTGTGTATCACACTTTTTTTAATAAAATGGTGGTCATAAATCTGAGGGGAGTGCACTTAGTGAAAATGGTGAAGCCTCTCTAGGTTTTCATTGTACATCATAGATCACTTTACTCAAAATGACAATGCAACATAACACATAAAAGATTATGTCCATGAGTTTAATCTTGGATAGATTTGTCTGATTTAACCAAACATTTACCTATTTGTTAATGTAGAAGATTACACACATAATTAATTTTTATTTTTTTGGCATATTATTATTCTTTAATTATTTAATTTATTTGGAAATATGAAATAATCTAAGGAAAAACCAAAATATTAAAAAACAAACACATTTAAAAAAAAAAAACAATGATGCCATTAAAAATATTAAATTATATTTTTAATAATATAATTAAAAAATAAACTATATTATATACAAAGCAATTATTACGTAACTATGTTTCCTATCTAACATTTTGAAGGAAATTGTTGCCACTGGATTTGTCAATATTGCTCCATGAACAACTGAAGTTAAAAATGTGAGTACCTCGCCTATGTCTTTATGCTGAACTATATAAATAATTAGGATAATGACTATTAGATAATAATAATAATAATATAATAATCTAAAACAAAATAAAATAATATACTATTTTTTAAAACTATCAGTATCTTCGATCATTAATTATCCATCTAAATTATCTAATTCAATATATTAATAAATAAATAAAAATATTCAACAATATCTTAAAAAAGAACTGATTTGCGTCATAAACCTAAACACAACTATCTTGATGGTCTAGAGATAAATAGGAAGATATTAAGGGAAGGATCAAATTGGGTACTCCTATGGTTTCTGTGGAGTAATTATTACATCAAGATTATACAATTCAACCTTTAAAAAGGTATTGTTAACACTAAAATTCATCGTGTATTTCATTCTTTCCTACACTAATCATAATCTAACAAAATCATAAATATATATTTTATATTCTCGGGATCGTATTAATCCTAAACTAAATCAAAATATAAATATTATTATTTTAATCAAATTACTAGATTATGATAATACTTATTTCTAAAATGGTATTCATGCAAATTATGGTAATCAAGCTTATTGACCACACAATTTTCACTACTGATTATATTCCCTAGGGTTTCTCTGTGTGTCCATTTCATGTAAAAATTTTTAAAAATGTGATCACATTATCATTGTTGTCATTGATGCTTTGGTTTCCTTCCTTGGTGTCCATTCCATGCAATTCTTTTAGAAATGATTGCATTAGCCTATTGGTGTGATTGGAGTTTTGAAGAGGAGGAATTCATTGGATTCAAGGAGATGCATTGTCTCTCACTGTTTCCGAAATGTAGGAAGCCATTATGATAGATAAACATAATATTACTGATGACAATGGTTACCAAATAAATTCAAAGACGAGTGATTTTCTTGAAAAGATCAACTTGTTAATACAACAAAATACTTATAATGTGTGTATTCATGGGTTATTTGATTCCATAAAAGTAGATGAATTTATCAACATGGAGCCCCAAATAGTCGAATACAATTTTTCATTATAAACAACCAATGAGTAAAATTCACATTCAATAACTTGTGTGTATTCATGGGTTATTTGATTCCATAAAAGTAGATGAATTTATCAACATGGAGCCCCAAATAGTCGAATACAATTTTTCATTATAAACAACCAATGAGTAAAATTCACCTTCAATAACTTGGCTAGCCAAAGAAAGTCTTTACCGAAAAATACTTTTTAGTCATTAACCCGAAATAAAAAATGGATTCACGTAAGATTTACACCCGACAAAACTCTTGACCCATTTTCGTCACCAAATAATTTTCCAAAAATCAAGTAACTAAGAAAACAGGTGCAGAAACTAAATTTCAACAAAAAGAATGCAAACTTTCAACAACACTGATGAAAAAGCTAAAAAAAATAAATAAATTTACAGATTTTGATTGTCACCGAATATCAAAGAAACAAATTTACAGATTGGGATTGTTACGGAATATATACAATTATGAAATGATTTAATTATATGAAGAAAAAAATAAAAAAATTACAGATTTTGATTGTCACCGAATATCAAAGAAACAAATTTACAAATTGGGATTGTCACTGAATATATACAATTATAAAATTCTTTAATTATTATACCATAAAGAAAAACCATGTCAAAAGAGTCCATTGTGTCGAGGTTTTTAATTGCAAATGCACAATATAGCACATGCTTACGTTATAGTGCACTGCAACTTGCGTTACTAACAAAAGACCAAAATACCAGAAGTAAATTGATCCCAAAAATAAAGGGAACCAATACATACCATTTTAGATTTTTTAGTTGTAGAGATGCAAAATCGTAATATTATAAATACCCGCAGAGCTTGGAGAGCTTGGATATGAGAAGCGAGTGAGAAAAATTGCGAGCCAAAGCCATGATTCGGGTATCTCCACCCTCATAACGCAGCCGATTTTCGTGGAGGCTAGGGAGGATTCGGCTTCCGAACTGCACATGAATCTCACACTGCCACTCTCCCCCAATGACTCTTGATCTTGATCCCATCGCTGGTTCTGATGGCGATGGTGAGGAACAGAGCAAAGCATTAGCTAATAAAGCATATTACCAATAATGCATAAATCATATTACCCAAATTAGAAATGGAAACTCAGTGTCATTTTTGGTAAAAAGTTATCATGTTCTTATGCTTTTTTTTAACTATATATATATATATGATGAAGGTATATTTCTTTGTTTTTTTGAACCGTTATCTTTTATGATTTTTATGATAAAGGTATAGTATTATTTTATTTTTGGAACTATTATATTTTATGATTTTTATGATCAAGTAATTCAAAAAAATGACTTATGAGGGAAAATTCCTAAAAATTTAGAGAAATATGTGAATTTGCTACTTTTTTGCACACGTCTTACTAGTGACATGTGTCATTATCAAAATGAATTGGTTGACGAAAAAGCAACTGTATTAATTCAAAAGAGAAGGCCTATCGGCCTAAATATATAAGTATTATATGAAATCTTTATTTATATTTTTATATATAATAAATATAGTGTTATAAAGATTGGAGTGTCAAAATTTGTAGGAGATTATTAATCAAAGAAATCAATAAAATTAGCAGAAAAGATTGAACTTGGTGAACTTAAACTTGGATCCAAAAACTTGGATCCAAAAACTCAGAAACCATGAAAGAGAATTTTTCATAAGTCAGTGGTTGCATGTTTTTTTTTGTTAATAATTGCAACCTAGATTGTATGTTAAATATGGAAGTAAAGTAAAAAAATCAAACTTACTGTATGATTTTTAACATATTTCGATATATAAAATTTTATAATAATTAATAATTTAAGCGTGAAGTGCATGTAGCGTCAAGGGTAAGCATTTCAAAGCTCTCGCGGAAGTGGGGAAAATAATATTTTGACAAGAAACTATATGAAAAAAAAACTTTTAAGTGCTACAAGTTTGGATAATATCTCTGGATGGAAGATCAATGGTTGCACTAATTATATTTATTTATTTTAAATAATCGATCGAATATAATTCAAGTCTAAAATATTGCAATTCATGTGGCAGATTGATTGCACAAATTAAAGAAAGCTTCATGACATTTGATAAATAAATTTCCTCTACAAAATAAAATCAAACACATCTAATGCCTTTTGAACCTTTCCTACATGGAAAAACCCTAAAATAAAATTACAAAAGAATCCTATTGCCAAGGGTTTCTGCTTGATTTTTTTTTAATCAACTTTCCAATATGTTCCAAACTCAATATAGCCGAATGGGAAATACGAAAAACACAAATTTTTTTCTTTTCTCTATTTTTATTTTTTAATATGAATGGTATCTACATACATTGCTATTTACAACATAAACTACACTACTTAGTCACTGTTGATTTAATATTTATTTATTTTTAAAATTTCTTTAATCTTAGGAAATTTGTAAGCTAAATTATTGAGTAGAAAGTCCAAAGATTGGCATATAATAGCTCATCTTCTCTACATGATTAGAAAAAAATAAATTCAGTTTGATTAAAACTCAGTACATGCGTAAGGTATATGGAAATATATATATATATAATCACATTTAAATTAATTAATCTTCACTTTTTGCTATGTAACATTATAATTTATTAAATTAAGTAATTATTAAATATAGTGTTTTTTATATCATTATCATAATAAAATGAATAGTGATAATCAATGCATGTAATATATTTAATAAATATGTATAAAAATTTATAGGTCTTAAGAGTTGTAACCGAATTATGAGACCATATGCAACAACCCCCAAAATTTAGCATGCAACTAATTATATCAAATATGCAAGTAATAATCAACACAAAAACTATTTAGCTAATTAGCATAGAATTTTTAAAAAACCCAAGAAAATATGACTTACCTGTAGCGATGATATTCCTTACTTGTGATTTCTGAGTTGAATGCTATTTGAATCCTGCTAACCGCAACAAAGTTTTGGGGATGACACTCCACCCAACCGTAAGCTCTGTTGCACATAATCTTTCTACAGTTGGCCACCCTCGAGCCCTCAATCAATGTACTACTGGCAGGGAATCTTTTGTCTCAAAATACCTTTCTCCTAAAAGAATGGATGAAGGAATGATGAATCTCATCTTTCTCAACATCTATTAAATAGACCAAACAATGGAAAGGGAACTACATGCACACATTCACTGCATCAACATGCAAATTTTATTTCTTTATTTTAAGTTTATCTTAATTTAATGTCTCTTAATTTAACACTTTATTATTTTATTCCTTTTTATTTTTTGTTAACTTTAATTATTTTTATAGTTTTCTTAGTTTA
This sequence comes from Pinus albicaulis, assembly GCA_034641835.2. Lineage (NCBI taxonomy): Eukaryota > Viridiplantae > Streptophyta > Pinopsida > Pinales > Pinaceae > Pinus > Pinus albicaulis. The sequence goes on along the minus strand of CM076583.1, from coordinate 182,299,583 downwards.
CTCTTATATATTTTTATTTAGAACTCTAATTAAATAGACCAAACAATAGAAAGGGAACTGCATTCACACATTCACTCTGTCAACATGAAACTTTTATTTCTTTATTTTAAGTTTTACTTAATTTAATGTTTCTCTTAATTTGTAACTCTTTCTTATTTTATTCCTTTTTCCTTTTTTGTTAACTTTACTTAATTTTGTATTTTTCTTAGTTTATTTTTATATATTTTTATTTAGAACTCCATTTTATTATTTACTTTAAGTATGAGAGGTTTCCACAGTGCATTATATTATATATCATTTTTGGGATTCAACTGCGTTAAATAAGTCATTCATCTATGACCATTAGCATTAAAGGTAGTCATAACTGACTAATTTCTCATGATTTTTTAATATTCCATTTAGCACTCATTGCTGTACAAAATAGCTGAATAAATCACTTATTCACTGAAGATTAACCTGGTCATATATCAATTTCGAATTGCATACATAACACATAACCTTCTTCTACAATTAATTGTCACATGCGGAAATAACAGAAGCAATCTCACATCAATTCAATCACACATTAACTCAGTATGTATGGGGAAAGCCTATATCTGAAAACCCCGTAGCTATTGTGTATATTATAATGGAGAAATCAAGTAATGGAGAAATCAAGTAACCAAATAAGTACAATACTCCTCACAAGTACTCAGTACTCTCTCATGAAGTTACTCACAATCTGACTCAGTTTTGAACAAGTCTGAGGTTCAAAACTCCCCGCCAATTGCCTTGCCTCTATTGCGCAATCATGGCCTGTATATGAAGATGTTCAAGGTTCGAATCCCCTTCCCTTGATTGCGTAATTGTCATGGACAATTCCTCCAAGTGTAATGCAAATCTCATGCAAAACAAATCTACCAACTGATAGCTTTACTCCCCCTTTCATCTACCTCTTCCACTGGTCTCCACTGAACTGATCATGCACTGTAGTGAACTGAAGTGTTCTTGAGTTGACTAATGAGTTAATATTTAGTAAATTAAATATTATTTAATTTACTCCACTCATATCTAGTTGATTAGTTAGTTAACTAATCCCAACTAGTTCAACTAAAACAAACAAAACACAACTCCACTACTTGTCCCGTTAACTCCTCCAAAACTCCTGCCACTGAAGTCTAACTGAAGCCAACCATGCAAGATGCCATCAAACCCTAGGAACCACGTGATTCCTTGTGTCAGTTGCATGAGTCACCTCCATGACTCAAACTGAAGTGCGCCAAGAGAGTAACCTGCTGTTTATAGTCAAAATATTATTAAGGGTAAATAATATTTGACTTCCATATTTTTAGGAGATCAGTCTAAAAATAGCCTGGGTCCTAAAAATAGGGTCTCATCTATTTTTACCGACATGTCGCATACTTGAAGAATCTCCAAGTAGAATTCCCAAATTATGCTCCGTATGTCTAAAAATAGACATAGTCTAAAAATAGACTTTGCGCCAGAATTTGCCTGCGGGCCCACTTAGTGAAGGTGACTTCATTTCACTAAGCTCCATCATCTTGCTGCATTCTCAACACTTCCTCTCAGCAAGATATGGATTATCTGCAATCCCTATCCTGCCTCTGTGGAATTCGAACTTGCTCCTGGTGAGCGCCTTCGTCAGGATGTCGGCATCCTGATCCTCCGTGGGAACATATGAAAGCATCATGATCCTCCGCTGAACACAATCTCTGATGTGATGGTACCCGATGTCGATATGTTTGGACCTATCATGAAATACTGGATTAGCCGAGAGCTTGATGCAGCTCTGGTTATCACAGTAGATCACTGTAGGCTCCAAATGCAACTTGAACAAACCTGCGAGGATCTTCCTCATCCAAATAGCCTCGCATGCAGCCAAACTTGTTGCCATGTACTCGGTCACTGACCGGAAAAGCCACGGACTCGCTTTCCGTCGTACCAGAAACCGTCGAATTCAATGCCGAAACTCCCTCCGGTATGCTCTTCCTGGGCCTTCACTGGGCTCCCTACCCAATCTGCATCAGTGAAGCCAGAAAGCTTCGCTCCATCCTCCTGTCTGTACCATAGACCATATCCCGATGTGCCTCTGATATAGCGCAATACATACTTTCCTGCCTTCCAAAAGAGCTTGGTAGGCTTAACCATAGCTTGCGAAAGCTGGTTAACTGCATAGCATATATCGGGTCGTGTATTGACCAGATACATAAGCGACCCCCACCAACTGTCGATAGACAGTGGCATCCACTACCTCCGCTGAAGTAGCATCCTCCTTCCTCCAACCACCAGGAAGAGGAGTGTCAACAGGCTTGCAGCCTTGCATGTTGAACCTCTCCTAATCTCCCGGCATACTGCCTGAGAAACAAATGGCTCCATCGCGCCGCTTAAATCTCCAATCCCAGGAAATAATGAAGGATGCCCAGGTCCTTCATCTCAAACTCTCGTGCAAGATCCTCCTTGCATGAAAGTATCAACTGCTCATCGCCAGCCAAAATCAGATCATCTACATACAGTACGATGATCAACAGCTTCCCCTCCACCACAATCTGGTACAGGTTTGGATCCGCCTCACTCTTGGAGAATCCAAGCCCGGTGAAGTAGCTGTTTATCCGAGTGTACCAAGCACGAGGTGCTTGCTTCAGCCCATACAGTGCTCTCTTGAGTCGGCACACATGCGACTCACTGCTGAAGATCTCAAAACCTTCAGGCTGCTCTATGTACACCTCTTCCTCAATAACTCCATCGAGGAACGCAGTCTTCACATCCATCTGATGAATGTGCCACCCCATCTGCGCTGAGAGAGCAAGGATCGTCCGTATGGAAGAGTACCTTGCGACAGGTGCAAAAGTCTCCTCATAGTCAATCCCCTCGATCCGTGAGAAGCCACGGGCGACAAATCTCGCCTTGTACTTCTCCACACTCCCGTCAGCCGCCTGCTTCACCTTGTAGATCCATCGCGAACCTACAACTGATTTCCCAACCGGTCTTGGGACAATCTCCCATGCACTGTTCCCGATGATCGAATCATATTCTTCGATCATGGCATCAACCCATGCGGGTTCCTCCACAGCTTCCTCAAAAGAGGATGGCTCTGTCACAACACATTGACTCATAAGAGCCATGTATCCAGTGTACCGATCCGGTGACTGTCTCTGTCTGCGCTGTGCCGTAGGTGGTCCTACAACCTTCTCTGCATCCCGAGCCAGTCGCTCAGCTTCTGTAGTGCGCATGCGCCCTCTGATGGTTGGCGCTGCCTGGGTGGTTTCTTCCACCTCCTGAACCTCCTCTTGTGGCTGATCCACATCCGGAAGCTCCTCCTTAGGAACTAACAGCTCCTCATCTGCATGCAAGTGTAGCTCCCTCTCAAGCTAACACTGCATGGCTTTCTCCTCCTGAAATTTTATATCCCGTCGCACAACAGTCTTTCGACTGTCTGACAAATACACCCGGTAGTTGTGAGGTGTATCAGTGTACCCCACAAATATTCCAACCTCAGCAGTTGGATCCAGCTTCCTTCTCGTATCCTTCGTCACATGCATGTAGACAGGAGAACCAAAAATCCGCAAATGGGAAATATCAGGCCTCTTGCCAGAATAAGCCTCCTCTGGTGTACTCATGCCAAGAACCTTGTGAGGACAACGGTTCTGCACATACACTGCCGTATTGCATGCCTCAGCCCACAAGTGAAGGGGTAGGCCCTGATCATGCAACATCGCCCGTGCAGCACCCACGATCGTTCTGTTCTTCCGCTCAGCCACCTCATTCTGCTGTGGGTTATGGGGTGCGATGAGCTCTCTTCGAATCCCTTCTGCGCTGCAGAACTCCTTGAATTCAACCGAGATGAATTCACCACCGTTATCACTCCTTAGAGCAATCACCTTCTTCCCCGAATCCTTCTCGACCAGTGCTTTAAACTCACAGAACTTCGCGAATGTATCGCTCTTCTTCTGCATGAAGAAGATCCAGCACTTTCGAGAGAAATCATCAACAAAGATCACATAATACCTCTGCTTTGCTGTCGAAGCAACAGAGAAAGGACCACACACGTCTGTGTGAACTCTCTCAAGGATCGTCGTGGCGCGACTATCCTTCTCGTGAAAGGTGGCTTTCACATACTTCCCTAAAGTACACCCCTTGCACTGATCTGACTGCGCAAGAGTGCCCTTAGGAAGCCCAGTAGAAATCTGCTGCATAATCTTCAAAGCTCCATGGTGAAGGTGGCCCAATCTCCTGTGCCACAGTTCACCCTCATCATCTTGGCTCACCACTTCTCCCACTTTGCATGCCATAGCTGCGCAGCCATCTACCTGCAACTGATAAAGGTTCTTGGTTCGAACCCCTATCTTCCGGGTCTCTCCAGTAGTCTTACTGCGCAGGAAAGCTTTTCCTTCGCTGAAGACCACATCATACCCCTTATCCTCCAACATCGCTACCGAAATCAGGTTCTTCTTCAATCCAGGTACATGCATGACATCCTTTAAGACAAAGGGTTTACCAGACTCCCTCTGAAAGGATACGGTACCGATACCAGTCGCACTGTATCTACCGTCATCGCCCATCTCGATGTGCATACCCAAATCCTTGTCCTCCAGATCTGAGAACAATTCCCGATCTCCCGTCATATGAAATGACGCACCGCTGTCCAAGAACCACACCGATCCCATCACACTTGAAACCAAGCATGCAATCAGTGAAAAGTCAAGCTCGAACTGTGAAGCCAAAGCTTCTCCATCTGCAGATCTTCCCGCTTGCTTGTTCTTCTTCTTCTTTTGACAATTGGTAGCATAATGTCCGTGATCATGGCAGTGAAAACACTTCACTTTCGCCATATCCTGCTTCTTGCCCTTAGCTCCAGAATGAGAGGTTTTCTTACCCTTCCCTTTCCTAGCTTTGGACACCAAAGCGCAGTTTTCTTCATCAGCTCCCTTTGATGAAGATCCATCTCGAGTAGTCCTCCTTATCTCCTCCTGCATGAGATCCGCCCAAAGGCGCTCCCATCCCGGCAGCTTCTCCCGACCATTGACACTATCTTGATATGAGTGCTAAGCCTTCGGAAGACCAAGGAGAGCCAGGTCGACCATATCCTCTTCATCGACAGTAACTCCCACACTTCCCAGTTCATCTCTGCATTGAGTGAACTTCGTGAGGTATTTAGCGATACTGTCGCCCTTCTCCATCTTGATGTTCCTGAGCTTGTCTTTGAGCGCCAGCTTCCTTTGGTCACTCTTACTCCGGAATAGATCCGTCAAAGCTTTCCACATTAAATATGGAGTAGCCTTTCCATGCAGGCTGGATACAATATGATCCTTGACGCCCTCCAACAGGATCCTTCGACATTTCGCGATCTTCTTTTGCCATGCATCGACCAGAGGTGCATCAGTGGGCTTTGGGACATCCGTATCCACGAACTCCTTCAGACCATTATCTTCTAACACTGCTTCCATTCGATCTTTCCATGCAATATAGTTCGAACTGCCTTCAAGAGCATATTCGAGTCGCAAACAATTGAAAGAAGACATCTTTCAACACTGGCACCAAGAAGAACAACCTTCTGCAAAATTCGAATTCCAAACTCCAAGCTCTATCGCTTCCGATCTATACTTGAAAACAAATTATTTCCAAATCAGAGATTGACTGCAAAGGGCATTCACCAGATCTTTCACCTACAAAGAAGGATGAATATTCCGGAGGCTACCTGGCCCGCATGCAGACTCTGTCCGAGGAAATAAGTTTGCAATCACCGTAATAGACTTCGACAATTAATCTGGCTCTGATACCATGTAGAAATTAGCTGAATAAATCACTTATTCACTGAATATTAACCCGGTCATATATCAATTTGAATTCCCAAATTATGCTCCGTATGTCTAAAAATAGACATAGTCTAAAAATAGACTTTGCGCCAGAATTTGCCTGCGGGCCCACTTAGTGAAGGCGACTTCATTTCACTAAGCTCCATCATCTTGCTGCATTCTCAACAATTGCATCGGGTGATGCTCACAGGGGTTAATAAGTGGGATTGGAACTATTGAAATGAATCACATAGCATTAATCATCACTTCCAGGGCTTGCACCCGGTAACCAGGACTTCCTGGGAGGTCACCCATCCCAGAACTCCTCTCACTCAAACATGATTAACTATGGAGTTTTCCCCACAATCAAGCCCACTTAGCTTACTACCCCATTTGCAAAACCTTAGAAATTATTGTGTATCATGAACCATTAGAGTAGATCTCCCTTTACTCTTTCTATTTTAAATATGAGGGCTTTTCACAATGCATTATATTAGATATCATCTTTGGGATTCAACTGTGTTAATTAAGTCATTCATCTATGACCATTTCCATGAGAGGTAGTCGTAACTATATAATTTCTCATGATTTTTGAATAGTCCACTTAGCACTCATTACATGGGGTGATGCTCACAGGGGTGAAGAAGTAGGATTGAAACTAGTGAAATGAATCGCATAGCATCAATCATCACTTTCGGGGCTTGCACGCAGTAACCAGGACTTCCAGGGCTTGCACCTGGTAACCAAGTCTTCCCTTTATTACTTATTATGTATTTACTATTATTGACTTATTATTTATTTACTATTTAATTTTAATAATATTGTATTATATTATTTTTTTATTTTTTTATTTTTTTTATTATTAGGGGACATTACGCTTCAAATCCGTGGACTTTAGCAGACCATATATTTTGATCTAGGAGCCCTTTTTGGACTTCCGCATATTGTTGAAAAGCTCTTCCAGAGAAATTTTTCAATGGATAAGGTGCGATGTAGGCTTAGGGCACATTTTATTCCTCTGAGGGAACTGCAAACACTCTATCATACTTTTCTTCTTGAATCTTCTTCTTGTGCTTGGAATGTTTAGTGCCTAACCACCATAGTCATATTTTTATGGTTTCTCAATAATATTGCTACTATGGTGATTCTCTACCAGAAGCATGCAGTTATCATAAATCACCATTGACTCTTTTTTACATAAATTCCAACACTAACACAACCACCTATTTTCCAAAAGAGAAACAAAAATTTCAAGACATCGTCCACCTATATGCAATGAAAAACTCATTTTCTTTTCATAATAAAACAATGCTAAAAAAATTGAACACGGCAGTGGCGCTTTTCTCTGGAGAAAAACAAAGGAAGGAAATGTTTGCTACAATAGAATATGAACATATAGACACAAAGATACTCTTATGCAATGAACAAAAATTTACACTCACCAGCAACTTGTGGGTACATGCAGGTCGTGTTAATGGGACACTTGGAAAAGTCATTTTAATCTTTTATGCACCTAACTAAAATCCCCTAGAATTTTCATCCTTCATGGTAGTCGAATTCAACCAATACAAAGTAATACCATGGGACACTTCACACCCAACATATGTACCCATTTCCCCTACCACAAGGGGTGCACAACGACATATACCACTTCGAATGGCTTGGGCTTTAAAAATACACAAGACACAAGGAATGGCATTAGACAAAGAAACAATAGACATTTTCCCTAATGAACACTAAGGTTTAACATTCAACACCATTTCAAGAGTAAGGTCATTATCAGACCTTTGAATTAATCCATCATTTCCATTCTGAAGTATCTCACGCATGGAAGAGGAATCATTTCTTGCATCAAAATATGTGCAGAAGAGTACATTCTAGCCAACCATACACTCTTTCTTCCAAATTTACTAATGGTAAACATCACTTGCTACTTATCCAAATTTCACATTTGATGGCTTGCTATTACATTTAACCTCATGTTTTTTAACTCTAATTTATAAAAAAATTTCATGTTTACTTTGATTTTAATTTATATCTATAGATATAGTGTTTTCATCGTACACTTCCACGAACAATTAGTATTTCTCTTTTTTAATGACCAACAAATATGGATACGGACTACTTAAACATGCTCTATGAATATTGACAAGAAATTCAACAACAGTAAATTAGCTTGTAAGATATACAAATGAGGTTCATTCCCCCACAATTATTGCCTCTTTATCGTTTGTGTCCAACTATTATCTTGCTACAGAAAATAAGGAAAATACTAAAGAGAAAAAAAATTCACATCCATAAAAGAGATGCACAATGGAAAATATGGGTTGAACGGTAAGAACGAATTTCAGATCTTGGAACCTCAATAAACATCAGTTGGTGCTACCAATGCCATGCCTCATCATGTATATATGATTACTTACTCACTTCCAATTAGATTTATATGATAATACATACTTTTATTATACATATGTTTACTTGTTCACCATCTAATACATCTCTATGTATATAAGACTTGTTTCTTTGAACTACTAAACCATTATATATATCTCTATCTATATAAGTCATGCTTCGTTGAACTAATAAGGCATTCAGTATAATTTCAAACAAAGTCATTTCATAGCATGTATAATATTGTTGCTACTTTTTTGTTAATGATTATCAGCCCTATATATGTCTCATCTTCCATTGACAACACACATAATTACTATTGACAACAACCATTAATTGACTACTATGAATAAATAATTGTTAATGTTGTTACTTTCAATTAAATCTCTTTACACATAAGTTATTATCATCAAGTTAATGACTCAAGTTTTGAATTTTTGTAATTACATAAACAACCTATTAATAAAAATGATGTATATCTCATTTTATATTATTAAACTTGTATTTAAGCTCTTAAGTTGTTTATATTTATATGTAAATCATAGTTTGATTTGCATTCAATAAACATCAAGTTTTCCATTAATATCATGTCGAAAAATACATGTTCTAAGGAAAAATTCTAGGTATAACCAAATACTAGAATGAGATGTTGAAAAAACCTCTTAACATGATACACTATAATCAAAAAATTTAAAATGTAAAAAAATCCAAGCTTCTAGACAAAACCAAATACTAGAACGGAAATGTTGAAAAAACCTCTTAATATGATACACTATGATCCCAAAATTCAAAATGTAAAAATATATGGTATCAATGTCTTCAAAAGTATTCCTCTTACAACTTTTCCAATTTAAGAAATCTATGGAGTTCTCTTTGCACCTTTTTGGATAATTTATAGTAGTAGTGCCTTTAAAAGCTAAAGTTAAAATTATGTCAAAGTGATAGACCGCCATGACTTGACTTTCTATATTTAGAGATATGGTCAGCGATCATTTGGCACATACAAATTTCTCCATTAAATCTAAATTTAGATGTTCCACGTCCTCCCATCTCGTCCACATGATTTGAATTTTCAAGCCATTGGTCGTGCACATTTTGTTAGTCATCAGTAATTTTGCCTGTTTTGATGACTAGATTCTTTGGCTAGGTTTTCTAGAAACCAATTTCAAAAATCCAATATGTCCTCTAGAAAACCCCTCAAACAAATTTTTATCTTTTTACCCCTGTCTTGCAGCCTATGATAGAAGTAGCCTTCAGTTTTCAGTCTTGGCCTAAATCAGCAAACCTTCTCTGTCTATAGCTGTCATAAGCCTTCTACCTCTGCTTTCAAAATCCCCTTTTCCACATAGCTCACTATCAAACATTGGACAAAGTTGTCTACCCCTCTCTCACTGATTATCTTGTCATGTGATAACCTAAATATGCCTAAGAAACTCTTCAGAAACTATGACAAAGCCTGTAGGTCTAGGTCGTGGTGTTTATCGCAAATACCTTGACAAAACTGTCTCTAAGCCAAAAACCCTATTTGCAACATCAGTCAGCCATCATTTCTTACTATCTGGAAAACAATCCTTTGTCTATCCCTAGGTCATACACCATCAAAGAGGTCGCTTTTTTTTGTTTCAATCAAAGCTCAGAAAATTTCAATTCAAGAAGAAATAGTGAAATAATTTCCATGACTGAAGAAAAAGGATTATTTCAAGCATGATTTCATGATACATCAAGAAGGCTCTCCAAGGATCAAAAGACATCTATCAATGCGTCTCTACAGGGGTGTACAGATTGATGACACTAAGAAAAGTGTGAGCAAAAAGAGCACCTCGAGAGAAGGTTTCGTGTTGTGGTAGTTTACTATGGAAGTCAGAGAAAGTGCAGATTGTGAAAAAAGAAGACCTACAAGATTCAAACTTAAAAACACCCAAAGGTCAAAGGTCTTCCATTATGGAAAATGAATGCACAGGTTGGGTAATGTCTACCTCCAGCGCTCCATGATAATTCAAGATGGCATTTTTGCATTAGTTCTCAAACATGTGAGCAAGCCCTACAAATCAGTCTTATACAATCAAAAGTGACATGCCCTTTTAGCAAAAAAGAGCCTCTAGAAAATACGCAGCCAAATGAAGGTATAAGATAAACAACCTTTTATATCTTACTTTAAACCTAGGCTCTAAAAACATTCAAGGACAATCTGTTGCACCAAATAAAGCTACATTTAATGCAAAAAGGATTTGCTTCAAAGATGGACACAGTGAGCATTTATCATTTACCAATTGCATTACTTACTCCTAGGTTTCACAGTGATTTGGTGCAAAATTACATATATCATAAGCGGGGATTCATAAAAGAAACGGACAATTTGTTTGAAAGCCTCAATCAGTGATAAGAGGAGAGGCTCACGGTTTGTTTCCATTAATATTTTTCAATAAACAGAGAGAAGGCACAGTTTTAGATGAAAGAAGATTTTTTTTGTTTTTTAGGATGGCCTCCTTCATAACAAGCAGAGGGCCCAACAGTGGTTTTTGAATTACCTGAGTGGTTACATTGGCATGACCTCCTTCATGATAAGCAGACGGTCAAATCCCAAGTGTTAACACTATGTTTGAGAAAGGTTGTCATTGATATACAGATTTGAGAGATAGTGTTTTTAAAAGAGTTTCATTCAATGATAAACCAAGGCTAAAAACAATGTGGCGACATGTTCCCCTAAATTTCTGAGTGAACGACATAGCACATGTAGACAACCGGTTCAAAAGACAAATCTTCAAATGATGTAGCGGAGAGGAAAGAGAAGTTTTGTGTTTACAGTGCCTCCTTCAATCATGAGCAGATGGAAAAAAACACAAGTTTTCAAGTTGCCCCCTTAAAAGCATTGGTAGATGGCAAAAAACACAGTTTTTCAAGTGCCTCCCTTAGTAATAAGCAGAGGGCACTCAGTTTATTTAAAGGGATTTTTTGAAGGAAAAGAGCAGTTTGTTAAAAGTTTAAACAATTCTATTTGCCTCACCTCCTTTAATGTTGAATAGACACAGGGTACAGATTTCAGTTTTCAAGAAGGTTTTTCCTTCTAAGGATAAACAGAGCACCCACCTCATTTTAAAGAAGCCTCCTTCAATCATAAGTAGAGGGCAACACTTTGCTTACAGCGCTAAACCTTTCATTAAAAAGCGGAGAATGGGTTAAAGAATTTTTTAAACGAAGGGCTAAGGTTCAAAGGTTAGCAAATATAAGCAAAACACAACTTGTTCATAGGACTAAAATTTGGTTGAAGAAGACCTTCTTTAATGATAAACAAGAGATAAACACAGTAAGTATGAAAAAGCCTCCTTCATGACAAGCAGAGGGCTTAAAAATATTGTTTTGAGATGCCTCCTACAATAATGAGCAGAAGTCCCAGTTTTTGGGAAAAGGTAGCCTCTTTCAAAAACATTAACACAATCATCATAAAGGGTTTTTATTCCAAAAGGAAAAAGGGTGCCCACCTTTGTTTTTCAAAAAGCACAAAGGCAAAAATGTAAAATCGCCAAAGGAAGGGAAAAAAAATTGTTCAAAAGCATTTTAAAAGAGATATAAAAAGCTCTCAAATTGGACTTTTTACATTCTATTTTGCAACTGACAGAGGAGAGAATGATTTTTCGAACCCTGGGCAAGTTATTATGCAAATGTTTTAAGACACAACGCACCTGTAGTGTCCCTCCAAAGGTTTTTTCACACGGCGTGAGGCGCCCGTTTTCTCCGACCAACCTGCCCCGCCTGGCGTTCAGAAGGCGCCCGACCTGACACACAGCAACGTGCAGGTGCTACGCGCCTGTGCACAGGAGCGTAGCACCTCTCAAGAGGCCTCCAAATTGCCAAGATTTCATATTTTTACTTAGGTTTTGGTTTTTTCAAACACAGCAAGGAGTTTTCAAAGGTATTTTCCGTCTCTTTACACCTTATTTTTTGGATCTTTGAGCACTTGGAAAGTCAAATTTAAGGGAGAAAACAGTGTTTTAGAAGGAGAAGGCCTATTTCATTTTGAAGAACCTATTTGTTGAGTGGGTAAAGAAGAAATCACAAAACCAAAATGCCTCCAAAGAAGAAAGGGGTTAAGAAGGGAGGTCATCACAAAAGGTTTGAACCTACCACTACTCAAGAGCTCACTGCCTCCCCTTCAGTCTTGTCTTGCTTTCAAGAGGTTGGCTGCCTTGACTTTTGCAACAAAATCCAAGAATTCACTAGCCACCCTTTCTTGACTGAGCTTTTTTCCCTAAGACTAGATGGAAAACAAGTTCACCTAGCAGGTTTGGACTTTAAACTCACTCCTAAGGCTGTCTCCAAAGCGACTAAGATCCCCTATATAGGAGAAAAGTGGTTCAAACAAGCATACCTGGATCTAAAGCACTATAAACCCTTCCAAAAACCAGAACATCAGGATGCTTGCCAAGCTATATTTCCTTTTTCTCACTTATTGAGCAACTATGCCCCCCTTATGAAATTTATCATGAAGTATTTCACATGTGAAGGGAGATTTTCATGAATTTATTCCTATCACATCAGGCTTCTATGCATTTCACAAGAACTCAGTTGCTAATCTCTCATTCTTCCTCTGCAAGAGCATAGACAAAATGGCCTCATCTGTCCAAAAGAAGCCCTCTTCTTAGCAAAAAGCTAGTCTTTTTCATCATTCTCTCATCAAAATCATCATCCTTCACCACCTTGAAAAGAAAGGAGTTTCTTGGGAAACTTTCATTTCTCATCCGGATTTTACAACTGCCTCTTCATCTCATGGCCTATCTCATATGTCCTCCTCACCCTCCACTCACTATGTCTCCTCCTCATCTAGTCAATCTACCCCTCAAAAGAAAACATCACCCATGATTGATAGTGAAAGGGAAGAGTGCAGTGAAAGCAAACAAGGAGGTAGTAATGATGAATAAAAGGATGTCCTCAGAAGAGCAGTGACCATGAGCATACTAATGATGGTGAAGAGAGCTCACCAAAAGATAAGGAAGTCAGTGGCAGTCAGCATAACAGTGATGGAGGAGATACTAGTGATGATGAGGAACATAGTGATACTCAGCAAAGTAGAGAAGATGAATTCAGTGGAAATCAACAAAGAAGAGAGGAAGGAGGTAGTGATACTGAAGAACAAAGCATCCCTCAGTAGAGCAATGAACATGAGCATGGGGATAGCCCACATACAACTAGTGATGATGAAGAACAAAATGAAGAGCAGAAGGTTAGTGATGATGAGGAACAAGGGGAAGAGGTTCAAAGTAGTGAGGAGAAACAGAGTGACAGTCAGCATGAACGCAATCAAAGAGACAATAAGCATAGTGACAATTAGCAACATAATAATCATGAAGACAGTCCTCAAGGGAAAAGTGAGGAAAGAAATGAAGGTGACAGCCAACAAGAAGGTGGTCCACAGACACGCAGTGAAGATAGTCAAGCAGCAAAAGGAGATGATAAAACTGACATCCCTAAAGAGCATACTCTAGACAGCACGGATGAGGTTGAAGGCAACACACAAGAAGTTAAATACAGCGATGGTAAGTTTGGCAGCCTAGAACAATTTCAAAATAGTGAGGAGGGTAAACAAGGCAGTCCTAAAGACATTCATGATAAAAGCATAAGAAGTGAACATGATAGCCCTCAAGAGGACAAGGCACAAAATAGTGAAAAATCTAAGGGCGATAGCATGAAACAAAAAGAGCCAAAAAACCCCAATGATAGTCAAGATCAAATCAAAGATAGTAAGAAAGGCAGCCCAAAAGAAGACAGTAAAAACATAGAGCATGAAGAGAGTTCTCAAAAGCATGTGCTAGCTGCCTCTCCTAAGCAAGGGGCCATGACTCTTTCTCCAAAAGTGGTGAAGCCTAAGACCACTAAATCTACAAAGAAGAAGACTATTCAAGATGTAACTACCTATGTTACTAGAGCACTCCGAAGTAGAGGAAAGTTGCCCAAGAGGCCCATCATTTAAGTGCCAAAGAGATCAATAGCAAAGAAGGCTATCCAAAGCAAGGGAAAAGAAAAAGTTGAACAACAGGAGAATAGCCATGAAAAAGAAAGAGAGTTTGGCATCATACAAATAGACAGTGATGCTGGAGATGATGAAGCCAGAATCCTTGAGTCACTTTTGCAAAATAGAGAAGCCCAAATCCAGGACTTAGAAACTGATCTAGAAAGGTCGAAGGACCTCATACACTTTCTACAAATGCAAAATAGACAGATGAGCAGGCTAATGGAAATCTATGGGGCTCGGGCATTCAAATACCAAAGGGAGGCATACAGAGCACAAGTCAAACTTGAAGAGTATATGGGCGAATTTGATGATACTGAGGAAGAAGAGCAACCAGTAAGAAAAAGGCCTAGGACTATGGGTCTTAAGAAAGCTTTGGAGAAACAAAGGGAAGAAGAAGCAGACCTTGCTCGATCATATCCTCTCACACAATTGCTTGCCCAAGAGATAGAAAATGATAAAGAATCATGGCTTTAAAGAGAAAACAAGCATTTGGAGGACAAATTAGACAAGGAAAACAAATACTTGGGTTTGCAAAGGAAGATGACCGGGCATTACAAGAAATTGAATCAATTTGCCCGAAGAAAAATCAAAATTGCCCAAGAAAAGCTCAAAACTGCCCAAAGGAGGCACCTAATGAAAAAAGGGGAAAAAGACATATCTAGGATTGGAATATTGGCTTCATCTTCCTTGCATGTTTATAGAAACCCATAAGGGGTTTGCTCACCAAAATTGAGCAATTTTGGACATGATCTTGTTTTTTGTGATTTTTAAGACTAATTGCACATTTTTCTAGGCGTTGCCATGTTTTCTAGGAGCATCCTCAGCTCATGAAAGTCATTTTTTTGGATGTATTAAATTTGGGGGCATATACTCACAAATTTTCAGATCAAAAGAAGGTGTTTTGGTCCCCCAAAGAGGTGAACAAACAGTCAAAATTCACTTTTCTGCCTCAAATATCAGCAAGTGAGACCCTCCTGGGGTTTTTCACTCAGTCCACTTTTTGACAGAATTCTAGGGTTCAGTTTGATAAAAATCATGTAGTTCCAAAAACTATACATCCAGGGCTTTCCAACGAGCCATCATGGGCCTCGTTTCGACATCGGGAAGTCCCTCAAAAGTCCTCTGCAAAACAAACTTTTTTCTGCTGCTACGCTCCTGTAGGATTTTGCTAAAAAGACAGTTTTCTGAAGGCGCCCATCCAAATGTGCGTTAAGCTATTTTTAACTCCATGTCAAAGATTAAAAGTTAATTTTCTTTCTATTTTTAGCTTAAATAGATATTTTTGAAGATATTTTGTGCCTTGGTCTTTGCAAAGCCTCAAGGACAAAATCAAATATTTTTATTAGGCCAATGGCCTTCTAGTTGCTCTAGGAGGGTTTCCTCCTCTTTGGCCTATATTATCCAAGAGGATTCATTGTAACGAGAGGGAGAAATTGAGTTATAGAGAGCAATACATAGTAATATGAGCTTTGAAGAAATACTTGTCTTATGAAGTGGATGATCTCTTTCTTGACTTTGATGGTGGAGGAGGATTGTATGTAGGATTCCATGGCTTGGTGAATGGTATTGTGTTCCTTATCTGTTATGTTTTCTTATTTTATCACACATTTTTTCATGCTTCTCTCTTGTTGTAGTTTAGTAAATAATAATTTTGAGATATGCCCATGGAGGCACCTCAAATTTCCTGATTCATTACAGCTTAAGTGTTTTCATATTTCTTGGTTATGTCAAAGAATTCTTAATTGCTCTTTGGTACCCTCTGTTAGAGTCGGTCCTTACAGCCCTCCGTCAGAGATCATTTCACTTTTTTCATATTCATTCTTAGGTGTCTCGCTCGTTCCACTTCGTTGCATTTCGTTAGGAGCATGCCATTGACTGACGAGGGGGTCTAGTTGTCATGTGTTTCCTCATGCTTGTACCTGCAGGGCTATTTAAAAATTCCTCAAAAATCATTGAAGTTCATCGTCATTTCATTCATATTCATTAATGATTGTTTTCGTTAAAAAAGAGTCTTTAGTCTTAGAGTCTAGGGTTTTCAAGTTCTTTGCATACATGTCATAAAGCCCGCAGGCCATGAGGTTGGTTCCAAAAAGTTCTTGTTTCATATTTTTATTATCATAAGTATTTGAAGACATTTCTAGTCCAAAACTCTGTTTTGGAACTAGAAATTGTCCAATTTAATTTTTGTAATAATTGAATTTATTTTATCATAAGAAGCTTCAGTGCAAGCCTCTGATCTTTTCCTAAGCCAAGTGTCGGATCCCTGCAAAAGACAGCAAAGTTATCAGTCCAAAAACTCAGAAAAGCCAAAGGAGAAGCATTGTATTAAAAGATCAAATGTCAAAGTTCAGAAACATTATGAAAGTGGGTTATCAAACAAATTTGAAATCAAACCTGATTTGTTGAGATATTTTCTTCATATATAAAACATGGCAAACAAATTCATTCGCAAGAAATCCGCAAGCAGAAGTCGAAATTGTGTGGTTGAGGGCCGAAATCGCGCTTAGCAGAGTTCTGGATAGAGTTTGTAGTGCGCGCTACCCATACGTGGTGCGCGCTACCCACTTGGTGCGCGCTACCCACTTGAACGCCACGGCCAGTGTTAAATAACACAGGCGCTACCCACATAGCGACAGAGCCCATAAATTTTTCTCTTGCGCCCAGTTTCGTTTCAAATCGACTCCATCAACGTGCAAGTAGATTTTTAAACATTGCTCAGTGATTTTTGAACAGGGTTTTGGTATTTTTAAAGTGGAAAATTAGTGAGTTTGACGTGGAAAGAGGAGAAATCTATAAACCCTATGTTCATTGCAAATTCATTTCTTAGGGTTTTGAAAGACACGTTGATAGTCTTGTGAAGGATTTCCAAGCTTGTGTTGCTTATGCCTCTACTGTCTGTGGTGTCCCTACTCATTATTTACCTCAGCCTCACGCTCTCTCATTGCCATTACATCACTGCTCTCATTGTTATTGCCATTGTCATTTCACACTATTCATCATTCATGTTATGACATAGTACCATTTTCACTTGTCCACTTCCTCCATTGACAAAAGCCTAATCTCCATAACATTCAAGGGTTGTTTTATTTATCCTTGATTCCACTTGACTCACTGATATGTTGCCATTTCATTTCACTCATGTCTTTAAAAACTACCCCTATCACCATATCCCATTCCTATCTCACTTATAGGGGTTCTCAATCCCTCATTCCCCTTTGGCACGCATTTGGCGATTGGAGACAAAGACACCAAGGTCTCATTTCTCATTTTCAACAAAGTGACCTGCATATTGCAACACCATAATCGACAACGCTTACATCATACAAGCAAGGAAGTGTTTCACCACAGGCTTGCATGCACCCCGGGGAGGGCAGGCTTGAGCGTGAAACGCGCAGTCCACTTCAAGATTTTGGCCGAGGCTTCGTTGGCTGGGCATGATACATGATGGAGGGTCTTCGCTCCGAATTTGAGCAAATTCGGAGAAATTTTTGTCATTTTGAAATATTTTGGTCCAAAAACAGATTTTTCCGCTATACGGGTAGCGCGTCGATATGCTCACTTTTGTTCGGGACACTTGCTGAAGGAAATATTTGCATTTTTGGGTTTTTCATGGTAATTTATGCATGCTCAGGCATTTCCGAATCATTTCATCAGATTCTGGATGGTCAAAAGGCCCAAAAACACCATGAAAACCACCTTTTGCACCAGCAGGAAGTACTTCTGGGAGAATGACGTTTTGGAGGGGAAAATGAGCTCCAAATTGGGAAATTCCACTTGGGTTAGATAGCCAACATCTAGGGCTTTCTAACGAGCTATCATGAGCTCAATTTTAATGCCGGGAAGTGCCTCAAAATCAGGCTGAAAGGCGCGCTACCCATACAGCTCAGGCGCGCTACCCACATAGATTTTTGGCTGAATTTTCAACTTCCAGCTCAGAATTTCGGCCAGTTGGGACCAGTTTTTCTTGTGGATGAAATTTTTGGGTTTTCATGATGTAAATTGATGGTTGACATGTAACTTTGGCTCATTTTTACCTATTCTAGAATATTCACTCTCAAAAAAGTGAAAATCATGTAAATGAATCAGTTTCCACTCTTTTAGAGGCAAGTTATTAGCTGCCTAGATTTTAGCTCCTTGATTAGAATTTGTTGGAACTGCTCCTAGAAGGAGGATTTCGACCCCTAGAGGTGTGGGGAGGGGTTAGAGTGATCTATATATTGTAATTTCTGAGACATTCTACAGGTTGGACTCTTGGGAAACTTTTGGCACTATTGTACATATTTTTCATATTTTGGCTAAGGAAAGATCAGAGGTTTTGCGGCACCTGTTGGGATTCTTGTGGCTTTCTGTTCTTAATGGTTTTTTCTCTCAGTTTATTGTAAGTTCCTTCATGTTTTATGTACGCCATTTCTCACTTATGCTTCTTAAATTAAATGAATGAGTAGATAAGGTTGAATCCATTGTTCGCAGTGCTCTGCCTTTGAATTCATTTAGTTTTTCATGTTTTCGCCTGTTTGAAAAGGATCCATGTTCATCCTTGCCCTTTTCAGCTCCTTGTCTTTCTGATCCATCCATATATCCAATCAAAAGCATTAAGACTATTGCCTACCTCGCCCCAACTCGAATTCTGCAAAGATCTGGCCTTATCCCCGGACCCAAAATTGTTTTTTCCCATTTCTCCAACGAAAACCCAAAAAATCAAAATCAAACATTCCTATCTCTTTACTAGCCTAAAATCCGTATTCATTGTTCATTATAAGTCATCTCAGCCCCTCTGAAAACCTTTTGCCGAGATAGACCCGGAGAGAGCCCTCTCCTGTCCTCGTAGGGCTAGCTACGAGGCTGAGCGTGGTTTGATGTAGCCTTGAGTTTTACCTTATTTCAGCCTAAGGTAGATTTGAGCGCTAACATAGTGGCGACCATACTGGGGAAAAAAATCTCAATGGTTTGCTTGTTGATGTGTTTGTTTCATGAGTCTTAGACGGAGTCTGAAGTCACGCCAGGTAGCTTTCGAAACGCTTTTGCCATGCATAAGCGGAAGTAGATAAACGCTGCTTCAGTCGATCTCCGGTAAGCTTGTGAATGCAGCACTTGATTTGAAAATCACCCCAGTATACTTGTTCGTTCTAGACCTTTGGATGATTGAGTCTAGAAGTCGATAGGCTGAAGATAATTGATTGTGTTCCTTGAAATTTATCCCGAGAAGATCAATACACTGGCTTCAAGAAGGAATACTAGGTCGAATCCTGACCCTGATCCACCAACGATATTTGAAAATCCAAATCTGATTCCTAGGATTCTTAGAAGACAAGGAAGTCAAGAAAGTTCTGAAAG
This sequence comes from Pinus albicaulis, assembly GCA_034641835.2. Lineage (NCBI taxonomy): Eukaryota > Viridiplantae > Streptophyta > Pinopsida > Pinales > Pinaceae > Pinus > Pinus albicaulis. The sequence goes on along the minus strand of CM076583.1, from coordinate 182,280,059 downwards.
AGAAAGTCAAGTGAGTTCTGGAAGTTCTAGATCGCTTTCTAGATCTGCATCCTGTCCTATGAAAATTATATATGTTGATGAAATTCCTTTTGATGAACGATTTGAAACATCCTTATTTGTAATTTTTTCTGAAACTGAGTTATCAAGATTAGTTCCAGATCCATTGTTTTTCGAAGATTTGCAATACAGATTTGTTTCATATCACTTGGACAGACAGTTGCAAGATTCCATTGTGGCTACCAACATTCCCGAATTCACTGAATCTGCTTCACAAACTCTTGGACCATCTGAAGTTGCATCTAGTTCACGGACCCCCACTGAACCTTCCTTTATCCCTACCATTCCGGTTCAGCCTGAGATTTCTGATCAACAATCAGTAGTAGTTTCTCCTCCGTCTCCACCGCATACACCTCGTTCACCTACTGCTCCCAGTCCTCCTGTATCTCCGAGACAGCAGATTATAAATCCGCCAAGAGTCATGGCAGCCAGATTTGCACCTCTTGCTTTGCCGGCCAATTTAGATCCTATGCCTGCTGATTACCAGAGCAAGATTCCCATATTTGATGGTACACCACAGAGTATATCAGCTCAGCAGCATATTTTCCGGATGACAGACTTTTTGGACCTGCATGAAATTGATGCAGAAAATGTTTCAATGAGATTGTTTGCCCAGACTTTTGGAGGAGAGGTTCGTAAATGGTTCAGAGCTCTATAGGCCAGAAGTATCAATACATTGCAAGAGCTTCAGACACAGTTTTTAGATCGATGGGAGATGAAAAAAGATCCGCTGCAGATCACTTCAGAGTACACAAACATCAAGCGTAATCCTGGTGAGTCCGTTCAGGATTATATCATCAGATTCAATACAGTGTATAATGCAATTCCAGATGAATTAAGACCGTCTAAAAAGTCAGCTCTTCTTAAATTCCCGGATGGTTTTGATCCAGAGATGGCTTATTTGCTACGTGACAGAGATCCGCCTACCTTAGAAGATATGCAGAAGATTGCCGTTAGTGTTGAGGCGAATCTGAACGATAAGAGAGCACGGTTGAAAGCAGAGAAAAGAGTGACTATAAAGGAAGAGCCTTCCACATCTACATCCGAACAGCACTTGCTTCGTGAGATGGAAAAAATGTTCAAAAGGATGACACTTGACAAACCAGAAACGCAGATTCGGAATCCAAACTACCGTGGCCAGCAGCAGCCACAGTTCAGAATTAAGCAGCGTGAACAAAGACCACAAGAGCCGGCAGCCCAGCAGCAGATTAAGACACCTCTTTTGCAGAATTTTGTGAGTCAAGATTCAGATGATGATGATGATGTAGCAGGTGAGCAAAATCATTTCTTCACTCCCGACGATCTGCCTATTTATATTACTGAGGATGAAGAATATGGAGAAAGTTCAGCTGCACAGAAAGATGAAGATTTCATTTTAGCAAATGATGCAGATTTAGAGGAAGAGTCAGATGATTACCAAAGAGGATATTTGAATGCTTTGTCCGCCCAACAAAAGCAATACTCATTGAGAAACCGAGATGTGCCCATAAATCCAATTCAGAAACGAAAAGAAGCTTCAGCACCAAAGGCAGATTCACCGATACCACAGAAGAAAGGAAAAGAGACAATTGATCCCGCAGCTAGTAAAGTATCATCAGCAGAAAAGGTAAATCAGCCAAGCATAGTGAAAGATAAGGCTGAAAAGAAGGAAGTTCCGGTCAAAGAGGTTGAGAAAGTTTTAGCATTTAGTTTGGAAAATGAAATTTCCAAATTAAAAATATCTATTCCTTTGACAGATATCATGAAAAACAGCAGCTATCGCGGTCAAGTCTCCAAAATTCTGAATTTTGATCCAATGTTCGATACGGTAAATGTTGAGGATGATCAGCCAGAATTGATTTTCGGGCCTGCATTAGATGGTGAGTCCCCTGACAGTGATGTTCCTCCCTTTTATATCAGTTTGAGGTTGCATGAATATGTTTTACACAATGCCATGTTCGATTCGGGTGCTTCGCACAATTTGATGCCAAAGGTGATCATGGAAAAGTTGGGACTAGACATTACAAGAAAATATCATGATTTGTATTCATTTGATTCCAGCCGTGTGAGGTGTATAGGACTCATCAAATATTTGGTTGTAAGCTTAGATCAAATTCCAGCAAAGAATGTCTTAATGGACGTGGTGGTGGCGGACATTCCTCCGCGATTTGGTATGCTCCTTTCAAGATCTTGGGGGGGAAAGTTGAAAGGTACACTTCAGTTAGATTTCTCTTATGCTACAATTCCAGTCTTCGGTCAAATGAGAAAGTTATATCGAGAGCAGAAGATGAAATACATGATAACTAGCAAGGAGAAGCCAATCAATCATCCTGTAAATTATGTACATACCGACTTAGAGTCGTTTGTGTTGCTTGCTGATAGTTTTAATGATATAGATAGTCAATTAGTTCAGGCGGAAGATATACCAGAAATCACTGAGAATTTTAGAGAAGTTCTGCAAAAATAAAGAAGAGAAAAACAAGCTACTATGGAGCAATCAGCTGAAGACAATGGGCAGCAAACAGGAAAAACAGAGCTGGCGCAATTTCAGCATTTAGAGGACAATGAAGATGGTCTTTGGACCATGGATTTTGATGGCGCAGTGGGTAGTGACGGTGCTGGAATTGGTGTTTGGATTCGTAGTCCATTTTCCGCTCCGGATAAGGTTCCAAGCAATGTGAGAGTGTGTTCCTACAAGCTTGCATTTGACTGTTCTAATAATGAAGCGAAATATGAGGCTCTAATTGCTGGCCTTAAGATTCTTAAAAAGCTGAAAGCGAAAAGGATTGCAGTGTATGGTGATTCAGAGTTGGTGATAAAGCAGGTTAAAGGTGAGTTTCAGGCCAAGCATCCTCGCATGAGGGCTTACCGTAATGCAGTTTTAGATATTCTGAAGTTATTTTCTGATCATACCTTGACATGTGTGCCTCGCATACAAAATGGTGTTGTTGATGGACTTGCTAAGGCAGCAAGCAATTTAAAAATTCCAATGAATTCCAGCAACAAGTTCGAGATTCATGTGAAACACCGCCCCACCGTTCCAGACAATCAGCGATGTTGGCAAGTTTTTCAGGATGACGAGGAGATTAGTGAATTTCTGCAGAATAAGGGTAAGTTTAAAGACACCTCCATAGATACAGAACATGATGATGGTAATGATGATATACAAATAAATCAAATGGAAGTGCTGCAACTTAAAGATAACATCATTCCTAAGGAATTGATTCCTTTGGAAGAGTTGTTTGATCAAGACGATGTAGCCCGCAAACCGACATTGAGACCAACAGAAAAAGGTGTTGAAGAGGTAAATATTGGGACAGCAGAGAATCCCAAGATGGTAAAGTTATCAAAGTCATTATCACCAAAGGTAAAAGCAGAGTATGTGAAATTGTTGTCTTCATTTTCTGATGCTTTTGCGTGGGATTACTCAGATCTAAAAACATATGACACTAACATCATTCAGCATACTATCCCCATCAAACCAAATCAGAAGCCTTTCCGTTAAAAGTTGAGGAGAATCAATCCAAAGCTGCTACCATCGATCGAAAAAGAGGTAAACAGGTTGTATAAGTCAGGAATCATTGTGCCTATCCGATTTTCAGATTGGATATCAAATTTGGTGCCCGCGAGAAAGAAAACAGGTGAGATCTGTTTATGTATCGATTTCAGAAATTTGAACAAGGTATCATTAAAAGATAATTATCCGCTGCCAAAAATGGACCATATATTGCAGCGAGTAGTTGGAGCATCCAGGATGTCACTACTCGACGGCTATTCAGGCTATAATCAGATTTTAGTGCATGAAGATGATCGTGATAAGACTGCATTCACCACTCCTTGGGGAACGTTTCATTATGCAAAAATGCCGTTTGGTTTGAAGAATGCAGGTGCCACCTTTGAGCGTGCAATGGACATGGCTTTTTCCAACGAGAAAGATGTATTTTTGGTTGTTTACCTTGATGATTTAACTGTGTTTTCAAATTCTGATGAGGAACATTTACATCATTTGAAAATTGTTTTTCAGAAGTGCAGAAAATATGGCATTTCGCTGAATCCGAAAAAGAGTCTTTTTGCCATGGATGAAGGCAAGCTCCTTGGTCACATCATATCGAAAGATGGCATTCGAGTTGACCCTGCACGTGTTGAAGCCATACAGCAGATTGAACAGCCCCGGCACAAAAAAGAAATACAGTCATTTAATGGTAAAATGAATTTTCTGCGTCGTTTTATTCCAAATCTTGCAGAGCATCTTAGAGAAATCACGAAAATGCTGAAAAAGGACAGTCAGGTAAAGTGGACAGAAGAGGCGGTGAAATCATTCAATTTGGTAAAAATAGCTTTTTCTTCAGCCCCTATTTTAATCAGCCCGGACTACACACAAGACTTCATTTTGTTTTCTTTTGCTTCTGAGCACACATTGGCAGTTGTTTTAATGCAAAAAAGGGATGGAGTTGAGAAGCCCATTGCTTTTTTCAGTCGGATTATAAGGGACAGAGCATTGAAATACAACATTATTGAGAAACAAGCACTTGCGCTTGTAAAGGCCTTGAAAGATTTCCGTGTGTATATACTGCATTCCCACATTATAGCATACGTTCCTAATGTAGCGGTTAAAGATGTTTTGGTACAGGCAGATCCAGAGGGAAGACGGGGTAAGTGGATCGTTGCGTTGTTAGAATACGATGTGGAGATTAAACCGACCAAGCTGATTAAAGGACAAGGACTCGCCAAGCTCATGGCTGAAACAAATCTACATGCTCTAGATATAAATTTGATCGCTGCCATGTCCGATGAAGATGAGGAAAGTACGTCAGTTCAGGTATCTGATATTTTTGTTTCTTCCCCTTGGTATGCTGACATTTTATACGTGCTTCAAAATTTGTCTCCACCTCCCGAGATGCCTAGAAATAAGAGTAGAACATTGAAGTTGAGAGCTGCAAAATTTTGTATATTGAATTCTGCATTGTATTGGAAAGACCCTGGGGGAGTGTTGTTGAATTGTTTGGTAGAGGAGGAAGCCAAAAGAGTTTTGGAGGACTTTCACAGAGGTGACTGCGGAGGCCATTTGTTTTGGAAGACCACAACGAATAAGATTCTAAGGGCAGGGTATTATTGGCCTTCTTTGTTTTCTGATGTATATAAGGCTGTTAAGAATTGTCACGAGTGTCAAATTTTCGAAGGGAAGCAGAAACTACAGCCTTTGCCTCTTAAACCAATTGAAGTTAGTGCACCATTCCAGCAGTGGGGATTGGATTTCATCGGGGAAATCCACCCAGCATCTTCCGGACAGCATAGATGGATATTGACAGCTATGGACTACTTCACAAAATGGATCGAGGCGATTCCCACTCGACAGGCCACGGATGCGGTAATTATCTCTTTTCTTGAAAACAATATTCTGTCACGTTTTGGGTGTCCTAGTAAGATAATCACAGATAATGCAGCGGCCTTCAAGTCTAAGAGGATGGTTGAATTTTGTTATAAGTACAATATCACCTTGGGACATTCGACCGCTTACCATCCACAGGGGAATGGCTTGGCGGAATCTTCAAATAAATCCTTAGTGAATATCATTAAGAAATTGCTGGAAATCAACAAAAAGGGCTGGCACAAGAAATTAGTGAATGCACTGTGGGCTGATAGAGTAAGTCAGAAAAAGTCTATTGGCATGTCTCCTTTCGAGTTGGTGTACGAAACAGACACGGTTTTTCCTACTTCACTTGCTGTCCCGGTGGTCAAATTGCTTCAGGAAGCTGGTAGTGAGGAAGATCCCATGCAGCGGAGGATTAATCAGATGATTCATTTACAACAGACACGGGAGGAGGTATTTCAAAATACTTTCAAGTTGCAAGAGCGCATAAAGAAGATTTATGACAGGAAGGCAAAAGCAGATAAGTTTCAGCTGGATGAGGTGGTTTTGAAATGGGATGCTTGGAATGAAGATAAGGGAAAGCACGGTAAATTTGAAAACCTATGGAAGGGTCCTTTTAATATTGCAGCGTATCTTGGTCAAAACGCCTTTCTTCTCAAGGAAATGAATGGAGATGATTGTCCTGGAGGACCGATCAATGGTCGGTTGCTGAAGCGATACCACTTCTGAGTATTTTCTGCTGATTTCATCATCATTGTATATATCGTTTTACTTCTGTTTTATTGCAAGTGTGTACCGATCTCTCATCTTCAGTCTGGGGCCCGGAGCGAAGGCTATAATTCTGGAGATGGAGGTTGGTTCGTTTGAAGTTTGTCAAGTCAGTTTTATCAGTCTTTTCAGTTTTAGAATCGAGTCAGTTTTGGTCAAGTTTCAGTCGCTTTTCAGTCAAGTTTGCAGTCAATAAATGTTTTGAAAGTTTTGTTTTATTTGTTGAAATAATGACTCCATCGCCCAATGGATGAAGGCACTGTCTGACTCCCCCAGAGATCTGCCGTTCTTGGCATCTCCATGGAGCCACCATCCCCATTGGAGCCAATGTTAGAGTCGGTCCTTACAGCCCTCCGTCAGAGATCAGTTCGCTTTCTACATATTCATTCTTAGGTGTCTCGCTTGTTCCACTTCGTTGCATTTCGCTAGGAGCATTCCATTGACTGACGAGGGGGTCTCGTTGTCATGTGTTTCCTCATGCTTGTACCTGCAGGGCTATTTAAAAATTCCTAAAAAATCACTGAAATTCATCGTCATTTCATTCATTGTCATTAATGATTGTTTTCATTAAAAAGAGTCTTTAGTCTTAGAGTCTAGGGTTTTCAAGTTCTTTGCATACATTTCATAAAGCCCGCAGGCCATGAGGTTGGTTCCAAAAAGTTCTCGTTTCATATTTTTATTATCATAAGTATTTGAAGACATTTCTAGTCCAAAACTCTGTTTTGGAACTAGAAATTGTCTAATTTCATTTTTGTAATAATTGTATTTATTTTATCATAAGAAGCTTCAGTGCAAGCCTCTGATCTTTTCCTAAGCCAAGTGCCGGATCCCTGCAAAAGACAGCAAAGTTATCAGTCCAAAAACTCAGAAAAGCCAAAGGAGAAGCATTGTATTAAAAGATCAAATGTCAAAGTTCAGAAACATTATGAATTAGGTTATCAAACATTTTTGAAATCAAATCTGATTTGTTTGAGATATTTTCTTCATATAAAACATAGCAGAGCAAATTCATTCATGAGAAATCCGCAAGCCGAAGTCGAAATTGGCCTTGGTTGAGGGCAGAGAGCGGCAGCAAGCGAGCTGCAGGAAGAGTTTGTAGTGCGCGCTACCTATACGTGGTGCGTGCTACCCACTTGGTGCGCGCTACCCACTTGAACGCCACGGCCAGTGTTAAATAACACAGGCGCTACCCACATAGCGACAAAGCCCAGAAAATTTTCTCTTGCGCCCAGTTTTGTTTCAAATCGACTCCATCAACGTGCAAGTAGATTTTTAAACATTGCTCAGTGATTTTTGAACAGGGTTTTGGTATTTTTAAAGTGGAAAATTAGTGAGTTTGATGTGGAAAGAGGAGAAATCTATAAACCCTATGTTCATTGCAAATTCATTTCTTAGGCTTTTGAAAGACATGTTGATAGTCTTGTGAAGGATTTCCAAGCTTGTGTTGTTGATATATATGCTTATGCCTCTACTGTATGTGGTGTCCCTGCTCATTATTTACCTCAGCCTCACGCTCTCTCATTGCCATTACATCACTGCTCTCATTGTTATTGCCATTGTCATTTTCACACTATTCATCATTCATGTTATGACATAGTCCCATTTTCACTTGTCCACTTCCTCCATTGACAAAAGCCTAATCTCCATAACATTCAAGGGTTGTTTTCTTTGTCCTTGATTCCACTTGACTCACTGATATGTTGCCATTTCATTTCACTCTTGTCTTTAAAAACTACCCCTATCACCATATCCCATTCCTATCTCACTTATAGGGGTTCTCAATCCCTCATTCCCCTTTGGCACGCATTTGGCGATTGGAGACAAAGACACCAAGGTCTCATTTCTCATTTTCAACAAGCTGAACATACACATTGCAACACCATGACTGACAACAACACATCATACAACCGAGACAGTGTTTTCACCACAGGAACTACATGCACCAGGAGGGCACTGAAACGGCGTGAAACGCATGATCCACTTCAGATTTTCGCCGAGGCTTAGTTGGCTGGGCATGATACATGATGAAGGGTCTTCACTCCAAATTTGAGCAAATTCGGAGAAATTTTTGTCATTTTGAAATATTTTGGTCCAAAAACAGATTTTTCCGCTATACGGGTAGCGCGTCGATATGCTCACTTTTGTTCGGGACACTTTCTGAAGGAAATATTTGCATTTTTGGGTTTTTCATGGTAATTTATGCATGCTCAGGCATTTCCAAGGCATTTCATCAGATTCTGGATGGTCAAAAGGCTCAAACACACCATGAAAACCACCTTGCTGCCACCTTTTGCACCAGCAGGAAGTACTTCTGGGAGAATGAAGTTTTGGAGGGGAAAATGAGATCCAAATTGGGAAATTCTACTTGGGTTGGATAGCCAACATCCAGTGCTTTCCAACGAGCTATCATGAGCTCAATTTGGATGCCGGGAAGTGCCTCAAAATCAGGCTGAAAGGCGCACTACCCATACAGCTCAAGCGCGCTACCCACATAGATTTTTGGCTGATTTTTCAACTTCCAGCTCAGAATTTCGACCAGTTGGGACCAGTTTTTCTTGTGGATGAAATTTTTGGGTTTTCATTATGTAAATTGATGGTTGGCATGTAAATTTGGCTCATTTTTACCTATTCTAGAAGATTCACTCTCAAAAAAGTGAAAATCATGTAAATGAATCAGTTTCCACTCTTTTAGAGGCAAGTTGTTAGCTGCCTAGATTTTAGCTCCTTGATTAGAATTTGTTGGAACTGCTCCTAGAAGGAGGATTTAGACCCCTAGAGGTGTGGGGAGGGGTTAGAGTGATCTATATATTGTAATTTCTGAGACATTCTACAGGTTGGACTCTTGGGAAACTTTTGGCACACATTGTACATATTTTTCATATTTTGGCTAAGGAAAGATCAGAGGTTTTGCAGCACCTGTTGGGATTCTTGTGGCTTTCAGTTCTTAATGGTGTTTTCTCTCAGTTTATTGTAATTTCCTTCATGTTTAATGTATGCCATTTCTCACTTATTCTTCTTAAATTAAATGAATGAGTAGATGAGGTTGAATCCATTGTTCACAGTGCTCTGCCTTTGAATTCATTTAGTTTTTCATGTTTTCGCCTGTTTGAAAAGGATCCATGTTCATCCTTTCCCTTTTCAGCTCCTTTTCGTTCTGATCCATCCATATATCCAATCAAAGAATTAAGACTATTGCCTACTCGCTGGCTTCGAAATCTGAAGATTTGACCTTATCCCAGGACCCAAAATTTTTTCCCATTTCTCCAACGAAAACTAAAATCAAAATCAAACAATCTATCTCTTTACTAGCTTGTGTCCTTCATTGTTCAGTATAAGTCATCATTACAAACATTTGCAGAATGGAGCCAGGAGAGAGCCCTCTCACAGCCTGTGGGGCTACTTCAATTTGAAAACGTGTGATTTGTTGTCTGTACAATTTTACATATTTCAGCTGAGGTGATTTGAAGCTAACACCCTCGAACTGTTATCGGTTTTCTTAATGGTTATTATGTATGTTGTGTATGATTCTGGGTGTGCCACCTTTACTCATAGCTAATCAAAACTCCATTTCTGAAATCTCTCTCTGAATTATTGGTTGTTTTAGTTAAGTCAAAGAGGTCTTGTTTCAATCTTTCCCTTTGTCCATGCTTTGCAGTCTTATTTCAAAAGTTCCCGATAGCTCAAGATATGATGTTTAGGAGTTCCTTCTTCATAAATTGAGTTGTTTGTTTATCTTATCTGTTTTCCCAAAAGTCTGAAGGTGATTTTCCCAAAGTTATAGGGTCTTATACTTCTATGTATCACTGAATTGTTTATTTTCTGCATCTATCAATTTGAGTTTCGTTCATAGAGATTAATGGTCAGCCCTAACTCATGAATTCTTGTTTTTTAACTATTTATGCTTAAAATCTCTTTGTCCTTCACAAACTTAATGTCCATCTCATTTTACTTTCACCCAAAGAATCCATTTACCTCAACCAAATTGGCCCTGCAGTAATACCTTGTCCATCATTAAGAAAACCTTGACCTCATCTGACCCCATAGCCCAATTGATTCAATGAACTTTTTATCTATTTTTGTCCTTTTGATCAGTTCCCCTCAAAAACCCAAAACAAACCAAAACACACTTAAAAAATAGCCTAAAATCAAATATACAGAAGCAAACAAGTTTACATCCTTTGCATAATAGAGAAAGCCCTCTCTGAGTCCAGGAAGGCTAGGTCCTAGGGCTCCAAAACTTGGTCTGATGTTACCCTGTCATTTGGTCTACCAATCTGCCAAATCACGGGACCTTAACATAATGGCGATCACGGTGGGACCTTCTAAGTTAGTGACAATCTAAGTACACCTTTGGACTCCAGAAATCCCTTGTCTTCAAGAATATCTAGTGAGTCAGCCACCTCATCGCCACTATAACATAACGGCGATCACGGTGGGACATACTGAGTGCATAACAGTCTAGCAAACTCTTGTAGACTCATTATTCCTTCAAAATTAAAATCAGACAAACAGCCTATAAAATCATTTAAAGTAAACTCTTATTGTTTCACCACCTTAGCTAAGTGATGAACCAGGTTTAAGACACTCTTATAAACTATGTTACATATAGGAACTCAGAAAACCCCAAAAACATCCCTAGATTGGCTCTTTATCAGTTATTGGTGGTGGACCATAAACACATATCTCTAAAAACAACAAAAAACATCCACCTGGCGACTCCACTAGCTTCCAGTAGGGCTAATAATCCAACTAAAAACCAAAAATTTCATAAACATACTATCCTGTTGACTTACTTTTTCAAAAAACACAAAGATCGTGATGCAGCCTATGAAATCAGTGACAAACTAAGTACAACTTAGGGATTCAAAAATCTTCATCTAAAACATAAGAAATCAACAGAATAGCCTAAGAATAGAACTATAGCTTTCTCAACAATCTATCAAACTGTTGAATTGAGTTTTAAGTCATTTTTACAAGTTTTCACATAAAAGATTGCTAGAAAGAATTTTCCTAGAAAACATCTTTGTCAGTATTGGTGGTGGACCATACACATATACCCTCAAAACAACTAAAAACATCCACCTGGAGACTCCACTATCCTCCAGTAGGCCTATTACTCCACTAATCCTTATAAAATCTCCTGGGAATGCATTGAGCAATCTCAATCATGCTGATGGTGGACAACAAAGTTCAAATCTTCCACCTAGCAACTCCACAACCCTCATTAGACCAAAAGACTCCACTGGTAGAGAACTTTAGACTGGTTGAAAAGATACAGTGATCCTTTCTGATTAACAAGGATGGATCCAAGGATACAAAAGAGATATGTTTCGATGAGTAGAGAACATATCCCTTGATTCCCACACAAAATGCTCGAAATAAATTGGATAAAAAACCTACCTATCTTTCGAGATGAAAAGGTTTATGACCCTTTGTTACACCTTCCTAAAATTTCATATACACATATGGAGGTTAAAGGTTGAATGGCACGAGGACTGCCTCATGAAAATGTTTATGGGAACATTAGGAGATAAAGCGAGAAATTGGTATGAAAGGCTAGAACCTGGCATCTTGTTTTCTTTGAAGGATTTCCACAAAGTATTTTATAAACACTATATAGGGCATTGCCCATCTCTATCATTGGCTGAAAATTGTTGTGATCAATCTGAAGACCTCATACAACACCTTGTAAACATTAATGAAGACTTAGGAAATTGGCATCCTGAGGATCTTTTAGAGGAGGTTCATACTTTTCATACCCAAGATAAATATCTTGACAGCCAAGAATTATTGGTTGAGGATGAAATCAAATCTGAAATGGAAGAAAAAACAAAACATTTAGGATCTCTACCTTTGTGCTCTGAGTCATTTCAATTTATTGGCCTCCTGAAAATCTATCAGAAGCAACTCATGAATCACATTCTAACTATCCCGAACATCAAGAAGAGTGGATTGAAGATAAAATCCATCAAGAAGTAGGAGAAAACCCACAGGCTCTCTCTGAAGACACAAGTGATGATTCATCACCCCTAGTAGATGAGGCTCAAGAAGATATCCAACCTTGTAATCGGTTTTCTCTAGAGAAGGAAAACAATTATTGCCCAATCCAAAGAAAACAAAAAATGCCTCCTCCTTTAACTAAAGAAGAGACAGATCAGACGTTGAGAGTAAAACTAGCCTCTGAACCTTTATATAAGGAAAATATTCCTATTTGTACCATTCCTACCTTACCTACTAAAGAAATTGCTCATAAAGAAACAATGGAACAAATTATTGTTGAGGTTGTAATACCTCCTCAAGAAGACATTCATCCTTGTGAGCAGTCACAAAAGGAAGAGAAACATCATAGTTCCATCCAGAGAAAGAGAAAGACACCACCCCTTTTAACAAAAGAAGAAAGCAATGAAATCCTAAGCATATAGCCAGCATTCAAACTTTTTTGTAAAGAAGATATGTATATGTGTTCTACTGCTAACTTATCTACTAATGCACTTTCTCATACTGAAAGTACAGAACAGATTGATGTTGATACTAAAATATCTTCTCAAGAAGACCTGGTGCCAAAGAATGGTCCTACTCACCAGGACAATGGCTTACGAACAGAAATCATCTCACTCAATCAGGGCATACCAAGATTTCTTGAAGGTAGCATAACATTGCATTCTGAAGCTGCCAAATCAGATAATCATAAAGAGGGAGAAGAGATTCTTTCTCAAGAGAGTCCAAAACATAGCCAAGTGGAAGAAAGAGTAGTCCTGAATGAAGCTTATATATAAAATCCACTAGATCAGGTATTATTCCAAGATTCATTTGTTGTTTTCCTTGAGAAATCTGAACGAGTAGTCTTTTCCGCCCAGAACAGTCTGTTGCAATGTGTGAGAAAAATTTTAGGCACTACGATTCGAAAACAAGGTGGAAGTGGCCTTTTCATTCCTTCAGCACTCTCAAAAAGCTGAAACAAAATCCCTCATGGAATCACCTGCTTGATTGGCTTTGTTGGAAGAGAGATTTCACTAAATGAATGTATATTGTGTATAGGTTAGATTAGGATAGATATATAGGTGTGAAAAATAAGCTCAGCCTTGTGAACATCCTTTAGTCCTAGATTGTTTGAAGAAATAAATCAAAAATACAAAATACAAAAACAGTAGAAAAGTAGAAAAGAGGGCAGTTTTTAGCAGAAAAGCCCCATGTTCAAAAATAGTCATGCTGAAAGTGCGAAAATCTAAAAAGCCACTACTAGTGCTCAAAAGATATCATGTTCATTTATCTAGCCTAATCATATTTGGACATGTTTTAAATTGATTGTTGATAAGTTAGTAAAAGAAGTGATAGTCAAAATTGTGTAAGCTTGACTTATCAATGAAAGAAGATTAGGAAAAGATATTGGTTCCACACACTCAAAACAGAACCAAAGAGGAAAACAGGGATGAAAAAAAAACTATGTATCCTAACCTTGATTTTTCTAAATCTCATTTTGTGCGAAAATAATACTTGTGTGCAGCTTGTCTTTTATGCCACAAACACATGACAAATCAGATCGTCTAAACTTGATTTATTCATTTTTCAATTTCATGTTTTAGTTTAGTGAATGAAATCCTGTCAAACAACTTAATCTTGACAGTCGATCTAGCATAGGTAGAGAATCAAAGGAGTTCATCAGTTTAATTTGAACTCCCGGAAGATATAAGTGTAGAAATAGATAGTTTTTTTTTTCAAAAAAATATCATGTCAAGAGGTTGCTAGTCCAAGTGCACCTAAAGAAGAAAAAATGCTAGGAAAAGTAGTTGGGTAAGTAGATATGAGGTTGATGCTAATCATGCTGTAAATTTTTCAAAGAGCATCATTTTCAGGAATATCATCAAGGAAAAGAGAAATTTGCGACAATGGATGAGGCACTGGTCTTCACAAGCCAGAGATCTGTAGTTCTGGACACCTCTTGAAAAGGAGCTGCCCTCCCCAAATGGAGCCACTATTATTGTTTCGGGAAATAACTCCCTAGAGGTCGTTGGGTCAAAAACCTCCACAGATCAGGGCATGCTATTCAAGAAGGACTCACACAACCAAACTTGTATGCTAAAAGCTAGATATTATAGATTGTAGAACTCACCCGTAGATCCTACGTTTGATGTAGATCCCGCGAGTTCCAAACCCCCAGCAACCCTTCTTCCTCTTCAACCTGGAAATCAAGAAGAGACATGCACAAAAATCTAGTTGTACAACATATATCTTTCCTAAATGTCAGTGTAATCCATGTGAAACATCATATAAACAATAATAAATGCTTAATTAACAATATTGTCACATATGCAAGCAGATATTAACACGTGAATTTGGGAACAAGATGGTTCTTCTTCATTATGAACAGCATGTACAATAATAGAAAGGTGGAGAGATCACCTGAATCCTTCCACGATCTTCGAACAGACCGTTTTCCGGATCCGTCCCGCCCTTGCCTCACTAGGATTCTTTCAAGACTTGTGCACATGAGATGACATATAAGTTGATGAACATCTCCAGGAAACAAGGGTTTCCTATAAAAATCTGGGAAGTGCAGGAGGCACGGGAAATGAGACTTGAATTGGGCTCCAACAGAGTATAATGTCTATAATTTTCTCCCTCCCTTAGGCCATGCATATGAGGGGCTTTTATACTCCCTCAAAGTAGTTTCAATCTGTTAGAAACAGTTGGCCACGGGCTGGGGTAGTTGAATTACGGGAATAACCATCAACCCAGCCTCGAAAATAGGGATTTTTGTATATATTTTTAATGATTTTAATGGCATACGCGGAAAAGTATCTCTGGACTCGCGTATACACGCGGAAAAGTCTGGGCATATCCACGTATGGGATTTTAAACACTATTTTTTATGAACTTTTATTCAAGTTTGTGGGAATGGGTGCCCAAGGCTAAAGAGACAATCGTGAATCACATGAGGGTGAAAAATGATGCTATAACAGTTAGTCATCAATATTTTTGCCTGTTTTGATGACTAGATTCTTTGGCTAGGTTTTCTAGAAACCAATGTAAAAAATCCAATTTGTCCTATGATAGAAGTAGTCTTCAGTTTTTAGTCCTGGCCTAAATCAGCAAACCTTCTCTGTCTATAGCTGTTATAAGCCTTCTACCTCTGCTTTCAAAATCCCCTTTTCCACATAGCTCACTATCAAACATTGGACAAAGTTGTCTACCCCTCTCTCATTGATTATCTTGTCATGTGATGACCTAAATATGCCTAAGAAACTCTTTAGAAACTATGAAAAATTTTGTAGGTCTAGGTGGTGGTGTTTAGGGAAAATACCTTGTCAAAATTGTCTCTAAGCCAAAAACCCTGTTTTCAACATCAGTTAGCCATCATTTCTTACTATTTGGAAAACAGTATTTTGTCTATCCCTAGGTCATACACCATCAAATAGGTCGCTTTGTTTTGTTTCAAGCAAAGCTCACAAAATTTCAATTCAAGAAGAAATAGTGAAAGCAGTTCCATGACTAAAGAAAAAGGATTATTTCAAGCATGATTTCATGATACATCAAGAAGGCTCTCCAAGGATCAAAAGACATCTATCAATGCATCTCTACAGGGGTGTACAAATTAATGACACTAAGCAAAGTGTGAGCAAAAAGAGCACCTCAGGAGAAGGTTTCGTGCTGCGGCAGTTTACTATGGAAGTCAGAGAAAGTGAAGATTGTGAAGAAAGAAGACCTACAGGATTCAAACTTAAAAACACCCAAAGGTCAAAGGTCTTCCATTATGGAAAATGAATGCACAGGTTGGGTAATGTCTGCCTCCAGTGCTCCATGATAATTCAAGATGGCATTTTTGCATTAGTTCTCAAACATGTGAGCAAGCCCTACAAATCAGTCTTATACAATCAAAAGTGACATGCCTTTTTGGCAAAAAAGAGCCTCTAGCAAATAGGCATCCAAATGAAGGTATAAGAGAAACAACCTTTTATATCTTACTTTAAATTTAGGCTCTAAAAACATTCAAGGAAAATATGTTGCACCAAATAAAGCTACAGTTAATGCAAAAAGGAGTTGCATCAAAGATGGACATAGTGAGCATTTATCATTTACCAATTGCATTAATTACTCCTGGGTTTCATAGTGATTTGGTGCAAAAGGACATATATCATAAGCAGGGTTTCATAAAATAAACGGACAGTTTGTTTTCGTTAATCTTTTTCAATAAACAGAGAGAAGGCATAGTTTTAGATGAAAGAAGATTTTTTGTGTTTCTTAGGATGGCCTCCTTCATAACAAGCAGAGGGCCCAACAGTGGTTTTTGAATTACCTGAGTGGTTACATTGGCATGACCTCCTTCATGATAAGCAAAGGGTCAAATCCCCAAGTGTTAACATTGTGTTTGAGAAACGTTGTCATTGATATACAGATTTGAGAGATAGTGTTTTTAAAAGAGTTTCATTCAATGATAAACCAAGGCTAAAAACAGTTTGGTGACATGTTCCCCTAAATTTCTGAGCGAAATACATAGCACATGCAGAAAACTGGTTCAAAAGACAAATCTTCAAATGATGTAGCAGAGAGGAAAGAGAACTTTTGTGTTTACAGTGCCTCCTTCAAAGCAATGGCAGATGGCAAAAACATATAGTTTTTCAAGTGCCTCCCTCAGTAATAAGTAGAGGGCACTCAGTGTATTTAAAGCGCTTTTTTGAAGGAAAAGAGCAGTTTGTTAAAAGTCTAAACAATTCTATTTTCCTCACCTCCTTCAGTACTGAATAGACACATGGTACAAATTTGAATTTTCAAGAAGGTTTTTCCATCCAAGGATAAACAGAACGCCCACCTCATTTTAAAGAAGCCTCCTTCAATCATAAGTAGAGGACAACACTTTGCTTATAGTGCTAAACCTTTCATTAAAAAGCGGAGAATGGGTTAAAGAATTTTTTAAACGAAGGGCTAAGGTTCAAAGGCTAGCAGAGATAAGCAAGACACAACTTGTTCATAGGACTAAAATTTGGTTGAAGAAGACCTTCTTTAATGATAAACAATAGATAAACATAGTAAGTATGAAAAAGCCTCCTTCATGACAAGCAGAGGGCTTAAAATATCGTTTTGAGATGCCTCCTACAATAATGAGCAGAAGTCCTAGTTTTTGGTAAAAGGTAGCCTCTTTCAAAAACATTAACACAATCATCATAAAGGGTTTTTCTTCCAAAAGGAAAATGGGTGCCCACCTATGTTTTTTCAAAAAACACAAAGGCAAAATTGTAAAATCACCAAAGGAAGGGAAAAAAACATTCAAAAGCATTTTAAAAGAGATATAAAAATCTCTCAAAGTGGACGTTTTACATTCTATTTTGCAACTGACAGAAGAGAGAATGATTTTTTTGAACCCTGGGCAAGTTATTATGCAATTTTTTTAAGACGCGACGCGCCTGTAGCAAGACGCGACGCACCTGTAGCGTCCCTTCGAAGGTTTTTTCAAATGGCGCGACACACCCATTTTATCCAACCAACCTGCCCTGCCCAGCGTTCAGAAGGCACCCGGCCCGACACACAGCAATGTGCAGGTGCTATGGGCCTGTGCACAAGAGCATAGCGCCTCTCAAGAGGCCTCCAAATTACCAAGATTTCAAATTTTTACTTAGGTTTTGCTTTTTTCAAACACAACAAGGAGTTTTCAAAGGTATTTTTCATCTATTTACACCTTAGTTTTTGAATCTTTGAGCACTTGGAAAGTCAAATTTAAGGGAGAAAACAGTGTTTTAGAAGGAGAAGGCCTATTTCATTTTGAAGAACCTGTTTGCTAAGTGGGTAAAGAAGAAAGCACAAAACCAAAATGCCTCCAAAGAAGAAAGGGCTTAAGAAGGGAGGTCATCACAATAGGTTTGAACCTACCACTACTCAAGAGCTCACTGCCTCCCCTTCAGTCTTGTCTTGCTTTCAAGAGGTTGGCTGCCTTGAATTTTGTAAAAAAATCCAAGAAGTCACTAGCCACCTTTTCTTGACTGAGCTTTTTTGCCTAAGACTAGATGGAAAACAAGTTCACCTAGCAGGTCTGGACTTTAAACTCACTCCTAAGGCTGTCTCCAAAGCAACTAAGATCCCCAATATAGGAGAAAAGTGGTTCAAACAAGAATACCTGGATTTAAATCACTATAAACCCTTCCTAAAACCAGACCATCAGGATGCTTGCCAAGCTATATTTCCTTTTTCTCACTTATTGAGCAACTATGCCCCCCTCATTAAAGTTATCATGAAATATTTCACATGTGAAGGGAGATTTTCCCGAATTTATTCCTATCACATCAGGCTTCTCATGCATTTCACAAGAACTCAGCTGCTGAATCTCCCTTTCTTCCTCTGCAATATCATAGACAAAATGGCCTCATCTATCCAAAATAAGCCCTCTGCTCAGCAAAAAGCTAGTCTTTTTCATCATTCTCTTATCAAAATCATCATCCTTCATCAGCTTGAAAAGAAAGGAGTTTCTTGGGAAACTTTCATTTCTCATCCGGATTTTACTACTACCTCTTCATCTCATGGCCTATCTCATATGTCCTCCTCACCCTCCACTCACTATGTCTCCCCCTCATCTAGTCAATCTACCCCTACAAAGAAAACATCACCCATGATTGATAGTGAAAGTGAAGAGTGCAGTGAAAGAAAACAAGGAGGTAGTAATGATGAAGAAAAAAGTAGCCCTCAGCAGAGCAATGACCATGAGCATACTAATGATGGTGAAGAGAGCTCACCAAAAGATAAGGAAGTCAGGGGCAGTCAGCATAACAGTGATGGAGGAGATACTAGTGATGATGAGGAACATAGTGATACTCAACAAAGTAGAGAACATGAAGTCATTGGCAATCAACAAAGCAGTGAGGAAGGAGCTAGTGATACTGAAGAACAAAGTAGCCCTCAGCAGAGCAATGAACATGAGCATGGGGACAACCCACATACAACTAGTGATGATGAAGAACAAACTAAAGAGCAGAAGGTTAGTGATGATGAGGAACAAAGGGAAGAGGTTCAAAGCAGTGAGGAGAAAGAGAGTGACAGACAGCATGAAAGAAATCAAAGAGAAAGTAAGCATAGTGACAATCAGCAACACAGTGATCATGAAGACAATCCTCAAGGGAAAAGTGAGGAAATAAATGTAGGTGATAGCCAACAAGAAAGCAATCCACAGACAGGCACTGAATATAGTCAAGCAGCAAAAGGAGATGATAAAACTGAGAGCCCTAAAGAGCATACTCTAAACAACACTGATGAGGTTGAAGGCAACACACAAGAAGAAGTTCAATACAGTGATGGTAAGGTTGGCAGGCTAGAACAATTTCAAAATAGTGAGGAGGGTAAACAAGGCAGTCCTAAAGACAGTCATGATAAAGCAGAAGCAGTGAACATGATAGCCCTCAAGCGGACAAGGCACAAAATAGTGAACAATCTAAGGGCGATAGCATGAAACAAAAAGAGCCAAACAGCCCCAATGACAGTCAAGATCAAATCAAAGACAGTAAGCAAGGCAGCCCAAAAGAAGACAGTAAAAACATAGAGCATGAAGAGAGTTCTCAAAAGCATGTGATAGCTGCCTCTGCTAGGCAAGGGGCCATGACTCTTTCTCCAAAAGTGGTGAAGCCTAAGACCACTAAATCTACAAAGAAGAAGACTATTCAAGCTATAACTACTAATGTTACTAGAGCACTTCGAAGTAGAGGCAAGTTGCCCAAGAGGCCTATCATTAAAGTGCCAAAGAGAACAAGAGCAAAGAAGGCTATCCAAAGCAAAGGCAAAGAAAAATTTGAACAGCAGAAGAATAGCCATGAACAAGAAAGAGAGTTTGACATCATACAAATAGACAGTGATGTTGGAGATGACGAAGCCAGAATCCTTGAGTCACTTTTACAAAACATAGAAGCCCAAATCCAGGACTTAGAAACTGATCTAGAAAGGTCGAAGGACCTCATACACTTTCTACAAATGAAAAATAGACAAATGAGAGGGCTAATGGCAATCTATGAGGCCCGGGCATTCAAATACCAAAGGGGGGCACACAAAGCACAAGTTAAAATTGAAGAGTATATGGGTGAATTTGATGATACTGAGGAAGAGGAGCAACCAATAAGAAAAATTCCTAGGACTATGGGTCTTAAGAAAGCTTTGGAGAAACAAAGGGAAGAAGAAGCAGCCCTTGCTCGATCATATCCTCTCACACAGTTGCTTGCCCAAGAGATAGAAAATGATAAAGAATCATGGCTTGAAAGAGAAAACAAGAATTTGGAGGACAAATTAGACAAGGAAAACAAATACTTGGGTTTGCAAAGGAATATGACCGAGCATTACAAGAAATTGAATCAATTTTCCCGAAGAAAACTCAAAATTGCCCAAGAAAAGCTCAAAACTGCCCAAAGGAGGCGCCCAGTGAAAAAAGGGGAAAAAGACATATCTAGGCTTAGAATCTTGGCTTCAACTTCCTTGCATGTTTCTAGAAACCCATAAGGGGTTCAGTCACCAAAATTGAGCAATTTTGGACATGATCTTATTGTTTGTGATCTTGTTGTTTGTGATTTTTAGGACTAATTGCACATTTTTCTAGGCACTTCCATGTTTGTTAGGAGCATCCTCAGCTCATGAAAGTTAGTTTTTTGGATGCATTAAATTTTGGGGCATCTAATCACAAATTTTCAGATCAAAATAAGGTTTATTGGTCCCCCAAAGAGGCGAAAAACAGTCAAAATTCACCTTTCTGCCTCAAATATCAGCAGGTCAGACCCTCCTGGGTTTTTTCACTCAGTCCACTTTTTGACAGACTTCTAGGGATCATTTTGTGAAAAATCAAGTAGTTCCAAAAACTAGACATCTAGGGCTTTCCAAAGAGCCATCACGGGCCTCGTTTTGACTTCTGGAAGTCCCTCAAAAGTCCTCTGCAAAACAGACTTTTTTCTACTGCTACGCTCCTGTAGGATTTTTCTAAAAAGACAGTTTTCTGAAGGTGGCCATCCAAATGTGCGGTAAGAAATTTTTAACTCCATGTCAGATATTAAAAGTCAATTTTCTTTCTATTTTTAGCTTAAATAGATATTTTTGAAGATATTTTGTGCCTTAGGCTTTGCAAAGCCTCAAGGACAAAATCAGATATTTGTATTAGGCCAATGGCCTTCTAGTTGCTTTAAGAGGGTTTCCTCCTTTATCCAAGAGGATTCATTGTAACCAGAGGGAGAACTTGATTTATAGAGAGCAATACATAGCAATATGAGCTTTGAAGAAATACTTGTCTTATGAAGTGTATGATCTCTTGCTTGACTTTGATGGTGGAGGAGGATTTTATGTAGGATTCCATGGCTAGGTGAATGGTATTGTGTTCCTTATCTGTTATGTTTTCTTAGTTTATCATACATGTTTTCATGCTTCTTGCTTGTTGTAATTCAGTAAAGAGTAACTTTGAGATATGCCCATGGAGGCACCTCAAATTTCTTGATTCATTACAGCTTAAATGTTTTCATCTTTCTTGGTTAAGTCAAAGAATTCTTAATTGCTCTTTGGTACCCTAAGAACTTGTTATCAGTTTCATTAATAGTTATTATGTATGTTGTCTAGTATGATTCACGGTATGCCTTGCTTACTCATAGCTAATCAAAACTCCATTTATAAAATCTCTCTCTGAATTATTGGTTGTTTTAGTTAAATCAAAGAGATCTTGTTTCGATCTCGCCCTTTGTCCATGCTTTGAAGTCTTATTTCAAAAGTTCCCTATAGCTTAAGATATGATGTTTAGGAGTTCCCTCTTCATAAATTGAGTTGTTTGTTTATCTTATATGTTTTCCCAAAAGTCTGAAGGTGATTTTCCCAAATTTAGAAGGCCTTATACTTCTATGTATCACTGGATTGTTTATTTTCTGCATCTATCAGTTTTAGTTTCGTTCATAGAGATTAATAGTCAGCCCTAACTCATGAATTCTTGATGTTTAACTATTTATGCTTAAAATCTCTTTATCCTTCACAAACTTAATTTCCATCTCATTTCACTTTCACCCAAAGAATCCATTTACCTCGACCAAATCGGCCCTGCAGTAATACCTTGTCCATCATTAAGACAATCTTGACCTCATCTGACTCCATAGCCCAATTGATTCAACGAACTCTTTATCTATTTTTGTCCTTTTGATTAGTTCCCCTCAAAAACACAAAACAAACCAAAACATACTTAACAACTAGCGTAAAATCAAATATACAGAAGCAAACAAGTTTACATCCTTTGCATAATAAAGAGAGCCCTCTCTGAGTCCAGGAAGGCTAGGTCCTAGGGCTACAAAGCTTGGTCTGATGTTACCCTGTCATTTGGTCTACCAATCTGCCAAATCACGGGACTCCAACACATTCTATCAACCTTTTTTATTTATACTCTACCTTATTATCATATGGCGGATTTTGATTGAGAGCCTTCTGAGTAGCTTTAACTACATTATAATCGTTTTCGTTCATTACGTCACAGGTACACTATAAAGTATTTATATTCTAGTTATGGAACTTCTTGTGGTTTAGGTAGCCGAGAGTACTTTGAGGTCTATTCAGCATCCTTATGATAGTGACTCGAGTCCCTAAAGATCTGGATGAAAAGGATACAACAACACTTGGACCTGGACTATAAGGATTTTTCGATTGCAGGGAGATGTGGCATCGACTGTTGGATGGGATTGCATGGAGAGGTTGGAATCAATTACTGGTAGAGGAATGGAGATTCATATAAATTATAGTTTTGAAGAGGAATTTATTATGAGGTACTTTATTAGTGATTTAACACATAAAAACCATGTAGATTGCCGATAATACATTTTTCCTACGGCTTGAATCACAAAGGACTATCAATCCAACGTAATAGGAACAAACATGTGAGAATATATATTTACTTTTTCCACCATCACGAATCTATGTTTTAATAATTTAAGTTTAGATTAGTGTTGTGTCGAAGTTCGTTGTGTGGAGGGCCTCCGCACAATAAATATTTTATAAGGACCACCACCAATTTTCTGCACAAAAACCTTCCACACAATGAACTTTTTGTAGGGACCACCACCAATATTTCGCTCCGCACAAAAAAAATTTGCACAATACTAACGTAAAATTAAATGCCAAAGAATAATCTACAAATAATTTTGGGGAATAAAAAATACTTGATATATAGAAAGCAGAAAACTATGAATGCACATACTTGAAACATTGGCGCAACGTAGAAATAAATATTAGAAAATGGGAAGAAATGTTGGAAACTGCTTTCTTTAATATCGATAATTCTATGATTCCTCTATATAATTGTGCGGAAAATTGATGCCAATATTTTAACATTACATAGCTTCGATGAGGTACTAATGTGCATATTTTATTTTCCTCATTTTTTTGATGATAAAGTTACTCAAAATAATACACAATAAGAGTGATAAGAACCGAAGCTTTTCCTATAGCAGATCAGGTTTGAGTAGTGTCCTATATAGTTGAAGAGAAACCACCTGGAGTGATTCTTGTCTTATCACAATGTAGTACCATGGCAATACATTTTTTTAGTCTACAAATCAATTGTGCATAGAAATAGTTTTATTATTTAAAAATTAAAATTGAGTGTGAAGAGACTATATTTGTGTTCAGTAAAGAATATGCTTATTAGCTTTGAGGTGTAAGTAATCTCATTTATTTTAAATGAGTATTTAACACAATTCTGATGATAACATATTAATTAGTTCTTCCATCTCAAACTTAAACTTAATCTAGTTAAAAAAAACTTGTTTTAATTTTAAAAATGAGGATGAAATCTTATATGATACTAAAATGGTGGAGTGAACTAATATTTCAAGAATGCCTCAATATTGTACTTGTATTAAGTCACTCTTCCATGGATATTGAAGCATATTCAGTATTTCTTTATATTTCAATGTCGATTTCCATGTACATGGATTGTATGAAAAGTTCGAATGTTTTAAGAGAGTGAGCTAGATAATTGCAGGCATTGTCTTTAAAAACATATTTTTGTGTTTAGGGATTGTATTCAAATCTTCACAGAAATTCATTGTACTTATTCTAAATGAGTATGTGTGGGTATTGAAATGGTTTTAATATCACTTTCTTTGTATATTCATTGTATTGAAAATTTGAATACTTCAAAGGAGGCACCTAGATAGTGAAATACCCGCATTGTTTTAAGATTCTTTGATGAAACATTTTAGTGATAAAAAGATTGATAGATGAGCAGAGAGAGAGACTGTTTGCACACACAACAAAAGTCACACATTTTTTTTATCATATAAATTAGTTACATATATAACAATTAGATCACCGAATTCTAGATAATAAGAACCGAAGAAGGTGGATGTATGACTCATATACAACTCACACACAAAGGAAAATAACTACTTCTAGAATGACTTCTAGGGACTCACAATGCCAACTCACAACACATGGAAGAATTACTTCCAATACCCTTCCATAATGCTTACATGGAAAATATAGAAACATACACATTACGACGATAAATGAATCTTTGTTTAACTGGTCTTCATAAACAATCACATCCACTCAGGAATACCACAAACATCAATCTTTTTTCACCACCACATCTTCAAGTTGTCACTTGACCTCCATTTAAAATATCATTGATGAACTTTGTAGAATTGACGCTTCTTGACTACCCCAAAGAATAGCCTAGACACCGAATATCTCTATGGACATGGTTCCATCCTAATAGTATGCATAGAAATACATACTTCTAGTTATATAGGTAAGTTGTCTATGTATTGAGCTTATCCAACATTCCATGATACAACTGACCTTTTTTTACATCATCACTCTTACATACTCACAAAAATATCATGTAACTGATGCTCTTAAAGCCTAAAGCACAACAAGATCCATCAGCATATTAAAAATTCACACAATCAAATTAGAGATATGTTCTCTCAGCATCAAAGAACATTGAGAACCACTAATTAAATTATATTCCTTTGTTCATTAAATGGTTATGTATCTTTACCCAAAAAAAATGAGGAAAAACAACAAAAATAATTACGCAATTTTGTCCACTATATATGTTTCTACCACAATCCTTTCTTCTCATCTTGGTTCAATCTTCATATTCGAGTTTCTTGTCATAACTCGGACCACAAAGAAATGGGTTGAAATCAGTAGAGAAATCGTAGAAGTTCTTCCACATATCGGCTTGGTTATTGAGATGTGTTGTAGATGCTCCCATCTGTTTATTGGATTTTGACCGACTTCTACCTAGAACTTGTTTTGATGTAATTTTGAACCATATTCATATTCCATGACCTTTCTGAAGATCAAATCAAGGTTTGAAATCTCATGTGTGAACATGGAAACTGCACAGCAAGGCGAACATGGAAATGTTTAAAGGCGGCATTGATGTGGAAATTGAACTCGGAGGCATTAATCGTATCGCTATGCTTTCCTCCGATGCTTGCCACTTCTTTCGTGCACCACCTACACATGACCCCACCATTATTTCAGCGATCTAGATGTGTAAGTACCATGTAAACAATATCCTGATCGTGTTGTGATGGCAAACTCGTCTTGTTTCCATTTCACACACACAACGCCACACGAGACTGCCACAATGGCCACTCTGCTCCAACACAGGTTGGTTTTTAGTTTCAAAGAATGCAAGTTGATCCTTGCAACAAGTTTTTAATTGAAGCTCATACTTCCACAATGGCCATTATGCTCCAATGCACGTTGGTTTTTAGTTTCAGAGAACACAAGTTGATCCTTGCAACAAGTTTGCAATTGAAGCTGTGATAGCGACCACGCGTGCATCTCTTAACCTCATTGTCCAAAATATCATTTAGAGACACCATTGAATTTACATCGTTTCAGAATATGACATGATGCAGACATCGACATTCGAATGGGAATTATAAACATCCACAAGATGGTGGAGGAAATGGAGCGCTTCAACTTCCATTGCTGTAAGCTCATTCCAACATAGCATTGGTTGATGCCACTGAGGATTTTTGTTGTCCCTAGTGTGTGCATGCCTTCATAGGTTGATTCTCATAGAATGTAAAGTTTGTAGATCCCACCACATGGGACCAGTGAAGATAAGCCGTGCCAATGTTCGTCTCGAAAAAGTTAAGCCCTGGAATTGATTTCATTTTTCCAACGAACAACGCAAATTGACCATGTATACATAAAGGATCCTCATAAAATTGTCTGCCAATACATGCATGTATACACACAACAACGCTGTAACAGTAGGAAAATAAACACCCACAGTTAAAGTAATCTATGTACTTGCACACACTTTACCCTAAATTAATTATTTACATGGGATCAATTATTAGAATGTCCACACCTTCCTGGCCCTCTCTGGGGGGTCAAGCTGATCTAGCTCTGATACCATGATAGAAAAATTGATAGATTAACAGAGAGCAAGAATTTTTGCACACACAACACAAATCTCACAATGTTTTTTAATCACCTAAATTAGTTACATATATGACAATTAGATCACCTACTTCTAGATGATAAGGTCTAAAGAAGGTAGATTTATGACTCATAGAAAACTCGGGCACATAGGGAAATAACTACTTCTATAATGACATATACAGACTCACAATGACAACTCACAACACATGAAAGCATTACTTCCAATATTTAGATATATCACATTGTTGAAAAATTATTGTGTAATACATACCTGTGTATTAAAAAGCAACACTAAAATCATTTCAGAACACATTAAATTTTTTTAACAGAATTGGTAGCTTCGACCTGCAGACAAGTCAATTATCGTCCATTGCAGGGACCACGAGTTAGCCAATTTAAATTAAGGAGATGATATAGTTGTAGCTAACAACTACACCAATGATAGTTCGTGTGCGATGAAACTTTTGCTCCCATCTCAAACTGTGGCTCAACTAACGAAATAACAAGCAGTGCGGAGAGATTAGTTTCGAAAATAGCCAATGAATTTCCGCACAACGACGGACTTCCACACTTGCTTTCATATCAACGTTACCCAACTATGCTCATCGAGTTCCGATGTGCGACAAATTAAATTATTAATATTTCTATATGTTCTTTTTGTTTTTTATGTTTAGCCTCATCTCTTCGCCTGAGTAAAGGACCTACAACCATTTTAGTTCTAGTATTATTGGACATAACAGTAGCATAAGCATTTTAGTTCTAGTATTATTGGATATAACAGTAAAATAACAGTCTGAATGTTAGTGTGAGTGTTGAGAGCACTCACCAATAAAATAATTATTTAGAAAATTAATTTTTATTTTTATTTTTAAATGAATTGTCAAGACTCATAAATGTTATATGTCCTATAAGAATTAATTGAGCCAAGTGAAAATTAGAAATTAAATTTACAAAAAAATTAAAAAATAGTTTTAAATTTATTAGAGAATAAAAATATTAATCGTATTCCCACAACTTTGATTAAAATTACAATAAACTATGAGAAAATATTAAAAGTCAATGCACATCCATGCAAGACTAATGCTATAGTCCCGATGAGCCACGGACTAACAAAATTATACACAAATTTAACATTTGAAATATCTAGCACCAAAATGAGATACAAGATTGAACTAATTGTTTTAGAGTTGTATCCTGATGCACCAAAATGATATACAAAGATTGAATTAATTGTTTTGAGGTTGTTTTTTAGTGCCGATTTTTGGAATTTTAGGTACATTAATCTCGTAAAACAATTTGAGATAAAATCTAGGTTTTTGTTATTTAAACTGGTTTTTTCACTCTATATATAGATTCAGCACCCTCAAAAACCTCTATTATGCAAGATTAGCAATCAAATTTCTCTTTTCAATAAATTATTGCTAAATTTTAGAAAATTTACACCAAAAAAAAACACTGTAAAAAGCCGTCAAAAAAATCTCATAAAGATGTTTGGCATAAAAACATCCTTCCAAACATCCATCAGGGCCCTTGCATTAGTCACGTTGTAACCAATTACGGAAAAGCCACTCAGCGTTCTGGGAACTGTGATGACATCATCTCGTTTTAACCCTAAATCCTACCGATGCGACACGTACTTTATAAAAAATCTGAATTTAGCAACTGCTGTCGATTTTATTTGTAACTGCCATAACGCCAATGGTACTCCGGTTCTGTATTTTTCGGGATCGATATTAGAGTTGACTGCCGTAACGCCTTGGTGTACTAGTAACTACGGTTCTGTATTTTTTCGGGATCGATATTAGAGTTGACTGCCGTAACGCCAAGTGTGTACTAGTAACTACGGTTCTGTATTTTTCGGGATCGATATTAGAGTTGACAATCAAAGTACCTACGTTGGTTGCAGGTTGCGGATCTTTAGAAACTCAGAAACTTTTGGCAGGTCATTGATCGCAGAGTGAAACTCCAACCTTTCTCCTTTGTAGATTATTTTCCAACGGATATTTCATCGACGCCAATAAGCAAATAGGAGATGCGCAGGGCTGGTGGCGTGCTCAATCGGAATTTTTTTTTGAAGCGAAGGCAGTACGAATTCTAGTGCGATTTTCTCCTTTTGTTTTAGAGATCAGAATCCCATCTACACTGTCGACATCAGAGTTTCTAGATTCTGTATTGCCGTATGGTTACCTGGTTATAATTCCAATATAAAAGCCCCCATTCTTTAATATATAGAAAGCAACTTTTTAGGTTTTAAAAAGCAACATTGGATGGGTCTTGGAATCACATGCCGTTCAGAGTTGAGCCTGAATCTCAGGGATGGCATGCACAAGCAATGCCTGAAGTAACGTTGAAAGTGTCCATAGTTTGTTGGCTCTGTTTTCATTACAAGTAATGTACGAAATCAATCTAATAGGTTGCAGGGATCTTTCATCATCTCTAATTATACACCAAATATTGCACGCGTAATTCCACCCACTGTTTTTACCTTATATCCCACATCCACTCTATCCATCCATTTTCCTTAAAATAAGGAAAATGGCTGCATTCAGAATAGACCAAGGTCGCATATAGATCCTTAGCACTCATTAATTTTCCATTTATAATTTTTTTTTAAGTAAGGAAATTGATAGAATGATATATAATCAACTTATATTTATCTTAATTTTAGTTCTATTAAATGCCTAAAAGTAATTAAATCTTTCAAGATGCAAGTTTATTATTTTGAAACATAATTTGATAAGATGTTTATGTCTTGAAAATTTTGCGACATCCTTGTTAAAATAGATCTATATTATTTCTCTATATTATTGTTTATGATTATATAATTTTCACATTTATCTATATAGATATATTCTTATTTATAGTTTTATTAAAGTCTTAATATTTTATTTTTTCTAAATAAGATTGATTTATTAATTTTGTGCATAATACACATTTCGAAGTTGTCATCCGAGTTGCTATGCTAGCCAATTCCGAAGCAAGCATAGTTTAGAAAAGAAAAAATATGACCGTTCCAATTGGAGAAACTGGTCAAAAAATTGTTATCGAACAGTGCATAAAAAACATGATATCTGAAAGGTGAAACAACACAGAGAGAGGAAACCTCTCAATTCTAAGGTTGCATGGCATGCTACTTGTCATGAGGTTGAGGCAGTGGCTCTTTGATGATGAGACACTTGTACTCGTCCGACGTATCCTCATCCTTCTTCGATTGTTGCACATTGGGCTCAGGCGTATTGGCGGAATGCACATGGTTGTCGCTGCCTTCCCTCTTGTCATCTACTGAATGCCCTGGACTGCCGCTGTCACTGCTTTCACTACTGGAAGAATGCACACCTGTTTTGACAGGTAACGCCTCAGATTTTCGGGAATGCTGAGGGGGAGTAGGGGAGATGGTATATTTCCTAAAACGCTTTCACGAACTAGAGCTAGATGGAGCTTCCTGAAGCGCACAATGAGGGTGGTGGTGACTCGAGGGTGGTCCAAGGTGCAGTCATACTAAAACAGGTATGATGCCAAATTATGCTCAGGAGGAGGGGGACGACTATCCTCAAGGATGGAAACGGGCAGGAGAGGATTGACCTCTGCCACGACCCCGACGACATCTCATTCTATGCCTTCGCGGCATGGTCAAGTAGGAGGGAGCTGATACACGGGTAAAGGCAGAGAGGAGACCAAAGGCCGGAGGTGGCGAGGCGAGTGGAGCTTGAAGGTCACAGAGGAGCTTTAAGCTGCAATAGGCAACAAGAGACGAGAGACTACTGGAGGTAAATGGCAGCGAAGAGGTGGAGGGTGCCATGAAATAGCGCGCAAGCTCGCCGACCGGACAGACATCAATGCGGGAGACCCAGGCATTAGTTGTGTCGTGAGGCCAACAGCTGGAAGTATTAAAAGCAGAAGGACGGCCGCCATGTGTGGCCATGTGGCTAGGCCAGATGCCATGCTGAGGAGCCGCTACATCCTTATTCCAATTGAACACACGCATCCGAGGTATTAAAGTCTTAATATTATGTTTTATAGATTTTTAATTTAATTTTTAATATGATATGTATATTATTAATGGTTCAATTATATATATTTTCCAAAAAAACATTTATTGTAAATATCCAATTTTTATATAGTTATTTATTAAAATTAGATATGCTTTCAAATATAATTGTGAGGAATATTAATCATTATTTATAGTCCCTTTCAAGGTAGTACTATCACAATTCATTTTCTTGTTCACTATTATTACTTTAGTATTGACCTATGCAAGTTATAATGTCTAACTTTTAAAAATATATATTTAGTTTTAAATTTTATTTAAAAGAATATTTTTCAAAAATAATAACTTGAAATTCTTATTATAGCCTTGCACAATACAATTCCATGTAAATAACTCCCTCACATCTTTTTTTTGCTATAATTTATGGATATACTATATTCATGCCATGACTATTTAGCCAATGATTTTCTATTGCGATGCTTTAACTACCCATAATATAAATCTTATTTGTGCAATGATTTTTAATCATAATGCTTTGTAGTAAAACCACCCATAATATAAATCCTTGAAAATAGCCTATATTTTTTTTAGAAGAAAAAAAAATTGGAATATCTATTAAGAGAAAAATCCCAGTACATATACTCCATATCATCCATGTTAATATCCATATTTAAAACCTATACCTTGAGAAGAAATTCATACAAAAACGTAAAAGAGATTCATACAGACATGTAAAATAGTTGTTATCTTTCAACCAAACATGTAAAATAGTTGTTATCTTTCATCTAATCCACCTAACAAGAGAGACGCAATAAAAAATTTGTTACAAAAAAGTACTGCAAACTAGAAATAAGCATAAACTAGTAGTCCTACGAAGATCAAAAATATGTAAAATGTTGAGGCCAAAAAACTAGTAGCTCATAGATCGATTTCACTCTCTTCAACCCCCCATCTTCAACACATAACATGTAGTGTAGATAACCTGAAGAAGCCAACAATCCTCTCTTTGATAATCCATATGCCACTAAATTCAATTCCCTATACACTTGCTTGAAAGATATCCACAAAGGTTTACTTCAATAACTTTATGCCATTTGTCCAATTAGCTAAATTGGGAGGAGAAAACGTAGACCGCCCAAAGACTACTTTGAAAATGGTTCTAGAGTCCCCATAGAATCCTAAAATACATCAGTCCCCAAAGGGCTAAGACTTCAACTGTGGAATTCGTACCCTTCCCCACATGTTAGAAAATAAAATAATGTATTTATGGAATCATTCTCAACCAAGCTTCGTAATCACATCTTACACTCTGGACTGCATCATCGAAAAAAATCGTTGGGAAAGCCACTTGTAAATGATAAGTAATCAACCTGGGAATTTTATCAGCATGTTCAAATCTCCACCCATTCACCAAAATGCATGAATAAATTATGAATATATTTAAAGGTTTTTCCTTGAAGATCAATGAATTTCTTGCATGCCATATCTACCATGATGCATACAGAGGAAGTGTTTGTATTTTCTCCTCCCACTAAAACACCATTGGTGACATGATTCAAGGGAGTCGAAAGGAAAAATCTTGGGGATTTCGACATATTCAATAACTCGTTAGTCTCATGGCACTATATGAACAAGTGTAATACACTTTCCTAATTTTTCCTACACAAAGAACACCAACCCGGTCCCTGGAAACCCCTAAAGAATTTTATTTTTCCCATGTAAGAATTTTATTTTTCCATGTGAGCCAGCAAAAAATTATAATATTCAAGGGCACGTCCCAGTTGTAAGATTTCTTGTACCAACACAAATCAGTCAAAGGATTGATCCTACATGAAATATATGTGTGTGTGTGACCATCACCGATCCATTATGTATAGCTCCATTCCAGGCTAAAGTATCACCCCTAGACTTTCTAATTAACCCAAAAAACTAAATATCATATACAAATTGATGTCAAGACTCTGCATATACACCTGGAAAGCTAATCTATACAACATTGTTCTATGACCAATACAGAAAAGCATCGTGCCAATGTATAATTTCCCGATCCAGGAAGAAATTAACTAATTTTTCATGCAGTGTTGATAATCCCAATGACGAGGTTTTGTAAAATTCCAACTCTAAGAATTTTGTTGATGTCGATCAAAATTTTATCGTCATTATCAAAATACCATTGTATTTTTTCAAAAAATCATCTAGTAACTTTATATAAACTCTTACATATGTAGGAACCATTCCTCACACCAATCACACCCATTCTGTACCATTCCAATATATCCTTACATTTCAAATATTTGTCCAGAATAATAATCTTCCATATACCACTGCGGAAGAGGGACCTCCATAATTATTTCGTTAATAAATCCCAACCAAAATTCTTTCTATCCAATATGCCCCATCCACCTAAATCTTTGCCTCTTGTAAGAGGGTGAAAATAGACCAAGTGAATTTTTTTGCACCTCCTTGGACCATGACCAAATGAAATGAGCCATGATAGCTTTAATCTTATTTATAATATTCATTCAAATCTAAAATAAGTGCATCCAATATACTGATATCTGTTTCAAAACATATTGAATTAAAGTGTACCTACCTCAGAGAAAGCCAAAGGTGCATACACAAGGATAATCAGTTCTAAAACTTATTCAAAATCTCACTCGAGTCTGAAATCTTATATTTATTGGGTTTCAATCTGAAACTCAAACATGTGATACTATCCTTAATGTGGGAGACCTCAACATTGAATAACCTAGCAATATTATCAATCGCCTCCATATCACGAGAGGAATGAATCAAAATATATTTTTTACGATTCATAATCAAACGTGATGTTGCACCATATATTTTTAGGATGGAATTTAAATTCATCCATTGTGCCTAAGAGACTTTACCAAAGGTAAGTACATCGTCAACAAAAAATAGATGTGTGACAAAGACATGGCGAGATACTTATAACCCATAAAATTCTCCCTACATATGGGCCTCCCTAATATTCTTTGTCAACCTATCCATGGCTAAAATTAATAATATCTGTGAAAAATAACACCCCTATCAAAGTCCTCTGTTGGCCCAGAAGAAATTTGATGGGAAGCCATTAATCAACACTACAAAATTAACAGAAGATACACATGTCATTATCCAGCCTACATTATCTGCAGAAAGCCATTTTTTTGTAAAAATCAACCAGATATAGGACCAATCTACACAACTATAGGCCTTATGCAAATCTAATTACATAATCAAAGGTTATTTCCTCTTTGTATGGATGGAGTGCAAACATTCTTGCACAATAGAAACAACATCATGTATTTAGCACCTAGATGGGAACCTGAATTATTCTAGAGTAATATGTTTTGACAGGGATTCCCTGTATTTAAGAAAATAACATATTTACTTAATCAAATATCTTGTATTTAAGTGACTCCTTGTATTTAAGTAAATAGCTTGTATTTAAGTAAATGGCATATTTTTTCATTAATTACCAATCACCACCAATCATAATTTATACAAGTATTTGCATAAAATTTATAGGAATAGTGTGCAAATAAATCAAATTACCATGAGTTTTTGTCCACCATTATTTATGTATTCTCGAACACTTTAATAAGTAGGAGTAAAAATGTTAATGTGCAGACTTACTAGTGTTTACGACCCACCAATATGTATGCAAGTCCTTGTAATGGATTACACCACTTCAAATATCAATTCATTAGTCCCTACCAAGGCATGACTATAGTAATGGATTTGATTTTTAACCACCATTAGTTCGTCGTGGACCAAAATAAATATGCAATTTTTCTAAGAGCATAATTTATAACTTTAATGGTAGGGACAAAGCATAATTTCCTACTTTTTCAATAACTAAGTTTCCCTACAATACATGTTTCAATTTATATGATCAAAATTATCTTAATTTATAATTGCTATTTTATTTTGTATATACTTGACATTTCTATATTTAGAAATATTTTTATTTTTGGTTATACATCTATTAATCAATTTATTGAGTTTTATATGTTTGTTATAAAATGATATAGGCCTAAGACTAAGCTTGCTTAAAACCTGGGATTTACTTTGTATATAATGTGCTATGAATTGAAACTGCACTTTGCAATAGTTCATAAGACCTCTTTAAACCTATTAAAACCCACTGCTACTCATTGCAAACTTATATGCCACAGCTCCTATCAATCCAACTTGATTTCCTTCTCTATCAGAGCCCTGCAACAACCTTATCATACCAATTTTATAAAGTAAAAAAAATCCCAATTTCCACTTGATAATCGTCGGAGCCAAGCCTATGAGTTATCGGATCAAAACCCAAATAAACTCTTCACTGTATGCACCTTCAACATTTAAACGCATAAACTTACCATTATCACCCTTCGCTTCTTTACATGGCCACTTCACGTGACTGATGCTTCCTTCGTGAATCCTCATCACAAGTTCCTCATCTCAATACTTGTTGAACCTCAAAACTATTCATACTTTGACACCCTTTTTCATCATATATTCCTTCCTTTTTCACAAATTCATGAGTCCAATCAATGATAATTGAAATATTCCATACCAAAGAAAGCATTTAATGATCTCTACTTTATATTGTGACATTTCTTGTTATTTTGATGAATTTCTGTAACTAGCTACATAATGTGTGCAGTTCTCTAGCTAATCGTTGTTTCCGCAGCTACTATTATGGTTCGACAGGTTTCAAGAAGAAAATAAGGGAATGGGTCACATGGGTCTCTCAGGAATGATCCACACATGGATTGTATCCCATCCATATGTTCAAAATAAAAAATAAAACGTGCTTATGTTCGTGGTCAAAGGTCGGTCAAGGAATAGAACCAGTGAACGAGATACTCTCGATTTGATCTGACGTAGCAAATCGAGCGAAAACCACTAAGAATTTGTTTTTGTTCATGATTTTAAAAACCAGTTCTAATCGTTATCTATAAGTGGAAATTCTTAAGGCAGTTGAATCCAAAACTTGTTTAAATACTGATCGTTTTGAAACTGGAGATAGTCTTATTTTTTATAATACAATGTATGCCTTTAAAACTTAGTTTTTGATAATAAGAAGACCAGTTCGAGCCTTTCATATGCAAGTAGTCAATTAGATTTTCAACACTTCTGCTGCAGAGGGCCCCTACACAAAAAGGAGGTTTTGTTAGTTTTTTTTATTTTGAATTTCGTTATTTCATATACTGTTAATTATCATTTGTATTTTTTCAACTTCAAAGTTAAATTCGCATTGCTTTCATAGATTAATTTCCTGTCAATATAGTTTAAATTGTTTACTGCTTTGTACATTAATTTTATGAATGATTTCTTAGATTAAATTTCCAGTTAGTTTTGTAACCTTGTGCTAGCTAAGGACATCGCAAGAAGGTGGTTTTGTCATTTTCCAATTGGATAGATTTGAGTATAAAGTCACACAGCGGTTTCATGCTTTGTATTTTCTTTCAATTTTAATTCAGCATTGTCCTTTCAATTCTTAGAGATAGGATTTGTGCTTTAAATTTATGGAATAGAATTATATCAAGTTATGCTGTGTTTTTCATAAGATTAGAACCCTTCAATAGATGAGATAGGAATTGATTTCATCTTGTCATTTGAATGCAAATAGATCTAGAATGATTCTTTGTTTTTAAATAGTTAGATGTTTTTCATAGGCGTTTTTCCAGCCTACTAACATCATTCAAAGTTTGATTTATTTTTATGCAATTTAGTTTAGTTAATAAAAATTTCCTTTTCTTCCTTCTTATAGATTTTATATTCAATTTGGAATTTAATTTCTTTCTTAAAAAAAAAAAAAAATTCCTTTTCTTCCTTCTCTAATTAGTTTAGTTTTCATCATCTAAAATTCATTTAGATTTGACTACTCATTGAGTCATTATCATTAAGAGATTTCACTTCTTAAGCATAACATAACAAAAATTCCCCAAAAACAAACATAAACATACACAATGAAGTAACAAAAAAAGGTTACCTAAGTACATATAGTGCACCTCACTTCATCAAATTACTAACCTCGGTCGATAATTTATGATAGCAATTTGAGACATAAAATTGACTAAACATTTTGGCATCGTTGCCAGGGAAGTGAAATTAGGAAGACTTATTTCTTACAACATAAAAATATATATAAATAAAAAATAAAAAAAATGATATGCGTAGAGAAAGAGACTCTAAGGGTACATTCATATCTAGAGGTAGAAGTTTGATTCCTGCAACTCCACTCACCCCACCAAGACCACGTAGTGCCACACCACCATCTCAAACACATATTCCATTTTTCACCTCAAGACATAGACTTCCTAAAGTCTTAAGGTTTGAAATCCAACCAGGAGATTCTCCAACTTCATCTACTGAGGCAGTCTTAGAAGAAGAAGATCCTAGATCTCCAACAAAAGGAGTAACCTTTTTCACCTCTACAAGAGAACATATTCTAGCTCAAGAGTTAGAAATTCATTGTGAGGAAGAAGAAGAAGAAACTTTCTTCAATATTCCATTGATACAAGAACCAGAGGAAGAATAATTAACTCTACATTTATAACCTTACATTAGCTCTGAGGAATCTACAATGGCATAAGAAGAAGGCCATGGAGAAATTTTCAATGGAGAAGCCTTAAGAGGAGGACGAGGACGAGGTAGCGGACGAGGTGGAGGAAGAGGTAGAGGCAGAGGAGATCCTAACTCTGCAATATTTCCTATAGTTGATGAGGATACAGATGTTACAATGAAAAATATTTCACCTGAATCTGTCCTTCCCAACTTCCACGGATTAAGAACTGAAGACCCTGAAACATTTTTATTTGAGTTTGAAGTCTCCTGTAGATCTTATTAATACTTACAAGACTCTAAAAAATTGAAGCTATTTCCTGCAACACTTAAGGGAGCAGCTTTAAAATGGTTCATGGGTTTAATAACACACTCTATTAAGACATGGGATGAGATGAAAAGTGCATTTTTTCAATGATACCTAGATTATTGAACACCCATTAATAGGAAGGATGAAGTATTTAAAATGATGCAGAGAGAGGATGAAAACTTAGAAGACCTAATTGAGAGATTTAACTATAATATCAAGAGAGCT
This sequence comes from Pinus albicaulis, assembly GCA_034641835.2. NCBI lineage: Eukaryota > Viridiplantae > Streptophyta > Pinopsida > Pinales > Pinaceae > Pinus > Pinus albicaulis. The sequence goes on along the minus strand of CM076583.1, from coordinate 182,242,403 downwards.
AGGATGGAACATCTAGATGAAGATATTTTAAAATCACTCTTACTGAAAGCCATTAGAGATGAATGGATAGATATCCTTAACGTGATGGGAAAAGGAGATATATCTCAATTACCATTAGCTGAAATTGTTGAATTATGCTTTCATCTCTCAAGAGGAAAATAAAAAACTGGGAAAAATACAAGGGATCTTAATCTCTCAAGAGTAAATAAATCTGCAACTGGAATAGTGAGTAGGGCAGAAATTGGAAATATGCTTGATGAATTTAAGACCGATATCTTAGGGAGTCTCAGTGAAAAAATAGACACCTTGAAATTACATAACAAGCAGAAAGATAAAACTAATGCCTTAACTGTTTTCTGTCCTAAATGTAGAAAGAAACATGCTTTGAGAGGGTTTCCTCTTGATGTAAAATTTATAAAGACCTGTGTTATTTGTGTAGAAAATCATGAAACAAAAAGTATCCTTCTATACCAGGTCTTAAAGCCGTCTTTTAGGAAGAAGAAGCAACTCCAACATCAGTAGATCCTCTTTGTTTTGTCTCTAGAAGACCATGGCAGGGGCCACAAACTCAAGGTTTTAATAACCAGATGTATAATCAACCCCCACCAAATAGTTGGAATTCATCATGGCAACAACCTTGGTCCCAGCCTCAACCTTCGACACAAGGGATGCAAAATCCTTATGGAAGATACTCTCAATATCACTATTATCCACAATCCTATGCAAATTATCCTCAATATTTTCCACAACAAAATCAACCACCCCAAATCCAAAATCAGAATACACAACTATCATTACCATATCCCCAAAGAATAGATCAACTACCTGCCCAGCCATTACCAAACCAAAACAACAAAAATGCTCAAAATGCCTATAACATAGAAGGAAAAAACCTTCCATCTTACATGATTACCCCTTTAGATCATAAAAATGTCCAACTTAGATCTGGTAGAATATTAGAAAGGCGAAAGCCTTCTATTGTTATTCAAGAAAAAGATGATTTTGATGAAGAAATTTCTCTACAGCAAAATAAAAGTTCTAAAGAAGAGACATCTCTTCAACAAAATCAAAATTATGAAAATGAAAACAAAAAGATCCAATGAACTCAACCCTTATAATTGAGCAACCTTCAGTATCTATTTCTAACTCTCCTTTCCCTAAAAGATTACAAATCGATAGGGGGATAGAAAAACAAATTTTGTTGCCCAATTATGATTTTCTATATGAATTGAAAAATGTTTGTGTCAAACTTCTTTTGCTACATGGTATTAAAGAGATTCCAATTCTAGCTAAAACAATAAGAGAGTTGAGCATAAAAAATCAGGAAGAAAAGAAAAATAAATAAAAAAGATTCAATTAGTAGGAAAAATTGCTGACATTATGATGGGAAAAATAGCCATACAAAAATATTTCGACCCAGGAAGTCCAATTGTAAAAACTCACATTAATGGCATCGATATTCCAAACACATTAATTGAATTAGGACCAACCATGAACATCATGAGCAGACAAACTATGGAACAACTTAGGCTTCCAAACCTTCAATATACATCAACATTATTGCAGTTAGCAGACCGATCAGTAATCAAGACAGATGGTGTACTAGAAGATATATATGTGTCCTTAGATTCTTAGGAATATCCTGGTGACTTCATGATCCTAACTCCCAAGAACAACTTAGGAGGACATCCACTCATTTTAGGGAGACCTTGATTAGCTACAACTAATGCTTTTATTAGTTGTAGATCTGGTGATATGTTTATTTTTTATGGCAACTCAACAAATAAATTAACTCTATATCCTCCAGTAAAAACAATAACAGAAAGAGGAGATGAAGAATGGATAGATGATGATAATGAAATTCAACCTCTCTTTACAATTTCTCATATTAGTGAAGAAAGTCAAATATTAAATTCAATAGAAAACTTTGAAACATCCTCACAATCTGAAGTTGATTATAATTTTCAAGAACAATGAAATATTGAATGCTTATCATCTAGACATATGTCTTTATATTCTATGGAAGAATTTGGTAACTCTACAATTGAAATATTTCCAGAGAAATCTTTAAACATAAACAAAAACTTGGAAATATTCCAACAAGAAGAGTTAATCAAAACATTACAAAAAAAAATTTCTTCATATGTATGGGAATACACTGACATGAAAGGGATTAGTCCCAAGACTTGTATACATCATATCTACATTGAGAAAAACTCTAGACCTATTAGACAACCTCAAATAAGGATGAATCTGAACCTTAGGGAAGTTGTGAAGGAGGAATTGAAAAAATTGCTGAATGTAAACTTCATCTATCCAATTTTAGATAGTCAGTGGGTTTCTCCCCTAGTCATTGTACCTAAAAGGAATGGAAAATGGAGAGTATGCATTGATTATCGAGAGTTGAATAAGGCTACTTTAAAAGATCATTTTCTATTTCCATTAATAGATCAAGTATTGAATACATTAGAAGGGAAAAAGTACTTCTCATTTCTGGATGGTTTTAGTGGTTACAACCAAATTCAAGTAGCACCTGAAGACCAAGAAAAAACCACATTCACCTATCCATGGGGAACCTATGCATACTGAGTACTTCCTTTTGGATTGTGCAATACACCTGCAACATTCTAGAGGGCAGTATTAGGAATTTTCTCTGATCGAATACATGATTTTGTGGAAGTATATATGGATGATTTACAGTTTATGGAAATTCATTTGAAGAATCCCTTGAAAACTTGGAAAAGATTCTTAAAATATGCAAAGAAGAAAATCTTTCATTAAGTCATGAAAAATTCTTGATGATGTTTACCGAAGGCATTGTTTTAGGACATCACATTTCAGGAGATGGAAGTACAATAGACTCATCTAAGGTGGAAGTCATCTCCAAATTATCAATTCCAAGTTTTCAAAAAGATGTTAGAAGTTTTCTAGGATTTATAGAATACTATAGATGATTTATAGAAAACTTCACTAAAATGGAATCCCCACTCTTCAAACTGCTTACCAAAGATTGTGAATTCAGTTGGAATCGTAATTGCCAATTTCCATTTGAAACATTAAAAGAAAAAATCTCTGAAGCACCCATCTTAAGAGGTCCAAATTGGAAAATACCTTTTAAAATTTCAACAGATACTTTAGATACAACTCTGGAAGTTGTACTAGGACAAAAAGATTTGATTCTGTATGCCATCTATTACACAAGTAAAAATTTGACTCCTGCTGAGTTAAATTATACTATAACTGAAAAAGAATTCCTAGTTATTGTCCATGCTATCAACAAATTTAGACACTATATCACCAGCTATGAAAGATTTATTCACATAGACCATTCTGCAATTAGGTACTTAATGAATAAATCTATCACTAATAGCATAATCAAAATATGGTTATTACTCTTGTAAGAATTTAACATCACCATTCTAGACTGCCCTGGAAAACAAAACACAGTTGTTGATTTCTTGTCTAGAATTCAAAACAACAATAATGATACTCTATTAGAGGATAATTTTCCTGATGAATATCTCTTAACAATAACTACTAAATCCCCATGGTTTGTAGATATTGCTAACTATTTGGCTACAGGAAAATTACCAGCATACTTGTTTCCTAGAGATAAAAGAAGAATTGTTCAAAGAAGTGTATTGTGGTCATGGATTAATGATGAATTGTATAAAATAGGTCCAGATCTCATCATTAGAAGGTGTGTTCGAGAATATGAAATGCCCAAAATTCTGAAGGCATACCATGATGAACCATGTGGAGGACACTTTACTGATAAGAGGATTTCCTATAAAATCCTTAATTTAGGATATTATTTTCCATCCATATGTAATATGCTAAGGAGTATGTCAAAATGTGTGACATTTGTCAAAGAATAGGGAAACATTTTCCTACAGATGAAATGCCCTAACATCCTTAACTACTCATCGAACCATTTTAAAAATGGGCCTTGGATGTTTTTGGACCAATCAATCGACCATCTAGACAAAAGAGGTACATTCTGGTTTGCATTAATTATGTCACTAAATGGGTAGAAGCTAAAGCAATTTCTAATGCTACTAAGGATGTTGTAGTTTCATTTTTCTTTAAGGATATTTTCACTCGTTTTGGTGTCCCAACGGAAATTGTGACAGATCAGGGATCTCAGTTTACATCAAACATGGTGAAAAATATTGTGGATGAATACAAGGTCAAACATATAAAATCCACTCCTTATCATCCACAATAAAATGGTCAAGTGGAGTCCACCAATAAAGTGATCAAATCAATCCTCAAAAAGAATGTACGAGACAAAAGAGGTACATTCTGGTTTGCACTGATTATGTTACTAAATGGGTAGAAGCTAAAGAAATTTCTAATGCTACTAAGGATGTTGTAGTTTCATTTCTCTTTAAGGATATTTTCACTCGTTTTGGTGTCCCAATGGAAATTGTGATAGATCAGGGATCTCAGTTTACATCAAATATGGTGTAAAATATTGTGGATGAATGCAAGGTTAAACATAAAAAAATCCACTCCTTATCATCCACAATAAAATGGTCAAGTGCAGTCCACCAATAAAGTGATCGAATCAATCCTCACAAAGACTATATGTCTACACAGGAGGGATTGGGCAGATAGGCTTCGTGAAGCCTTATGGGCCTACCGAACTACATGGAGAAATACAATAGTACATACTCTCTATGAACTTGTTTATGGGAAGCAAGTCCTATTTCCCATAGAATTCCATATCAAAACCTTTAAGACTGTAGTCAGATTGGGACTTACTTTATCAGAAGCCCAGAAGCATAGAATGGAGCAACTTAAGTTGATGTTGATGAGATCAGGCAAGATGAAGTTCAAAGAACCAGTCTAATCCAACAACAAAGGTCCAGATGGAATGATATTTAAATAAAATAAAGAAAGTTTCAAGTAGGAGATTGGGCACTTTTGTTCGATTCAAAGTTCAAATACTTTCAAGGAAATTTTCAAACGCATTGGCTTAGGCCTTATGAGATCGAAAAAGTCTTTGACAATGGAGAAGTCAGGATAAGAAATTTGATGAAGAAAAGGTACCTCTTCTTGTGAATGGACATCGATTAAAATTCTATCATAAGCCAATTACAAAGGATGAATTTATCAAAACATTTCAAGAAACAATACTTTTTTTTTTTTTTTTGATATGAAGTTGGTAGAAAGATCTCTCTTCTTCCACCAACTTCGATCTTCGAAGTATTCTTTATTTTCATATCTAAAAAAAAAAGAAAAAGAAAAATATATATATATATATATATATATATATATATATATATATATATATATATATATATATGAAATGATAATAATAATGATAATAATTGTATATGTATGAAATCAATCTATGATTGGCATCCTTATACAGAAAATATTAGATGAAAATCAAATTTCTAACATCTTATAATTTCCGCCATTCTAAAAATCTCAAATTCTGTGTTCCCTTTCTATCTTTGAAGCAATAAAAAAGTAGCTACAGAATTGCTACTATTATGCGGCTCTTAGGAGATTCTACAACTGACATCACATTATACAGCTCTGTTAAAATTTCTATAGCCTACTGAAGCAAGCATACTGAACAGAAAGGACTCTATTGAAGATCATGTTGAGAGGATACCTGAAGAATCAACACAAAGAAGAAAAAAACAACAAAGGTTAGTTCCAAAGGTATGTTACAAAAATTTGTTTAAATATAAGATAAAAAACATTAGCATATATAATGTAGGTGATCACATGTTGCCTCAATATGTCAATGGTTATATTTGATTCAAAATCACATCACAAATTCACAATCTGACCATAACATCTGTATCATATCTCATAATAACTCATAATTGTTTCTCTATTAATGATTAACGGTCATGTCCTACTACTGTAACCCACTCATCCATGTTCCTTTAAAACCTCATCGAACATCCATTTCTCCTGTACTTCTCTACACACCCTCGTATCCTTAACCCTGATCCACAACCTCAATTCATTCGATCAAAGAAGAACAATTTCTCTAAGGAAAACTCCTCACGAAAGAGACATGGGTCTGATTGTGAGAACTGAACCCGTGGGAGTGAAATTTATGGAGGCTTATCCTCAGGTAAAGGAAATGCTGAAGAAAGTACAATGGCTCTAGTTTATAAAGAAATTTGATGGATTCCATAAGCAGGTTACAAAGTCTTTTGCAAGATCCTTTGATAGGACAGAGGTCAAGATTGGAGATATAAAATTATCAATGACAGAAGCCTTTTTGGCCAAAGCTACAAAACTCTCGATAATTGGTGATATATGGTTTAAAAACAGGGAAATGCATAGTGAAGGATGGAAATTTTTCTAAAGAATCCAAGTATGGACACTTTTGTTTATAAGAAAGGAGTTTCTAGTTCAGCACTCAAAAATAAATGGAGAAATATGCTCCTAATTTTGCAAAATTTTATTACTTGTGAGGGCAGATTTGGCTGCATGTTTTTTTATCATGCCCGATTATTGATGAACTTTCTTGAGGATGGAGAAGTAAATCTCCCTTACTTCTTGTTGAATAGTCTAAAGAGAATGTTAACAAATGTCCAAAAAAGAGTCCAATTCATAGATAATTCCATGCACCATCGTGGACTTACAAAAATACTTCTTGAATTCCACTTAAAAAGTGTAGGAGACTCCTAGGAAAGTTTCCTAATCAGAAATCACTTCCAATATGAACCAGAGCAGCCTAAGGATGATAAAATAAGAAAAAGTAGAAGGAGGAAGATTGATGTATGCATTAAAGAGGAATCCTCACCTCAACCTCAGCCAGAAGAGGAAGAGCTCAACATTGCAGAGCTAATGAAGAATAAGAGGTAGAGAAAAATCAAGAAGAGAGGCAATGGGGAGAAAAAGAGCAAAGTTTCAGAAGACCTAAATTCTACACAGCCAAGGAGACGCTCTAGACTCCTGAAACCTTTGAATAAAACACCATTACAGGAGACTGAATTTGTCAATTTAGATGAGGAACCCCAAGTACCTTCACCCATCTCTGTTTCTCCTACACATAGTCCTGTACATAGTACAAGAAGGAAATCTCCAGAAATTGACCCAGCGCAATAGGAGATATATGAATATATTGAGTAATTGGAGAAGAAACATGCAAAATCAAATCCAAGTGTAGAGGGGCAGCCTGTCATTCCACAAGAACCTCTGTTAAACACCCTAAAGCAAGAAATTTATGAACTGGAGATACTTAACAGACACCTTAAACAGGAGAATGAAACTTTGAAAGAATAGAATTTCTTGGAAAAGGTCATCAGTGATAACACCATCTTACATTTGGGGTTGTGGTATAGGAAGAATAAGAAGCTAAAGGAAAAGAACAAATCTCTGAACAAGAAATTCATCAGCCTCAAGTATAAATTCCTTATGAGAAAACCTGGAATGGTAGCCACTAAAAATAGAGGGAAGAAGAGAAAGCTGGATTTATTAATAGAGATATCAAAACAAATGCAATAGGATGGGGAAGCTCACATTTTTAGCAATTCCATGGGGACATGCAATGGTTTCTTAGTGGGGGTATGCTGAACCTCAAAACTGTTCTTATTTTGACACCCTTTTTCATCATATCTTCCTTCCTATTTCACAAATTCATGACTCCAATAAATGATAATTGACATATTCCATACCATAGAAAGCATTTAATGATCTCTGCTTTATATTATGATGTTTCTTGTTATTTGAATGAATTTATGTAACTAGCTACAGAATGTGTGCAGTTCTGAAGCTAATCGTTGTTTCCATAGTTACTATTATGGTTCTATAGGTTTCAAGAAGAAAATAAGGGAATGGGTCACATGGGTATCTCAGGAATGATCCACACATGGATCGTATCCCATCCACCTATTCGAAAGAAAAAATAAAACTTTCCTATGTTTGTGGACAAAGGTCGGTCAAGGAGCGAAATCAACGAACGAGATACTCTCGATTTTGTTGAGATTTTTTATTTGGGGTAGCATCAGTTGTGTTCTAGGTCCCAAATATTGAGGAAGGACTAGAGTTCACCTGATCTACAAGACCTAGAAATGGATTTGAGAAATTTCATCTGGTTTAGGAGATATTTAATTAATTAATTATTTTAATGTATTTCCTAATTTAAAACTTAGGAAAATCAAATAATTAAAGTGAATTTAATTAAACATGTGATGAAATTGTCGTAACTCACACGGATCAAACTTCCTTTTAATCTTAGCCATTGATTAAAGATTTAATCTTGGTCATTTATTTGTCAACTAGAAAAGTATAAAGGAAAGGCTTGGGGTCATTTGTAAGACACATAGAGGCAGAGCACTGAAGCTAAGTTGCAATTCTAGGGCAGGGTTGCTAAGAATTCTCAAGTTTTTCAGTTTTAGAGAGGGGAATTTAGACCAAGGGGATGATCTGATCCCGGGGTCTAGAATACACAAGAAACAGAGAAGAAATCAGGAAAGACAGTGCAGAGGAAGGTAGCAGTAGAAATAGTAGACGGCAGCAGCAGCAACAGATGGCAGTAGCAATAGACGACAGCAACAGCAGTAGCAGACAGTAGCAACATCAGCAACAGACGACAGCAGTAAAGACAACATGATTTTTAGGAAACCCTTCAGGGGTTACATAGAGACCCTTAGGGGTAGCATAGTGACTGCGTCACCCAGTCTGGGGTAACGCAGTCCCTTCCAGTGACAATGTTGAGTATTTGGCGGCCTTCAGAGGCTGACGAAATGTCTTTCAGGGGCAGATCTGGGGTTTCTAGGCCTAGATCTGGCTGAATTCTGTAAATCCCATTTGAGGGTGTGGATTAGTCAGTATTGTTGGTCTTAGATCAAGCAGATGTTGCAGATCTAAAGTTTTCTCTGTAAGGTTTTCCAGATCTGGAACCCAGAGTTGTGTATTCAAAAATATTCTTAATAATAGAGCCCTCCAACAGCCAGAGACTGGTTTTCCCACATTGGGTTTTTCTGGGGATAGTTTGTCCAGAAACAACTGTGTCACTTTGTTTATGTCTCCATGTGCTTATTCTAGATCTGAATTGGTAGAGATATGTTATGTGTTTTGCTTTGATGTTAACTTGAATTTATTCAGGTGATAACTTGTATAAGTAGGAGAAGCTTAACCGGATTAACAAAAATAATTTCTGCATAAGAATTAAGATTCAGAAATTTCTACATTGTAGCAGAGCAATTTCAGATCTAGAAGGCTCACCAGCTGAAGCATCTGAAGGATCTAGATGCAGAAAGCAATTGGAAAGGCAGCAGAAACGTAGATATGAAGCGACAACGCAGTTTTCAGGAGGATATTCACACAGAGGGAAGGGTGACGTTGTCCAACGCTGTGTCCTAGCAAGCCCACGCAATTACTACGCAGAGGCAACTCATAAACACCGCTAGTTAGGTTTGAAGCTAGCTAGTATGATTTAGATCTAAATCTGTCAGATACAGAAAAAGTATGCAGAAAAGTTGCAGAAATTCAGAATAGCTGGTGGGGTTAAAATTTTGAAGTGTTCAGCTTTTTAACCTTAGCACAAGTGACAAATTTTGGGAACAGAACAACTTCTCAGAGAGTTTCTTGCCAAAGGAAACTTGCGGTTTGGTCAGAGGATCAAAGAAGAAGCTGAATCATAGTTGATTTCGTAGATTTCCAAGGAGGGAAATGAAGTGTCAGAGAGAGCAGAGGGTGCCTAGTTCATAAAGGACCCTCGATCCAGATCTCTAGCATAGAGAGGAGGAGCCCCTACACATTCTGAGCAGATGGGTCCTCATGGACTGTGTGATTAGGATAGGCTAGAGGGCCTCTCAAACCTTTTGGTGTGGAAAGCAAGGATCCTGATTTTCCTTGAGGCATATGGTATAAGAGACCATGTAGAGTAGTCTCTGGCCACACCGATAGATGCAGATCTCCTACGAAAACATAGAGAAGTTGTTGGGCATGCCAAGAAGCTGATAATGGATAGTATCAAGGACCATATTGTACCACACATATCTGAGAAAAGGATCGCTAACGAAATGTGGAAGGCCTTGACTTCCCTATATGAGGGAAAATCAATCCAAAGAAAGATGTTGTTGGAGGCCCAAATGGCGCCTTTCGTGATGACCAAGGGAGAAGACATCGAGCATTTCCTATTCAAATTGCAGTCAACCAGGGATCAGCTGACTGCAAAGGGTGCAAACATAGATGATTAAATTATACTCAGGATGGCCCTCAATGCAGTCACGGATGAGTGGGAAACCTTTGTCCAAAGTATCTTGGGAACAGTGGACCTCCTAGATTGGGACAGCTTGTGGTCGATCCTGCGGCAAGAAGAACTATGAAGGTTCACCAAGAAGAAGCACAGTCTGGCATTAAGCAAGGTTAAGAAGGAAGAGGAGGAAGATGTAGCCTTGGCATCGAATAAACAGCTGAAGAAGAAGAAGGATCTTTCAAAGATCAAGTGCTTCCAATGTGGTGAAATGGGACATTTTTCCAGCCATTGTCTAGAAAATAAGAAGGACAAGGAAGCATCTTCTTCCAAAGTAGCGGTGGTAGATGATTGGTCGGGAGATGATGTAGCCATGAGTGCTCATGAACCACAGAGGTGGGGTGACATGGACATGTAGAGGAGATACATGGAAGTAAGGCTGGATCCTTGATCAACTCATCTCTTGGATCACAAGCGAGCTACGACAACCTTAAGACAGTAGTGGGACAAGTGGAGCAGTGGGTGGATAAATCACAGATGAGTCATAAATAGAGGCAGATTTGGAGGCTAGGAGGAGCAGCGCAGAGCATAGCAGTAGCAGTGTAGAAGCAGTAGCAGCGCAGAGGCTGATGTGACTTCAATAGCGTAGTGCAGTGCTGCTTACGCAGTGAAGAGCTGCAGCAACATAGAAAGCTTCAGAGGGACAACGCAGTGCAGTGCTGCTTACGCAGTGAAGAGCTGAAGCAACATAGAAAGCTTCAGAGGGACAACGCATTGCAGCAACATCATGATATATTTCAGCACAAGGAGCTGATGTGACTTCAGTAGTGCAGAGGGAGCCTGATTACACAGGTAGAGTTGTAGTTGTTCATCGTTCTTTAGATGCCAACATAGATTTGTAGCCTATGGAGCTTCAATGATGAGGATGCAACCCATCTGACTTGTTTGTCAAAGATTGGGCAGGAGATTCAGTTGTTTCTCTCAACAACTAAAGTTGCAGTGCAGAAAATCAGCAGTGGCAGTGTTATGAGCAACATAGATGCAACATATTGAGAGGGAGCTGCAGTACAATGGTTGCAGTGGCAGTGGCAGAGTCATGGGCAGCAATACAGAATGGTAGCAGCAGTGCAGAGTTGAGTGGCAGGAGGCCAAGCTTTAGTAACACAGAACCAGTGCCCAAAATCATGTAATGCATATGTGTGATGTATTACTAGAGCACACCCTTGATGCTAAGAGGGAGTGTTGATATTTGTGTATTTCAGGTAGCATTAGCTATGCTCTAGGTCCCAAATTTTGAGGAAGGACTAGAGTTCACCTGATCTAGAAGACCCAGAAATGGATTTGGGAAATTTCATCTGGTTTAGGAGATATTAAATTAATTAATTATTTTAATGTATTTCCTAAGTTAAAACTTAGGAAAATCAAATAATTAAAGTAAATTTAATTAAACATGTGGTGAAATTGTCTTAAGTCACACGAATCAAGATTTATTTTAATCTTAGCCATTGATTAAAGATTAAATCATGGGTGTTGATTTGTCAACGAGAAAAGTATAAATGAAAGGCTTGGGGTCATTTGTAAGACACATAGAGGCAGAGCAGTGAAGCTAAGGTGATATTCTAGGGTAGGGTTGCTAAGAATTCTCAAGTGTTTCAGTTACAGAGAGGGGAATTTAGAACAAGGGGATGATCTGATCCCGGGGTCTAGAATACACAAGAAGCAGAGAAGAGATCGGGAAAGATATGGCAGAGGAAGGTAGCAGCAGTAGTAGCAGACAGCAGCAGCAGCAGACGGCAGCAGTAGTAGAAGCAGCATCAGACGACAGCAACAGTAGACGACAACAGTAGTAGCAGCAGCATCAGACGACAAAAACAGTAGACGGCAGTAGTAGTAGCAGCAACAGCAGACGACAGTAGCAGCAGCAACATCAGCAGCAGCAAGGACATTGTGATTTTTAGGAAACCCTTCATGGGTTACGCAGAGACCCTTAGGGGAAGCATAGTGACTTCGTCACCCAGTATTGGGTAATGCAGTCCCTTCCAGTGGTAGTGCTGAGCTTTTGGAGGCCTTCAGAGGCTTACATAGTGTCTTTCATGGGCATATCTAGGGTTTCTAGGCCTAGATCTAACTGAGTTCTATAAATCCCATTTGAAGGTGTGGATCAGTTAGTATTGTTGGTCTTATATCAGCCAGGTGCTGCAAATCTAGAGTTTTCTCTGTAGGGTTTTCCAGATCTGGAACCAAGAGTTGTGTATTTAGAAATATTCTTAATAATAGAGCTCTCCAATAGCCAGAGACCGGTTTTCCCACATTGGGTTTTTCTGGGGACAGTTTGTCCAGAAATAACTGTGTCACTTTTTCTATGTGTGCATGTGCTTATTCTAGATCTAAATTGGTAGAGATCTATTATGTGTTTTGCTTTGATGTTAACCTGAATTTATTTAGTCGATAACTTGTATAAGTAGGAGAAGCTTAACCGGATTAACATAAATAATTTCTGCATAAGATTAAGATTCAGAAATTTCTACAGATTTGCTCTGACGTAGAAAATCGAGAGACAACCACTAAGAATTTATTTTTGTTTATGCCTCTAAAAACTATTTCTAATCGTTATCTGTAAGGGAAAATGCCTCAGACAGTTGAATCCAAAACTTGTTTAAATACAGGTCGTTTTGAAACCGGAGACAATCCTAATTTTTGATAATACAGTGTATGCCTTTAAAATTCTGTTTTTGATAATAAGAAGACTAGTTCGAGCCTTTGATGCGCAAGTAGTCAATTAGAATATCAACTCATTCTGTTACAAAGGGCCCCTGTGCAGAAAGGAGGTTTTGTTAGTTTTTCTAGTTTGAATTTCATTATTTCATTTACTGTTGATTATAATTTTTGTTTTTTCCATTTTATAGTTAAAATCGCATTGAATTCATAGATTAATTTCCATTCAAATCATAGTTTAAATTGTTTACTGCTTTATAGATTAATTTTATGAATTCTTTCTTAGATTAAATTTCCAATTAGCTGTGTAATCTTGTGCTTGCTAAGGACGTCGCAAGAAGGTGGTTTTTCCATTTTCCAATTGGAAAAATTTGAGTATTCGGCCACAAAACAGTTTCATGCTTTGTATTTTCTTTCAATTTTAATTCAACACTTTCATTTCAATTCTTAGAGATAGGATTCATGCTTTCAATCCATGGAATAGAATTAGATCAAGTTATGCTCTGTTTTTCATAAGGTTAGAAGCCTTTAATAGATGAGATAGGAATTGATTTCATATTGTTATTTGAACACAATTAGATCTAGAATGATGTTTTGTTTTTAATTATTTAGATGTTTTTCATAGACATTTTTCCGACCTACTAACATCATTCAAAGTTTGATTTATTTTTATGCAATTTAGTTTAGTTAAAGAACATTTCCTTTTCTTCCTTCTTATAGATTTCATATTCATTTTGTAATTTGATTTCTTTCTTTTAAAAAAAACAACATTTCCTTCTCTTCCTTCTTTATTTAGTTTAGTTTTCATCATCTAAAATTCATTTAGACTTGACTACTCATTAGCATTAATAGATTTCACTTCTTAAGCATAAGATAACAAAAATTCCCTAGAAACAAACATAAACATACACAAAGAAGTAAGAGAACAAGGTTACCTAAGTAGATATAGTGCACCTCACTTCATCAAATTACTAAACTCAATCGATAATTTATGATAGCAATTTGAGACATCAAATTGACTAAACAATACTCCTTCACAAATATGACATCGCAGATTCTCTTCGCAATACTCCTTCGCAAATATGATATCGCAAATCTCAGCTCATTGCAATCTCAGCTCATCGCAAATCTCACTCATCGTAAACCATATAACAAGTCAACACATGAATCCTCGTCGCATTCCCAAGGCTCCTTTCACCGAATGCAATATGCGATGAAATATTTATTGTCGAGTGCGATTTGTGATGAAAATTTTCATGACTGAATGTGATATGTTTCACAACCATCCATCTTCCACAATAATCCTACAATTCGATCTTGATCATTAATCTTTCGCTTCATTTATGCGATATAATCTCAACCATCCATCGCTCTTGTTCATAAATCTCTGGAATTTTTGGAAGAAATCGTTGTGGCTGGCTTCGAAAAAATATACTTTTTTTCCTCCTATCCACAAGATATCCAATTCATTTTCTTCTTGTTGTAGCATTGTCCATGTTTGATGGTAAACATTCCACTTCTATACATCCTGTATACAGCTTTCTAAACGTATTTCTAAACACTAATTCCACACAGAATTTCCCCAATGTAATCCAATAAGGTAATGGATCTCGAATCAAACAAGCTTCAGATTAACCAGCCCTAACTTGATTTCAATGGCTAATTTAGCATCTAACAACTAACTAATTTAGAATGTTAGAATTTCTCTTCTACAACACTTACATTTACCAGTATACAAGTGCAAGCCATAATACTCCATGGCTACTAAAGAGGATTTTTAATTCCTATTCTTGTTGAAAGTTATTTTTTCAAAGCAAAACCTGGGATTGAAAAAATTCCACGACCTTTGCAAACACCTTTGCATGTTGTTCTCAATCTGATCCTTATTGGTCTCACCTACAACACCTATGTTATCCGAAAATACTCTGATTACATACACAACTTTATAATTCATTAGCACATCAGGAATTACATCAACCCAATGCACCCCACATAAACTCATAATTGAGTTTTATATTCACAAGAAAATATTTACAATAATGAATCTCCTCTCGACCTAATTTTCTATATCACTGGCCTCTTCAACACTACTAAGTGCTCCCCTATTCCTCCTGAATATATATATTTTTCTGTCTATGCAGACTTATAATAATATACGTATGGAGTCTAGAACTAATTCTGGTTCAGATCCAAAATCTGCTGCACTAAATCCTAAGGATCCTCTCAGATCCACAAAATCATGAACCAACTTCTAATCTAAAATTTAGAATCAATATTTTAGAATGTCTCAATCCTCACCAATCACTCATGTTCTCCTACATTCGAAAACATTTAAAAATATGCCTCACAATATTTAATTAAATCCTATTCTAAATTTTTCACGTAAAATAACTCAAAACATTGAAAATTACATTAATTAAATACTCAGGGAACCAACTCCCTTGAAAACACAAGACCCCCTAGATTATACTAAATGTAAAAGAGCTGGAACCATGATACTCCCACATCAGAATCCCAAATTTTAGTTTGTAACTATCCAAATGCCTTGCACCTTTGTTGCTGCTACATGTATGCTATCTTTTTGTTCTTTTTCCTCTCTTCAATAAGCTTTAAATTCTAATTGAGCATCCCTTTTGCTGTCAATTTCCTCCATCTGGACGGTTTCATCATTAACTTCCACAATTATTCAATAGCCATGTCTAGCATATCCTTGGGCTAGTACATACTATACCATTTGTTGTCGATTCTTCCTTCTTGCTGAAATTTTATGCTATTGTCCACTAGCTGTTGCATTCCCATATTCTGCATATATTCAAGATTCTTACTCTGAATTTCTTTTTTATGACTGCCCTATGACTCTACCACCTCTTCACTTGGATCTGTGTTTAGTTTGAAACCCTTTCCATATGCATCCTCTTTAAGCCATCGCTCAAAGAATTTCACTTCATCTTCAAGCTCTTTTTTTTCCTGATGTTGAAATTGATATTTCTCTTCCTCTTCCATGGTTGTCTCCTCTTACACTGAATCCTGGTTTTCCAACATAATTTCCAATAATTTAATGTCTTGACTCCATGGTTTAAGCACTTCCATGGAATCTTCCTCTTCCTCCTTCATTTGGTTGTTCTCCTGTGCCAAATATTCTTTAGTCTTTGCAGCATTATCTTCATCAAAACTTGTAATCATATACCAATTATCAGATTAAAAATATAAGACTGTATGGTCCCATTTTATTTCCCTTTTAGCACATTCTTATCATTTTGACATAATTTCTCCAAATATTTCATGAGACTATCAGCTAATCTCTCCTCCACATCATCTGTTCCAAGGATGTTTCCTTGCTCTGGTTCATAATAGTGAACTTCTTCCTCTATGATTTCCATTTGTTGCTTCATATCTTCAGATTTACCTTCAAGAAGTAAATTTCCTATCATCTTCGTGATTGCATACTCATCCACCTTTTCTTCTATGTTATCCAGTACATTGGGAACTTGGAAAATAACACATATCTCTATCCCAATCAAAGCTTAAGACACTCCTTCATTTCTGACTTCCATCACAGTCTCATACTCTATTTATTTCAGCAAATACTCTAGCGATTCAATCTCTCTTTGACACCTCACAAGTACTTCATCATGATGATGTTTATAGTCTTCAACTTTGTCTTTTGTATCGATTTTCCTACCAAATCCACCGTCTTCAAAATCACGAAAAACATGTTCAAAATAGTTCACCATCTCATCCATTTCTTCGAAAATATTTATTTCCTCATCAAAATGCACAAGCACATTTTCAATTTGTTGTTCTTCACCTATCAAATTTGTAACCACATGAAAAGTGTTAGAAAAAACATAAAGCTCTTCTTCCGATGATTCAGCTACCACAGCTTCATCTAGACCCGAACTATTTTTTTAGTCCTTCAGACTGTCTACAAATTCCTTCTCAATATTTATGGTTTCCTCTTCATCCTGGAACAAATTTGTTCAAAAACTTTATACTTAGGTGTCCTGAGTTCTTTCTTCAACCTGGCATACACCTTTTTCCTCAACCTCCTTTGTAGTGAAGGCCATTTCATTTTCTTATTCTTAATTTTCTAGCCATACCATTGGTCCTCTTCTTGTTCTTCTAGCAGCTTCATCAATGCATTCATACTTTATTTTATATCGACAAGTGCCCTATAAAACTCTTCTTGACTCGTCACCTTCATGCCCTTTACCTTGGCATGTTTCTTTCTCTCATGGCTTTCCTCTAAACCTATGCAATAACCTTCAGTGATCATTTTCTTCCCCTTCCTTGTGAAATTCATCTTGTTCACTTGTGGACTGCACTTAAGCCTCTCTTTTCAGTAATTATCCATACCTGTCTTAGACATCTTAGCAAGCTTTTCTCCTTAAGCTTGATCTATAGTTCTCTTCCTCTGGAACCATTATTTAAGCAAAATCTTTTTCTGTTTTAGGCTCTAAAGCTTCCAATTATTTTGAGAACATTCACTTTTCCTCCTTATCCAACCTCTGTTGGAATTATTCAAGGTTCTGCCATTGTTTAAGAGCTCACATACTCTTCCAATTGAGAACACAACTATTTCTTTGTTTCAGCTTCTCTGAGCTGTCTTTGCTGCTAACACCCTCTTTGTGTGCAACCTGAAATCTTAAAACATAATCCTCAAAACTAAATTTAAAAATAAAAACATACCATAGCACCTTAAACATCTCTACATGATCATGATCCACCATTCATCTGTACTTTGAATGGATTATTCCCTATTCATTTACTGCTATAATTTCTCTTAAGTGTATCAACTACTCTCCACACTTTATCTCTGTATGACTACTGCTTGTCAAATTTAAAATATGATCTCCTCTTTCTACAATCCCAATTGTATTCTGCATATATAATTTCAAGAACATAACTATGCTTTAATTTTCTCTCAAAGAGCTTTTACTAGTCCTCAACATAATTGTATCTCCTTCCATTGCACATAGAATCTTCTTCTGCTCTGATACCAAATGATGCAGGTCTAAGACTAAGCCTGCCCAAAACCTAGGATTTACTTTGTATATAGCGTGCTTTGAATTGAAACCACACTCTACAATAGTTCATAAGACCTCTTTAAACCTATTAAAACCCACTACTACTCATTGCTTATATTCCACAACTCGCTTCAATCCAACTTTATTTCCTTCTCTATCAGAGCCCTACAACAACCTTATCATGCCAACTTTATAAAGGAAAACAAATCCCAATTTCCACTTGATAATCATCGGAGCCAAGCCTATAAGTAATCGGGTCAAAACCCAAAGAAATTCTTCATTGTATGCGCTTTTAAAATTTAAGCACTTAAAATTACCCTTATTTCCCTTCGCTTCTTTACACGACCACTTCACGTGACCAATGCTTCCTTCACGAATCCTCATCGCAAATTCCTCAACTCAATACTCCTTCGCAAATATGACATCACGGATTCAATTCGCAATACTCCTTCGCAAAAATGGCATCACAAATCTTGGCTCATCGTAATCTTGGCTCATCGCAAATCTCACTCATCAAAAATCGCAGAACAAGTCAACAAATGACTCCTTGTCACATTCCCAAGGCTCCTTTCACCAAATGCGATATGCGATGAAATATTTATGGACGAGTGCGATATGTGATAAAACTTTTCATGACTGAATGTGATATACTTCACAACTGTCCATCTTCCACAATAATGCCGCGATTCAATATTTACCATTCATCTTCCACCTCATTTCTACGATACAATCGCAACCGTCCATCGCTCTTGTTCAGAAATATCTAGAATTTTTGGAAGAAATTATGGTTGCTACCTTCGGAAAAATATACTTGTTTTCCTCTTATCCACAAGAGATCCAGATCATTTTCCTCTTACTGTAGCACTCTCCATGTTTAATAGTAAACATTCTTCTTCTATAGATCCTGTATATAGCTTTCTAAACATATTTCTAAAACCGATTCCACACAGATTTTACCCAATGTAATCCAATAAGGTAATCGATCTCGAATCGAATGAGCTTCAGATTAACTAGCTCTAACTTGATTTCAATGGTTAATTCAGCATCTAACAACTAACTAATTTAAAATTTCTGAGTTTCTCTTCTACAACACTTACATTTATGAATCTGCAAGAGCAAGCCGTAATACTCCATGGCTACTAAGGAAAATTTGTCATTCCTATTCTTGTTGAAATATAGTTGTTGAAAGAAAAACCTAAGATTAAACCAATTCCATGACCTTTGCAAACACCTTTGCACGACGTTCTCAATCTAGTCCTTCTTGGTCTCACCTAAAACACCTACGTTATGTAAAAATACTCTGACTACATACATAGTTTTATAATTCATTAACACACCAAGAATTACATAAACACAATGTACCCCACATAAACTTGTAATTGAGTTTTATATTCATAAGAAAATATTTATAGTAATGAATCTCCTCTCGACCTGATTTTCTATATTAGTGGCCTCTTCAACACTACTGAGTACTCCCCTATTCCTCATGAATATATATCTTTTTCTGCCTATGCAGACTTATAATAATATACATATGGAGTGTAGAACCAATTCTGGTTCAGATCCAAAATCTGCTCTACTAAATCCTAAGGATCCTCTCAGATCCACAAAATCATGAACCAACTTCTAATCTAAGATCAATATTTCAGAATCTGTCAATCCTCACCAATCACTCATGTTCACATACATTCAAGAACATTTACAAATATGCCTCACAATATTTAATTAAATCGTATCCTAAATTTCTCACATAAAATCACTCAAAACATTGAAAATTACATTAATTAAATACTTAGGGAACCGACTCCCTTGAAAACACAAGACTCCTTAGATTCTACTAAATGTACAAAATTTGGAACCATGATGCTCCTGCATATAAATCGTTATTACTTAAATTTATATTAATTTGATATGAATATATTGATTTTTTTTGAAAAAAAATACCTCTAATTTTATTAATAAAAACGAAATTACGATATAACAAATTGAGTTGAATCCATTTATTAGATTTATTACTTTTATTGTTTATTTCTTTTTTAATTGTGTCGACTTTATATTTTACTATTATTATTATTTGATTTAATGCTTCATTTTATGGACACTGTAAAATTTCTCCCATATTGAACTGACATTTAAATACTTATTGAGAACACTAAACTTCAAATCTCAATTTACCTTCAATGAAATTTTTTATATAACCAATATAGATCCATATGCCTTAAGAGAGATCAAATCTCCTCATGTGCAAAACTTCTTTTAAAGTGCAAAATTTGAAAAACAAATTCCATCCCTATTATCTCGTGATAAGTAGTAACTAACACTCTCTAAATACATACCATGTGTAATTTTTCATTGTTTAAATTGTATTTTTGAATGATATATAAACAACATAACTTAAACTAGTAAGTGTGAAAAATATTTTGAATTCCAAGAAAAATTGACAAAAAAAATATACCTAAAAAATGGTTAAAATGTAGAATAATCATACTACTTCACACTTTAACCATACAACTTATTTTTTTATTATACATAACATGTAAGACATTTTATATATAGATTACATTGTCTATATTAAAATTATTTTTTGTTATTGATATATTTTTAAGTTACTTTAATGGTACTCGATCTTGAAAAAATTAATAGGTTTTGAAAAAAATGGATAATTTTTTTGTGGAAATTTTAATTATAATTATCAAGTGAGTATTTTAGATTCTTCAAATTTTTTAATAATGCTAAATCCATTTCAAACATTAAAAAAAAAAAAAACCATTCAAATTTAGCAAGAATTTCACCATTCCTCCAAAATTATAGTCTTACAAAACTTTATTTTTTGACCAAAAAACCAATCACAAGGAATTAAGTAGAAAATTAACTACCATGAAGTTGTTTGTATCAAACTAAATGAAAGTTTGATGTTTGTGGTGTTTTCAATGTTGTTTAGTTTCCTGCCTTTACTAAAATTGACCAAAATCATTACAAATATCTTGCTTAGAAACTATTGGATCTCTTTAAGAATCTTACGGCGTTTCCTTTGCAACATTTGGTGATGGTGCAATTGCTAGTCATACTACTTCACACTTTAACCATACAACTTATTTTTTTATTATACATAACATGTAAGACATTTTATATATAGATTACATTGTCTATATTAAAATTATTTTTTGTTATTGATGTATTTTTAAGTTACTTTAATGGTACTTGATCTTATATATTAAATATTTTATTGATAACTTACATTGAATATTGAGTCTTATTATTATTATGAATATTTTTAAATGTCTCATATTTATTTTATATCGAGAATTGAGTGAGACATCTCTTTCTTATTATTTTTATTAGGAAATACTTCATATTTTCTATTTTATTTTATAATTTTCAAGTTTTTTCTTTTTTCTTTTTTTTTTTTTTTAATATTGAAATATTTTATTATAAACAACATTAAAATATTATCTTTTAGTTTTTTTTCTATATATAAAGTTGATACCTATGAATTATTTAATACAAATATTCAAATAGCTTATTTAAATTTTAACATTTCATACCTTTTTTTCAGTTTTAATTTCTTCATCTTTTTATAAAGCTTATATGAAATTATATTATGTCATACATACATGAATATATTTTATTTATGTCACAGTGAGAGAAATAATTTTACAACATTAAATTATAATATTAACAACAAATTGAGATTAATATTATTGACATTTTACAAATATTTAATTAAAACTAACTAAATATACATATTTATTAACTTTTGTGTTTTTATTATAATTAATATTACTTTTCTATTTAGTAAATATTTTATATTTATTTAAAAAAAAACATATAATATCAAACAGCCCGGCCTTCACACATAAGCTCATAACACTTCTTAACGGAATTATATTGCATACACATTGTAACCAAATACCAAACATTGTTAGAACACCTTATATGCTTGTAAAACAACTTTTCTGAGTCAAGATAATATAATAAAATCAATTTACTCTCGAAACAAATTTGAAACTCTTTAATATATATATATAGATATAGATATATATCGATCTCTAATGGAATACCACTGTCCTCATCCATGCCTTTTCCAGCTAGCTGATTCTGCTCCTTGGCTTTGATATTTATCCAATGTAAAATATATATAGATATATATCATAAAATCGATTAATTTTATTCTTTAATTATATAGATATATTTATCTGGGTTATTCTACCCCAATCAAAGAATGAACTATCCAAAATGTTTGAATAGTTAATTCAAAAATTTTATAATGCATTTTTTCAAAAAAATTTAGCAAATTTTCCTCACGTGTTAATATTATAGGTAAATAACTGATATTACTCAATACTATCAATGCAATGCTTTATCACAAGTTAACATTGTGGGTACATAACATGAGTTGCTTAACATTAGCATTATGAGTTAAATTTATTTTAAATTTTTTGAACCTTTATTCATCAAATTAGGAATATAAGTTTTGTAAATGGGGAGATAGTTTACAAAATATGTTTTGATATGTATATTCCTAATTGGTATATAATTAACTTAAAATCTAAAAAACAAATGTTTAGAATGACGTGGCAAAGAATAGACCCAATGTAAATACCATTGGGGTGAGAAAAGAAACATCAACATTTTCGCATCAAACCAACTTTTAATAGTATACATTAGTTGAGAAACTTATAAAAAAACGTCTTTACACGAAAAATTTTACGGAGTGGAACTCATACGGTTATTCGTCACTTGATAACATTGTTGTATATACGTGTAGAATATGTTTCCATAGAGTCCATGTATTAGAGTAACTCATATGGTTATTCGTCATTTTATAACGCTGTTAAATACACGTAGATTTTCAGTTCGTTTTAGCTGTTTAAATAATTTCAATATCTTTCTTTTGAGTTGGTTTAAATTATATTTACGCTGGTAGGCATATTTATTTCAACTCACACAGTGGGTGTGGGTTTCTGGAATTTTTTTGTTTTTTAAATCAATGGATAAGATTGAGCATGAAAGGAATATGCTTAGTTTGAGGAGAGCAAAGGCTGTGATTTCACGAGTGCTTTAATAATTTTGTAATTAGGTCTATATAGGCTTTTCTTTCGAATCAGTTAATATGACATTTTCGTTAACAAAAATGAGCCGATGACATATGTCCAATAATTTATAATGACATTTGTCCACATTTACATTAAGTTGGCTTTAGTTTTGGAAGGGAAGCTCCATTTTCAACAACTTCAATCACTCTGCGACCGAATTTTTGGGTGCACGACCTCTGTCCGAGTAAGAAAACTGGACACGGAGTAAGGTTTGAACGTGCCATGCAACTTCAATGGCAAGATATTGCATTGGCATCATCAACGCCGTGAATACCCTGCTGGAAATCCATGCACATCCCAGTCTCTCAAAAATTTTGTTAAAATTTCATGTAATTTCTAATCATAGAAAACTACTCTTCCATTGTTCTCGCATCAGTTTGTCCTGCTAAAACTGCAACTGTAGATGACTGGTGAAATTTTCCCCTTCGCCTGTGTTTAATTGATTAAAGTTAAATGGAAACTGTGGGTTGAAAGATAATTTCTGATCCCGCTTTTTAACCCATTGTGCCTGTATATTTAGGGTTTAATATTTTATCCCGCATGCTTTACTTTATTGTAGGTCGGTTCCAACTGCAGAGGTGTTCGCTAGTTCAAGACAACTCTGTTGCAAAGACTCGAAATGGTATTAGTTGTCCTCTCTCAAAATTCTTCATAAAAGAAAGACCCCTTGTTGCCAGGCGAAGTCTATATCATTAATTTCTTTCAATAAACTAAACAGCAGCGTCTCTTTATCGTAAGTCTGCCTAAGCTTTACCCTATTTATGCTTGTTTTCTGAGTTTCTTCGAGAGTAAATTAAATTACAATGATTTTGCAATGTGACAAAATATTTGTTTCTCAACATTGTTGAGACAACTTCAACCAGCAACCAAAAAATGTATGACTTTAAATTGAATAGAAATCTTTATTTTGTCTATCTGAAATATTTTAAAAAAAGGACAAAATAGTTTCAAATCTCGTACATATACATTTCAAGATTTCAAATTATGTGACTCCTACTTCGCCAGAACATGAAAAGAAATTGGAAATGAAAATGCAATGAGAAATAGGGCCAGAGGGTTTCATGTAGATCCTCCCATCCCCCTCTTTTCTTCCTTAAATCTGATAGTGCTTAGTAACAACCATTTAATTTAGTGAATGCATTTCACTAGTCCAAACAAATAATGGGTAAATATTGGAAATCAATCTAGATTTGTAGCTTTACATCATAATGGAAAAATGAAATCAGCTCAAAACTGAAAATAAATCAAACTAAAACAACTTGACATTCACATCATAACATATTCTAGAGCATTGGAATTTCTATAATGTACATGTTGTATTTATTTTTTGCATAAAAAATTGGAAAACTTTATAATTTACAAGTATACGGTGATAATATATATTTTTTAATGTCTTTAAAATTATATATATTTCTAAATCTATTTTACTTAATTTAAATATTATTTTGTATCGCTATTGACATGATGATCAACTAGCATGTTTCTTGATTCAAGTTATACACATGAAAGACACTATTTTTGGATGTGTGATCTTTGTTGCTTCCTAAATTAAGAGGTATGACATAATC
Organism: Pinus albicaulis; assembly: GCA_034641835.2. Taxonomy (NCBI): domain Eukaryota; kingdom Viridiplantae; phylum Streptophyta; class Pinopsida; order Pinales; family Pinaceae; genus Pinus; species Pinus albicaulis. Next base: position 182,217,817 of record CM076583.1, on the reverse strand, counting down.
CATATTTTACACTTATCACTATTGTTGTGACAACAATGCTAGAGATAAATGAGTTAGCATATAAGGGAGGTATTCAATTAAAATGAGGCATCTTAAATCAATGTAGTTTTTTATCAATAATATGTTGAAACAGAGCAAGGTTGTTAATAGAATGTGAAACAATCCTTTTCTTTATTCACTCTTTCTGGGATCTATATCTCACTGGAGGAGTTGGCACATGTAGTTCTTGATCTCTATATTCTTGTTTGTTTACAATTACCATCATGCTTTTAATATATGTTTGAATTTGGATCATTTTCTTGCAATACTTTTTGAGCGTTAAATTAAAATTCTTTATAAAGTTGTTATGAATGAGAAATTGTAAAATTTGTGGTTCATTGAATTGGAGTCCATCATGCAAAAAACAGTATTGAAGGAAGCATGATCCCTCCCTTGAACATATTTTTTTAGGCTAATAAATTTCCTTTAAATAGGCACCAAGTGAATAATTGAAACTTGAGTTGAACCTTATGTTTAATATTTATTGGTTCTTGTTGTACTGGGACAGTGCGGAACCCCACTTCTTACAATGTTTGTCAAGCCATTTTTTTGTGCAACTATGTTTTGCAAAGATAATTTGTCAATTAAGTAAAAATATCGGATAATTTTCCATATTTTTTACCTTGAAAAATTGACATAAATGAGTATAAATACATACATTGAGATTTGGAGATTATAAAATTTTAAAAACATTAAAAAAATATACTAAAAAACTTAAATTTAATATATCGATTACTTTTTGCTTAATTATGAAAACCAAAGCATATTTTTTCAATTTAAAAATCCTATTGGCCTCTCTTTGCACCTCTTGGTGAAATTGATAGTTAATTAATGATTCATCTCCACTCGCCTCCATCCTCTCCACTTGCCTCATCAACTTCTCACCTCCCCATCCGCCTCCTCATCCCTCGCCTCCTCAACTGCTCGCCTCCTCGTCATGAAGGTGATGAGACACGAGACCTTTAAATAAAAAACACTGAGACTAAATCCATTGTAATACTATGCAAATTCAATTCAAACTATATGAAATTTATGGTATAACAAGTGATGTTGGATATCATTTTCATAAATGGTGCAATTTGAAAACAAAGATTAAGATCTAACAATGATTTTATTTTTACCTAATATTGTATGCATTCAATTCAAAACACTTGTTGCAGGACATCAAATGGTTTGTCTAATAAAGCTAAAAACCTAGTTTGAGACCTAAACCATAATCTAGAAAGGTGCATCCACATCAAATCAAGATCAGAAACTTTTGATCTCACGTATGAAGTTCTTGTGAGGCGTTCTATCGAGTTATGTACTTTCTAAATGTAAAAAAAATGGATAGTCATATTTTGAGACACTGGAATGGATTTTGAATTCATCCAACGTTCAAACAATCATCTATTTTTTGGTCAAAGCGCTTCACACTCGAGTCACAAAATCTAGCATCTCTCAGGCCACAGGTCTACCAATGGAGGCATAAAAATGGTTTATGGGATGCATCAGTATTTTTTGTAATCTCCTTTATAGTATCTCATGTTTGATGAATTTTCCTTCAACATTCAATTAGCAGAATTTTGAGGTCTAAAATGGACATCCTATGGAAATTATAAAATAATAGAGGAAATAATAAAATAAGATTTGACTACATCATCAAATTTTAGAGGGAAAAAAAGAAAAACTATTTTTTCAACTCATATTTTCAACTTATCTCCCTATGGATTTACTCAATTTTTGAGCGGAAACACTCACTGGATGGAGAATTTGATTTTTCATTCAAGGAGTACCCATGTTACATACTTTGGTTGGACCCTGCTACACGAAAAATGAGAAATACATGAAAAACGTGATTGCAAACATGTTTTTTCATGTATTTCTCACTTTTCATGTAGCAAGGTCCATCGAAAATATGCAACATGGGTACTCCTTGGATGAGGAATTAAATTTTGCATCCAACGAGTACTCCTGCTCGCAATTTGAGTAAAACCTTAGGGAGATAAGTTGAAAATATGAGTTGAAAAAGTAGTTTTATTATTTTATTATTTTTTAATATTTTTACTTTTTTACTCCAAAAATGTTGAATCATCCCCCATGGTTAACATCATCATCTTGAATCATATTGGTTCTTATAAATTTTATTTTTGTTGTACATTTTTCTTAGGATGCCCATTTTAGACCTTAAAATTCCCCTAATGAACCAGCACATGAGAAAAAACATCAAAAATTCTTTCTTGAACGGTGTCGGGTAATTTCGTCACTGTTATTTAATCATATTATAGCCCTGACTAGTTTAATGCCGGAACTAGTTCTTTTAGTTTTGAGCCCTTTATTTTGGCAGTGTTGTGACTGGCGATATGATTTGTTCTAACCCTCTCTTTTTCTGTCTGAAACATGAAATTCCGTAAACATAGTGTAATAAGATCCCAAGTTACACTCTCATGGGAATGAAATATTTTTTTACTAATAATGAGCATACCCTTTCACCTATATCAAATTAACCCTAATCGTATTACTCTTGCTAGGGCTCATGACATATTTGTTGTTGGATCTCGAATGGATTGGGAGAACGTTTCACAATGGACCTAATAAAGAAATAAATAAAACAACATGCATTAATGAGGTATTTGTTTTTTTTTGTGTTATTCTTCATTTTTTCAATGAAATTATCTTTAATTTCTTCTGTGTAAGTTTGTTATACTCTTTTATTTTTCAATTCTATTTAATTTTCTATGTGCATTATGCATATACCAAGGATATGCGAAATGAGAATCATTGTTGTTATGAAGAATTTTCTATGTGCATTATGCATATACCAAGGATATGTGAAATGAGAATCATTGTTGTTATGAAGAATTTTCTATGTGCATTATGCATATACTAAGGATATGTGAAATGAGAGTCATAGTTGTTATGAAGAGGATCGCTCTGAAAAGAAGAATAAGAATAAGAAAAGGATGGTATGTGTTGGGAAATGGAATTGGAATATGTGATTAAATCATTATAATTTTGTGTAGAGAATGGTGAACATTTTGGGTGAAAATTTTGCAATGGATAATTGCAATTGTAAGAATAACATTGAATTGTGAAGCTTAAGACATATAATTAATTTTTTGGTGCAATAGGGATTGCTTAAAGCTTAAAATGGAAAGAGAAAGAAACCAGCGTGTATGTATCACGAAGACTTTGGTTGCAAGAGATGTTACCAGCATTTGGATGTGTTTGATGTCCTTTTCAATATTATTGGATAAGAAACATCATCAAGCCTATGGATCAAAATGGAGAGCCTCTATGATAAAAAATTTGAAAAAATAAATCTATTGTGGTTTTCAGGATTCTGTGGTTATCATTATTTGAAGGAATCTCTGGATTATCCACAGTGCTATAAAAAAATGGTCGGCGTTTCGAATCCCAACGGGGATCCATCTTCAAGACAAGATGAAGAATGAAGATTGAAAGAAGGATGAAAAAGTCAAGATTTCATCCTTCTTTCAATCTTCATTCTTCATCTTGTCCAAAATAAATCTACTTGAAGATGTAATTGTATATTCTATGTGTAAAATAAGGTAGCAAAATTTTTTATCATTTAACTGTATTTAATATACTCACATATCTAGTATGGACATAAAAGTTAATGAGTAAAATTGGCATAGACATTATTATACTAGTTGCTTGAATCTTGGGACCATCTAGTCACTCCCATTAGTTTTAGTATAATTGATTCTCTTCACTCTGAATCTATTATGGCCACCATTTATTCTAAGGAGTGTAGAAAAGTATAGAAACTTACACACATGAAGAAATTATGGTTAGAGGGGTGATAAAGATTGAAATAAGGATGAAAAATTCAAGATTTCATCCTTCTTTAAATCCTCATTCTTCATCTTGTCCAAAATAAATCTACTTAAAGATGTAATTGTATATTCTATGTGTAAAAGAAGGTAGCAAAACTGTTTATCATTTAATTGTATTTAATACGCTCACACATCTAGTATGGACATAAAATTTAATGAGTAAAATTGGGCATAGACATTATTATACTAGTTGCTTGAATCTTGGGACCATCTAGTCACTTCCATTAGTTTTAGTATAATTGATTCTCTTCACTCTGAATCTAGTATGGCTACCATTTATTTTAAGGAGGAGTGTAGAAAAGTATAGAAACTTACACACATGAAGAAATGATGGTTAGAGGGGTGATAGAGGAGCATTAGAGCTTCCAAAACCATCAAGATTTTTGAAGAAAAACTCCAAAATGTGACTCAATATTGAAAATAAATTCTAATTCCTTATTTATAAATATTTTTGGTTTATTTTAATTATTATAGAATAGTTTTAGAAAAGCTATGGATATAAAATATATTTTCCATAAGGATAAGAAAAATCTTTCTTAAAAATCATGGCAACTTTAGGGAATAAATCATGGATTGATGTATGGATCTAGGTGTTGACAGTGTTGGAAGTCCACCAATATAAGGGGTCTCCCCAGTATGATGTCCCAATTAGACTTCACGCCATTTGGAGTATGAGACACATCAGGATAATATGCCTAGTTTCCATCACTTAAAGGTTTTCCTTGAATGAAATAAACAACATAAGAGAGTATTCAAAAAACCTTTGAAACCAGTAAGTAAGTTGACAATATGAAACATACAATTGTGATATCCCTCTGTTTCTATATGTAAATATATTTTGCTTTTGGATTTAACTATTTTTAGTTATGATGGATAGGAATCCATCATGAAATAATTTTGAAATAAACCCTGATGATGTCATAAATAAATTTTATAAATGAAAAGGAAAGAAAACTAGAAATTACTTGGGAAAGAAACACTATAGTTAAAGAGATTATTTCCAAGGTTCGAAAACAACCGTTAACAGATAAGATCAATAAATTTTCCTCTTAAACCACTCCTAAAAATCCCTCAGGCTTGATTATAAATATTTAATATGATGCGTGAAAAAATATATTAAATCACTCAGTTGCAAAAAAACACTGAGAAAAGGGTGGGATAAAGCTACGCGAGAGAAAAATGTAGGCTTTAAAAGAAAAAAAAATAAACAAAGAAATAAAGCCTAGGTTAGAGGGTTGGCGCACCATGAAAATTAGGACGCCGCTTAGGAAAGATCTGCTAGGGAAGTCTTAAAAACACCTTTCATGGAATCCTAATAGGTTGTTGATTCCTTTAGCAATAAGTCTCTGCTCGAGGGGGATTGGAGGATCAGTTCAAGGTTGGGTGGATAATTTTTTTTCCTAGTGCAACTCTATTATCGTTATACGAACAAAGTTGCAGTGGTGTCATCCATGGAAAAAATGTCATTTTTTATATGGTTAGAGGTGATTTCAGTATTATTGTTAACAGTATGGTAATGTCTAGTACATTTAGTACAACATTCATTTTGTTTAATTATGTATATGTATTTAGTTTTTGGTTAAGACTAGAGACTGTAAGTGAAATAGTTGATGTGTTAGCTATTATTATATTGCATGTCTCTGGATCGAAAGTCGTTGATTTGTGGAGTTTTAGTTAATTATGAACTGACCAGAAAAGATGTATATCTGAAATCCTAACGTTTCAAACTTCAAAGTGAGTCCATCATTAGAGGATTACAATTTACAATGAGTAATAATCCAACCGTAGAGTTATTAATATTTAATGATTTAGAATTTTGGATTATTTTATGAGTGTCGACTCATGATGTGTAAATTATAAATAATTAATCGAGGTCAAAATTATTAATTATTGAAGCTTCAATCTATCCAATAGAGGATTCTGAGTATTCCTCAGTTTAAGGCCATCATCTCTATTCATAGTGTTTGTTTTTTGCAGTATCTATAGCTTATTTTACCTTTCTTTTTAAATAATGTTCTTCTCTTTGGATGAGTTTAGAATTTTCCATGTTGAAGTACTGAAAGGAGGAACATGCATGCTCTTACAAGGCATATTTTGATGATTTATTCCTTAATATGTCTGATGCATGCTCTTTGAGTCTAATTCCAACACATCTTCTCGATTTTACTATGTATTCTTTTCCTAACGAACAAGGAATGATGTATACACATTTATGTTGGTTAGGGAATAACTGGTCCTTGACAGAGTCAATTAATTTTTAGATGGTTTTTGGAGGGGTAAACATAGTCATAATGTTAATTTTTATTTTATTTTTTTGCAATTTTATCTGTAGAGACTTTTATGTATGGAAGGGTGATTCTAGGGATATTTAAAGAATTTTTTGTAAGATTTTTATTCAGTCTTTGGTGGATAGTTTTTTAATTATTTTTTTATTATAACCATTGTCCTCAAATACTTTTAAAAGGTTGTCAAGTTCATGGTTTAAAATCTCAGGATGACAAATTCTATATGCCCTTGTAATTTTGGTTTTGATGACACCCAATTTTTGTTTTGGATTGTGATTGTTGAGTTAAATTATAAACTTATGATTTGCCAACATAAATTATCAACCTAGGGCAGGTAATATTGCGAGATGTTGTGAAAAGTATATGCAGGCTTAATACTTCAAGTGCTTCCTCATAAAATCTATCATGCACACACAGAACTAATGTCTCTTTTCTGCATCACCACTTGGCAGCAAAGGCTACGGAGTGGATTCAAACATCCCTCCAAAACTCTTAGTATTGCTAATGTTTATCAGAAAAGATAAAATATCACACTTAAAACCATAAAAGAATCAATATAACTTTGAAATGAAAATCTGATTAAATGAATTTAACAAATTAACACAGAAACTTAATCATTTAACATATCCTACTAAAACTTTAGAAAGAGGACACTATCTATGCAAATGAATTATTACTGCATAAAAATAATTAAAAACACACGTGCACAAAAACTAATGGAGTTGTGAGCAAAGGGGTCCCTCCCTCACTCACAACCCCTTCAATATTAAAATGGTTTTCTCAGTAAAATAGACAAAACATAGAATATTGTGTTAATGTGAAAAATATTACAGTTCGGTACAAATTTGATATTTTTGCACAACAAATAAACCCAACCCCTTACAATATGAAACTTAGTGAAATTTATACAAGCTTGAAGGCACATATTTTTTCTGAATAAGGAAAAACTACTATACTAAACTATTAGTTATCAATACTAGAATAGAATGTCAAAAATAGTTGTGTTGAGTCTAATCCCTGACTAAAATCATGGATTAGACTAATTTCGTTACATGGTTCGAGCTTTCCCTTATATGGCCAATGAGAAGAAGTTTGCAGATCTGGGTGGTTTCTATGTTGAATCTGAAACAACCAATAGGATAACATCCATGTAGGTGGATTTCCCCACAAAACCAATGTTCTTGTTTGTTTTTGAAATAAGTGGAACATAGCTAACCGTTGATTCTGCTGCAGGAAATTTGGGAGGTTGCAGAAAATCTAGACCTACAGGAATTCGCAGAGCGTCTGCAGAAAACACGACCGCAAGGTTTCTTCTGGAAATTCCAGAGCTGCATTGAATCAAGACAAATCCGCATAAGACTTCTAGATCATTTTACTTGATAATTCAAATATGAAATAGTTAGCTTAAGGAATACTTAAGAACAAGGTAAAATGACACTTTTTAAGATAATTTTCATACCTTAAGCACATAGCACCCTTTTGGCCAAAACTCAGATAATATAAACGAAATAAGTGTAATTAGGTGTCAAGGAGAGTTCAAAAGGGGAGAAGAAAGGTCTTAGAAGTCTATTCAAATTGGGAAAAAATTGGACTCAACGTATCCCTCACACTTATCTGCTTGCATGCCCCTTATGCAAGTAAAAATGTTGCACCCTTAGAAGAAAAATTAGTCCTTGCCCTGAGATGTAGCTACCGCAACCAAATGGTCTAATTGGGCCTTGTTGGACTCTGCCTGAACTTGACACCTGTATGTTTCATTCTTCTTCTTTAGATGAGCAATCCGGGCCTACTTCTTCTTCACAATTTAGTCTGCCTTCTTATGCCATTCATCATTCTCTTTTGGCATGCGTAAATTTTTTTCTATCAGGCTTTCATTCTCCTTTCGTAAAGCCCACTCTGAAACGGTAATTTCAGTGATTCTCTCCTCCAATTCCTGTTGAGACTGCTTTTTCTGGGGATTTCCATCCCCCTCATGTTGTCCCTAGCAGGACTAGGGAAAAGTAGGCTCCTCCTTCCCTTGCTGGTATTCTGCAGTCTTATTCCTTCTTTCCTGCAACGACAGATCTTGGAGGAACATTCTTTCTCTGTCGATGAATTCGGTTGTCTCCACCTTCCATTTTTATTTGGACATGCCATGGGGATTTTCTTTCTTCTTGTTAATTTTTCTTCGCGGTACCCCCCCTTCTGCAATTTATTTATTTTCCAACTTTACAACTTGGCTCCTTGTAAATCTCTTAGCGGGGGTAGAAGTGCCCTTCAGTTTGGGATTTTTCCCTGTGGTCTCCCTAGTCACCACCACCTCTTCATATTTTTTGTCTTCCTCTATTAGTGGACCACAGGTTCGTGGCTTCTTCCTTGGTTTCCCTACTAGTTTTTCCACCTTGGCTCCTAAAGGACCAAAGTCCTCCTCATCCTCCATGAAATAGTTTTCGAACAAGAAATTTTCCCATGTTTTCTTCTTCTTCTGCAGAACCTTTGTTAGGATGATTTTTATCAACCCATGGTGATATACGTTCTCCTCTAAATGGGCTTCCATTTCCTTAGCAACCGTGGACATTTTCATCATGGAAATTCTCAAATAGTAAGGAAAATTCAAAGGCATGTCTCGAAAGTGGACGAGAAGGTGAATATGGAATAAAAATGCAAGCCTAAAGCAGCCTTCACATGTTATATATTTCTACAGGAAAAAAAACAAGTGTTGATACTTAATTTGCAAGAATTCATGTGAGATCCCTTTACTCCAATCATGGTTTGCATGTTCTTTTTGGAGAAAGGATGAACAGATTCCCTTATTGAACCATTGATTCTTGAACCGACACTCCTTGTCCTGTGGGATGCCACATACTTGAGCCACCATATCCTCTGTCAATAAAAATTGGATATTCCAAACTTGTGCTTTGTCGCCATTTAAATTTAGAGCGAAGGGCTTCATAACCTCTGAATTGTGCCCACTGAATTTCTGAAACAATAATATCCACCCTGCTTTTTCTGTCTCACCTTACTGCGAGGGTCGGCTTCTAACAACGCAGAGCCTTGCGGTTCAAATTGAACAGGGGAACACAACCTCTACATGGCTAGGGACAGGAGAGACAGATCTATTCAGCTCACAGAGACGCTTCCAAGACTTTTCAATGAAAAACTCGACAGCATGAGTTTAAATTGAAAATATCGAAGAATATGGAAATTTGAAAAATGCAGGTCATGATCATGATTATCATCATGATCAGACCTACGGAATGGATATAAAAAATATAACCAAATGACTTGTCATAGTTATGATGTCCATGCATGGAACTCGGTTTATGACATAACATCTCATAACCACATTTTTCCACAAGGGTTACCATGACTTAGATTCATGTAAATTTTAAAAATTAAAGTATCATTACCTTTCACCTTAAGCATCCTGTCACCAACCGTGCCATACGGATATTACCTTCTAATGGTCCAGTCCTTGGATGGCGATTGCCTTTGTCTTGAAATGATAGCCCAATTTAAAATTACATCAGATGCATAATTATATATTTCATGATCTTGACCAATAATAAAAATGTCAGTACTTTATTAGACTAATTTAAGTTAATGTTCTGTCTACAAGTTTTTTTCTTTAGGAAACCAATGGCATTGCTGCAGGAAATGGAACCATAACCGTTGAACATTATGTAGGACATCCTTCTATGGGAAAACTCGTTTCTTCCTCTTTTGTGTACAATTCATTGCAAATGAATGAAAGTGTTGGTGTCAAATGTGCAATGATCTCATTGGATTACCATCCATTGAGGTCAACTGTTAACCAATGCGAGACCCATCACCATTAATGAGAGTGAGGACCAAGGTAACCTAATGCATCCTATCAGGTGTGAATTTATGAGCTATTTTCGAACCCCCTATAAGATCCAATAGTCAAGGAGGCATAATTATTCCCCATTTTTTCTAGAGTTTGTCATTAGGACATACAAGCTTTAAGGCATCACAAGGCTCTGATCTTGCACCTAGATAATTATTTAATGTCAATGAGCCAAGATTGTTGGAAGGAGGGCCTTAAGGAATCCGACATCATTCCAACATGAGAAATCCAAAAATTAACTGAAAAACATAATTTATTGAGAGGATCCCAAAGGGTCTACTGACCTGTGTTTTTAACGAGCCCAAGGCAGTCCATGTTGGCCAGATTTCAATTTTGAGAGTCTGAAATACTGAAAAAGACGACTTCAAGGGCGCTCTTTTTCTGTAACTAGTTCATTGGGTCTAGAAAAAGGAATAAACATGTACCCAATAGACATTCCTCTCATGGTTTACTGAGCACGAGAAGGAAAAAAGTGAGCTCAATGTGTGAGAAGAAAATCAAGAATAGGTAGTGAGAGGAATGACTCCCTCTCCCACCATTTCCATCTCCTTTTTCTTCACAATTTCTTCCACAAGTTCCTCCTTTGATTGGTGTTTCTAATATAGCTTGATTATGTGCCCATTCACCAAGAAGGTAAAATTCACATCATCAATATTTTTAACCCGAACAGATCCATTATCAAAAAAATTGTCAATTTCATAGGGACCCAGCCAATGTGTGTTAAGTTTCCCTTTAAAGTTCTTAAATTTTGAATCATATAACAATGCCCAGTCTCCCTCTTTGAATTGTTTCTTTTTAATGTATTTTTTTTTCCATTTATCCCATTATTGTTGCATCATATCAGTATGTTGAAAGGCATCTTGCCTAATCTCATCCAACTCATTGAGCTGCAATATTCTCTGCTGCTATGCCTCCTCAAGGTCTATACCCAAATCTGCTGCCATATTGAAATTCTTGATCTGAAATTCAATAGGAAGTAAAACTTGTTTTCCATACACTAATTTAATGGGGAGAAGCCAGTGGTGTTTCTCCATGTGATCCTGTAAGCCCACAATTCCTTAGGAATTCGATCATACCAATCCTTGTTATGTAGTTGCAGTGTATTTGTAAGAATTGTCTCCAACACCTTATTGGTTGATTCCACCTGCCCATTGGCTTGTGGATGGTAAGGGTTTGTCTTGCGATGATTAATCTGATATTTTTGTACAATTCCCTACAGAATGTTTGACACAAATTGGGTACCCTGATCAGTAACTATATCCCTTGGTACCCCAAATCTTACAAAAAAAAAAAAATATATATATATATATATATATATATATATATATATATATATATACCACTTATTTCTTCATTTCTCTAGGTAGTGCTCTTTCTTCCACCCACTTTGTAACATAATCAGTGCAAACTAAAATATACTTCTTACCTTTAGACATAGATTTATGGGACCTACAAAATCAAGAGCCCGCCTCTCGAATGGTTCTATGAGAGCTTGTGGCTGCAAAGGCATTTCATCTGATTGAACATGTCGCCCTATTCTCTAGCAGCTATCACATTTCCAAACATACTCCTTTGAATATTTGAAGAGACATGGCCAACAGTAACCTGAGTGGAGGATCTTGTAGGTTGTCTTCTTATCTCCAAAGTGTCCTCCATAAGGTTCATCGTGAAAATCTCTCAAGATATCATAGATCTCAACCTCTTTGACACACCTGCAAATAATCAAATCAGGTCCAGTGAAAAAGAGGTCTCCCCTAATCCAAGAGTAATAAGCACTTTTCTTAACAATTCTCTTTTTCTTATTATATGAAAAGTAGGGTGGAAACTTTTCTGCAGAAAGATAGTTGGCCATGTTTGCAAACTACGGTGTTTTGATAGAAATGGCTACAAACAAATTCTCATCAGGAAATCTATCATTAACTGGAACATCCTCACCTGTGAGGTTGAGTCTAGAGAGGAAATCAGCTACCTGATTTTTTTTTCCCGACCTGTCCAATACTTTGATGTCAAATTCCTCCAGCAATGAAAGCCAACTAGTGATCCTACCATTATTGACTGGTTTTTTCACGAGATAACGTATAGCAGAATTATCAGTGTGTACAAAAAATTTATAGCCAGTGATGTAATGTCTAAACTTGTTAATAGCATAAATCACATCAAGGAATTATTTTTCACTTACCATGTAATTCAGTTCTGTAGGAGTTACATTTTTACTAAAAAAATAAATAGCATGGGTTACAGGATCTTCCTTTTGACCCAATACTACTCCAATGGCTGAATCAGAGGCATCAGTGGAAATGTGAAAGGGAAATTTCCAATCTGGGCCTCTCAAGACAGGTGTTGAAGAAATATTTTCCTTGAGTGTATCAAATGTAGCTTGAGACTCATCATTCCAATAAAATTCTGATTCTTTAGTCAATAATTTAAACAATGGAGAGGCTACCTTTGTAAAATTTTCAACAAACCTTCTGTAGTAGTCTACATGTTGAAGAAAACATCGAACTCATTTTTGACTAGTTGGTGGGGGAAACTTTACAATAACTTCAATCTTTGTCGGATCAACTTTAATTCTTACAACCAAAACATGATGACCCAAAACAATACCCTCAGTCATAATCATAAAAAAAAAATCATTACTTAATGAAAGATTAGTTTCTCACATCTCTGAAAAACTTTCTTAAGATTATGTAAAGCTTCTTCAAAAGTATCACCCATTACTGTAAAGTCATCCATATAGACCTCTACACAATCATACAAAAGGTCAAAGAAAATACCAATGACCGCCCATTGAAATGTGGTTGGTGTGTTGCATAGACCAAATGGTAGTACCTTGTATGCATAGGTACCCTCGGGACATGTGAATTTTTTCTTCACCTGGTCCTCTGGAGCTATCCTAATTTAATTGTACTGCTATACCCATCTAGGAAGGAAAAATACTTCTTCCCTGCTAGAGTGTCCAACACTTGGTTTATAAAAGGCAAGGGAAAGTGATCTTTTAATGTGGCTTTGTTTAATTCCCTGCAGTCTACACACACTCTCCATTTGCCATTATTTTTAGGGAAAATAAAAGTAGAGATACCCACTGGCTATCTGAGATAGGATAAATGTACCCTACATTTAACAATTTATGTAGTTCAGCTTTCACAATTTCTCTTAAGGCAGGGTTCATCCACCTTTGTGGCTGTCTCAGAGGCCTAAATTTTTCTTCTAAATAGATAGGATGAATGCATGTATTTGGGTGAATGCTTATCATGTCTTTATATTCTTAAGAAAAGGTGTCTGAAAATTTTATCAATGCTTGAATTACTTGCTTTTCTTGTTCAGGAGTTAAGGCAGAATTGATATTTAAAGTTTTTCCATGAAAATTTTCAACTACCTTACCCCCCCCCCCCCCCCCCCTATTTAGCCATTGAATATGTAGGGAATGCAGATAAGAGGGATGAATGTAGTTCAGTTGTTGCACTATTCTCATAAATATCCTGCATATTAGTAATGATATCTAAATTATGACTAGACTACCATTCTAAATGCTGTGGAAAATTAGGATTATAAATAAAACAATTTATCAAATTTTCTTCTTAGTTTTCCTTAAGGCTCATGGCTTGGGAAATTGTTAACACTGGTTGGGTACATTCTAAATCATGCTCCTCTTCTTCAACCCAATGAGTATTTTCTGATCTGAGGTGAGTGATGGTCATGTTTCTAGACCTACACCCTATGTAAGCATTTGCCGTGGATTACCAAGGCCTCCCCAAAATCAAAGGATGCCCTCCCAAGTTAATTTTAGGTTTAAGAACACCCCCTATGGCTTTACCTTAGACCTATCCACTAATTCTAACATGGTAGTAGTAGGAAGTAAGTGAATGAATCCTATATGAGGTAAGTCTCCATGGTCATCACATTGATGGCTGAACCTAAATCAATTAAAGTGTTCTTTATGGGATAACCATTGATAAAAGTGGTAACCACAGGAATTCCAGGGCCTGCATATTTTTTAGTAACAAATTCGGTGGACATTAGGCTTGCAAGCTTTCCACCTGCGAATTGTAGAGGGTTATTTCTTTTGTCTTATTTGTTTCTTGATACATAGCTCCCTCAATTTTTTGGCATATATAGGGATATCCTTAAGTTCTTGTAGCAACAGGATCTTGATGCACACTTTCTCAGTTCAGACACGAGATCAAAATCAGGTTGTTTTATTTTCATTTCCAACCTCTTTGGAAAAGTAGGTTGAAAAATATGGGATGAGGAAGGTTCTTGTGATCTTGAAGTGATTTTTTCTGTTGGTTCAGGTGTGTTTTTGTTGAACACCTAATCCTCTATTCGTAGGTGTGGAAGGCGAAGAGACACAAAGGATTCCAAGTGACCTTGGAGGATGAATCCAAGGGTCACACCATTGTATTATAAATGTACATCTATGGCGAATAATATATGCTACGAATGCCTATCTTTCCCATTTGTGTGTTTAGTTTCTCATACACCATGTGTGTGTTCAACATGGTATCAGAGCTGATACATTAATAACAAGCTCAATCTTGTGTGAGCCACTTGTTTTTGTTGCATGTGTAACCTGCAAAAATCCTGTGCATTTTTGCAGCGTTCAGAAACCATTTTTTGCGGCACTTAGAAATTATTTTTGCGAAGAGCAGTGTTGTGTAGTGCCATATTCCTGAATTTGAAAGTCTGTGCATTTTAAAGTCTGCAATTTTTCTCACCTACACTCCCCCTCATTGTGGCTTCGAAGTTGAGATTCAGTTTTCTGTTTTACTGCTCCAGGCATTCTGGCACTCCTGGAATAATTCTGCAATTGTACAGTTAAATTTATTTACACTACAATTTTTTTTTTTATTGTTCCGTGAAATATTTCTGAAGATTTCTGAAGTTGCCTTCTTTCTTTCTATCCCCTCTTCTTGGAGCTTGATGGAGTGGGCGTCTGCGAGGGATTTCTGAGCCACGACGCCCATGGTCATCGTGTGACCACTCTCACTATGCCGACAGTCCTCTTCCCATGATATTGTTGTTAAGATGAGGAATTCTACTTGAAATATTTTGTTTTCAATTTACTGCTGGTTCTGAGTCATCCCCCTATCGAGTACCTTTTTCCCCCTCTGATTTTTTATTAATGGGGTGAGAAAATGGTTGATGAAAGCCATTACTTTGACTATTAATTTTTTTTTTATTAAGGAATCTATTATGTGTATCATGTGCCTCAATATTCTCTGGGCTAATTCTACCAGAAATAAAGTTTATGTGTGTCAATGTTGGTTCTACGTCATCTCTCTGTTGAGACACGTTCACCCCTTCCTAATCTTTATTAATGGAAACAGAGTGAGATTTACGAAAGGCACAATTCTGATCATTACTGTTATGCATATGATTTATTGTCATTTTGGTTTTTCCCACACCTCCCCTCTCCCCTCCTCGCAGTTCCCTCTTCCCTCTGCTCTCCCCACTCCCGATACCTCACCTCCCACGCCCTCAGCCGTCTCATGGCACCTCCCCCTCGACACTCCATCTCCCTACATCACCTAACCACTCCACTACCCACTCTCCCCTTCGCCTTCCTATCTCACCTCACCACTCTGCTACCTCTACTCTCCTTTCCCCCTCACCGCTTTCCCCATCCCCGCTCTTCCACTCTCATCCCTCCCCACTTGCTTACGGAAGTGCATCCCACCCATCCACCTCACACTCCCACTCACGCTGTCCCCCTCCCTCAAGCTCCCCTCGACTCTCCTCACAACCCATGCTACCCTTGACCCTCTGCTCCACGCCGCTCAACGCGTCACCCCTCACAGCAGTTTTCCACCTTTTCACCCCTTCCCCTACTCTATCCTCCTTTCTCTCAACGTGGAAAAAAAGCAGTGGAAAAAATCCATTTTTCTAAAAGGAGAGTCGTATATGAAGGGATAGCCAACTTTGGGTATTTCTAGAGTGTCTTCCTCTACAATATCTTCAATCCTTTTAGGCTGAGTCACCACTTTTCCCGATCTGAGTTTGATTTCATGTAGCGACACAGGAAATTCCTGCAACACAGGAACATAAATTTCTTGTAGAGGATGCGGTGTAATACAGTAAGTAGGAAAAGTGGGATAAGTGACTAATCCAATATTGTGAGCAGATCGGATGGTTTTATTGTTGGTGTTAGATACTAGCTAAGCAGGAAGTTGTGTGGGACGAGGTTGATTTGGTGGGGCAAGAAACTGAAGTTGTTGTTGTTGTGGTTGTACCATTTGTTATGGTTGTACCATTTTTTGTGACATGAGATGTGGTGGATAAAAATTTTGAGATCGAAAATTATGAGCAGCAGGGTAATAAATGCTACCCTCCCAAGGTTGTTGTGAAGGCCAGTGCTACCAGGGCATTTAAATATTCCACATATGATTCTAAGCATAAGGAATTTGAAAATGTGATTGTGACATACATATAGGACATGGTTTCCATGGTCTTTGAGGTGCCATTGCATAGAGTACATTGACAGTTCCCTGATCTACTATATATGCTACTTTAATCTTAGGAAGAGAAGGAAATTGATCAGTAGAATGTTGAGCTTCACAAATTTGGCGTACCTCTATGTTGTCTGCAGGGCATTCCCTTAGAGCATGTTTCTTCCTACATTTGGAGCATAACACAGGCAAGGCTTTCTCCAATTCCTCTTGTTTATTCTTAGCCTATAAAACATCCAATTGTGAAGACAAAGTACTAAGCATATCATTTTTAAAATTTTCAAATAAATTACCCATTTCAGCTCTGGTTACTCCAAATTCCGGCAACTGATTTGACAAGCCTGGAAGAATTGTCTCTTGATCCTCCTCCAACTTTAAAATTTCCCCTTGAATATCCTTGACACAGTTCACACACATCATCATAACTGAGATTTGATACATCACCTGCTCCCATTAAGTTTAAAACCTCTAGAAATTCAGGTTTGATTTCCTTGAGAAAAATTTTCCTCTTGGCTTCTTTGCTCAGTTGATTCATCCTGGATTTCTAAATATTGTATTTATATCTCTTGACCAAGTCCTCAAGGCTCTCACCTTCCTTCTAAGTCATGCCAAAGAGTTCCTCCCTGAGGTCTCTAGTCTTAAAATAATCTTGATACTTCTTCAACAATACCTTCTTCATTCATCCCAAGTGGAAATGGAGTTTGAACCCAGACCCATAAACCACCTGAGAGTTGCATCCTTCAATGTGGCAGGAAAAAAATTCAGCTTCTAAGAATTGGAATAATAGTCATAGCTACTTCATAACACATCGAATTTGAATAGGAAGGCATCAAGATCTTCACTAGAGACAACAAGAAAATTAGGCAAGGTCGAAGGAGGAATGTTTTTCATCTGAGTATCTCCACCAAGCTCCCTGATAGGAAATCAAAATGTGACCAGTTCCTCTTCCTTATAGTCCCCATCTATGTTACCAATACCCTCTAAATGGGCCATATCATACCAAGAGATATTAGGACCGTTGTAAAACACAAATTCTTCAAAGTTGATGGTTAAAAACTCTGGTTCTTGAATAAGGCTAATGAGGAACTCGTCTTCAAGCTTACCACTGAGTAGAGATGTTGACTTGCTTACAAGAGGAGGTTCTAAATGGGAAACAATAGAGGATTTCCCAAAAAAAGATTCTGTTGTAGAAGTAAGGATTTTCTTGGGGTCAACAACTTAGCTCTTTTCAGGACTACAGACCTCCTATTCACATTCTTCTTCCCATGCTGCCTTGTTTCTTGCAGAATTCCTTATTTTTGCTAGTTTATTAGTAGATGAAGTGGTGCTCTCACCACCACCAAAAATATGTGAAAATATGGACCCTATTCATCTATTATGCAAAAAAATTCAAAACTTATACTTACCAAATAAACAGGACATGGATTTGGTGAATTGTGATCTCTACATGTTCGTAGGCCTTACCCTACATCTTACCACTTCAACTCCCCCAGGCCTGCAAAATCTCAAACAACAAAAATCACACCAAAAAATTTTCACTATCATACCTTAACACCTCCCTGGAAATGGCACCAAAATGTTGAGTTAAATTATAAACTTCTAATTTTCCAACATAAATTATCAACCCAGGGTAGGTAAGCTTGCGAGATGTTATGAAAAGTATATGCAGGCTTAATACTTCAAGTGCTTCCTAGTAAAATCAATCATGCACACATAGAACTAATGTCTCTTTTTTGCATCAACACTTGGCAACAAAGGCTACAGAGTGGATTCATTCATCCCTCTGCAGCTCTTAGTATTGTTGATGTTGATTAGAAAAGATAAAATATCAAACTTACAGCCATAAAAGAATCAATCTGACATTTCGAAATTGAAATATGATTAAATTAATTTAACAAATTAACACATAAACTTAATCATTTAATCATTTAACAATTGCTACTAAAAATTTAGAAAGACAAAACTAGTTGTGCAAATGAATTATTACTGCATAAAAATAATTAAAAACACACACACAACAACTAATGGAGTTGTGAGCAAAGGGGACACTCCATCACTCACAACCCCTTCAATATTAAAATGGTTTGCTGAGTAGAATAGACATAACATAGAATATTGTATTGATCTGGAAAATATTACAATCGAGTACAAATCTGATATGTCTGCACAGAATACCAACCCAAACCCTTACAATATGAAACATAGTGAAATTTATACAAGTTTGAACGCCCATATTTTGTGTGAATAAGGAAAAAATATTATATTGAACTATTAGCTATCAATACTAGAACAAAATTTCAACAATAGCTCTGCTGAGTCTAATCTGTGACTGAAAGAATGGATTAGAATAATTTCATTACATGGTTGGAGCTTTCCGTCATGTGGCCAACGAGAAGAAGTTTGCAAGTTTGGGTGGCTTTGATGGTGAATCTGAAACAACCAATAGAACATCATCCATGTAGGTGGATTTCCCCACAAAACCCATGTCCTTGTTTGTTTTGGAAATAAGTGGAACATAGCTAACTGTTGATTCTGCTGCAGGAAATCTGCACCTACATGAATTCGTGAAGCATTTGCAAGAAACACGACCATGAGTTGTCTTTAGAAAATTATGGAGCTGCTTTAGATCAAGACAAATTTGCATAATACTTCTAGATCAGTTGACTTGATTATTCAATAAGGAAACAATTAGCTTAAGGAATACTTAAGAACAAGGTAAAATGACACTCTTTAAGTTAATTTGCATACCTTAAGCACATAGCACCCTTTTGGCCAAAACTTAGATAATATAACGGAAATAAGTGTAATTAGGGATCAAGGAGATTTAGAAATGGGAGAAGCAAGGTCTTAGAAGTCTGTCAAAATTGGGAAAAATTGGGACTCAACAGTTATGAGAGGCACTATGTAGATATCTATGAGTGTGGGCTTCTTTCATTAAGACCTGGTACCCTATTTTCCCATTTTTCTTTATCAGAAGGATGTCAAGGAAAGGTAATTGGTTATATTTTTCAATTTCTAAAGTGAATTTGATGTGGTCTGAGAGGCTATTAATGTGAGAAAGGAAATCACTAATTTCTAATAAAATAATCCAGAAACCTAAATCATTAAATATTGATAACTCTACAGTTGTGTTACTACTCCTCATTGTAAATTGAAATCCCCTAATGATGGACTCACTTTGAAGTCCGAAACGTTGAGTTTTTCAGAGAAAAATTATTTAGAGGTTTTCCACATATTTTAAAATAAATTTCACGTGTATGGAACCATTATTTAAAATATGTATATATTTATATCTCAAGATCCATCTCGGATGTACCACAAAGGATCCTTGCTAAATATGAAACGATAATACGAGATGGATAGGAATTAATTGAGAGTATCTTTATTTAAGCCTATATAAAAATCAATTGTTTGTAATGTACTATAGTATATCCTTAGGTATAAATTCCTGGGTAACGAAGTACAATATGAGGGTAAAAATTCAAATACATTACCATAGTGATCACATAAATCGAGAGTATGGGATTCGTATTCATGTTTCTTTATCACTCTGTGACAACTAGGAAAGTTGAGTTACCAATTAACTAGTAAACTTTGATACAAAGTTTTAATGGTTGGGCATGGAATCTAGTGAATCTCATATCAGAAAAAATTACTTACATCCAAGGGTACAACTAGGGTTGCTAGTTGAGAACTGGAAAGGAACGAGCATAGAAATTAACTTTGTAACCGTTAGGTCCCTATATTACTAGTATAGTCCCTTATTGTTGTTAGGGTAACCCCCTTATTGTTATTTTTGCACCCTTGTAACCCCAATATTGTTATTATTGTGCCCTTACATTATTATTGTTAGGTCGGCTAGGATTATATTGTGACCCCATGGACTCCTATATATAGAAGGAGGTTTTGTCATTTGTATCATCCAAGAATTTTTCATTTATGTAATGTAAAGGAGCTTTCCCCCTCGAAGTGGCTTATTTATAAGGCGTTGATCTCTCTTTTCTTCTAATTTTGGAGCTGGTTTCATAATATTTGGTATCAGAGCTTTGGATTCTATGGTTTCTCTGCCCCAAACAGGTCATCATGGCCTTTTAGCTATAACATTTTTCTACGAAGGATCAGAAGCTGAAATTTTTATCACGCGAAGCCAAAATCTTGAGGAACTTCTTGTAAAAATTTCAGATCTTATTTCGCAATATGTTCAAAGATATGATTTATTGAATTTAGGGTTTTTTCAGGCTCCTGAATTTCATCTCAAAGAGGTGACCATGGGAAAATAGTCATAGCTCTCTCTCTGAGCATTGGATTAGAATTCTGTAAAAATTGGCCACAAGTACACAAAATTTAGTTTCAAGTGTATCAATTTGAGAGCCGAAGGAGGAAACAGTAACACGTGGCACGTCGTACAAGTTCTCTCTACTGAACTAGTCCATAATTAGATCATTGTGGGATATTGGGCATAACTTTGTCTTGAAGAATCCAAATCAGGTAAGACCTATGGCATTCGAAAGAAGATTCAGAGGGATACTACTAGGTTGAATTTCAGACATTGAAGATCCAAAATCAGAAATATAATTCAGTTTCAATATCGAGCTCCTGAAAAGCAAGAAAAAGGTGTGTATTTTTTTTTGAATTGCATAAGTCTTGTGAAAAATCAGTTTGAATTGATTCCAAGGTAATATTGTAGAATAGATATTAGTATTGGGTTCTAAAATGCCCCCATAAAATATTTCAACACCCATTAATCCTTCAGAGGGCTCTACTATGAATCATGAAGACAAAGAAGTGCAACGTGACATATCAAAATTACAAGAGCAGGTGCACCAAATTTCGCTCTAGCAAAGAGAAACAAAAAATGAAATGGAAGTTTTGAAGAAAGGGGTGGAAGCTAAGTTGGATGGTTTGAAGAAAGGCATGGATGCTAAGATGGATGGCATCAAAGCTGGCATGGAAGCTAAGATGGATGACATGGAATAAAATATGAAAGAAAACGTGGAAAACATGAAGAATGATCTAAAAGCAGACATGGAAGGTTTGAAAAGGTTGATACAAGAAATGTTTCCTAATGGCGAAAAGATAGTAGAGGAAACTCATGATGAGAACAAAATAAATGTTAGTCGTGATTTCATAAACTCTAATGTTGGATGGAAGAACCACCATATTCCAAATATGGAAATAAGGAAGTTTGATGGCAGGGATCCCGTAACATGGATACTACAGATGTAGAAATATTTTTATCTCAATAATGTGCAAACAAAACAAAATGTACGCATTGCAACTTTACATTTAGAACAAAATACATTTGTATGGTATCGATGGCTTTGCTCTCGTAAAAAAATTGTCACTTAGTCAATTTTTACAAGGAAATGATAGCACATTATTAGGATACAAAGAGAAACACCTTCTTTAGTCAATTGATAAATCTCAAACAAAAGGGTTCAGTGGTGGAGCACATTGAGGATTTCAAAAAATTGAATATAAGGGTAACTGATATTCCAAAGGAACACAGGATTGATATCTTCATAGGAACTTTAAAGGATAACATCCAACATGAATTTCGTGTTTGGGAACCTAATTCAATGGAGAAGGCATTCCGGTTGTAAAGAAAAAATGAATGCAAAATTATGGCGACAAGGAAGCCTACCACTCACATCTATAAAGATGGAAGTGTTGCTACTCCTACACTTCCACAACCTACAAGGTTGACAACACAAAAATTGGAAGAAAAAAGAGCAAAACGGCTATGATATAGTTGTGATAGAAAATACGCTAAAGGTCATAAGTGTGTTGAGAAGAAATTATTTTACATAGATTTTGAAGAGGAGGAAGAAAATGAAAAAGAAACTTCAAAAGAAGAGGATATACACCAGGAACCAACCCTAGAAGAAGAAGAAATGAGTCTGAACATATCGTGTATTTGCAGGAATTACCACTCCTAAAACTGTCAAGATAGAAGGACATATCAAGAAGAAAAAGTTAATAGTGTTGATTTATTCGGGCAATACCCATAATTTTATTCATTGTAAGGTAGCCAAGCAATTGAATTGTTTCCTATACCCAGCACCAGAATGTCAAGTGATGGTTTCAAATGGAGGAACTACAAATTTCTCTAGAAATGCCATAATATCAAGCTAACCATGGGGGAATATGTATTGAATGGTCCAATGCTTTTCATTCCAATGGGAGGTGTTGATGTTGTACTGGGAGTACAATGGTTAGAATCTTTGGGGACGGTAGCTTTTAATTTTCAAGAACTTTTCTTGAAAAAAATTTCGGAAGGAAAGGAAATTGAATTACAGCGTATCGCAGGGAAGCCGAGAAATATCATAAGCTCTAATGTCATGACGAAGATTCTAAAGAAAGAAAAACGAGGCATAATTGCACAATTATGCTCACTAAAATTTCCAACATCAAAATCATCTATTTCTCTAGATCTCCAAAAATAATTAGGGGAATTTTGAGGTCTAAATGGGTCTCCTAAGGAAATGATAAAATAATAGTGGAAATAATAAAATTAGATTTGATTACATCATCAAATTTTAGAGGGAAAAAAGAAAAAACTACTTTTTCAACTCATATTTTCAAATTATCTCCCAAATTTTTTAATCAAATTTCGAGCGGGAGTACTCGTTGGATGAAAAATTTAATTCCTCTTCCAAGGAGTACCCATGTTGCATACTTTCAATGGACCCTTCTATACGAAAAATGATAAATATATGAGAAACGTGATTGCAATCATGTTTTTCATGTATTTCTCATTTGTCGCGTAGTAGGGTCCATCGAAGGTATGCAACATGGGTACTCCTTAGATGAGGAATTAAATTTTGCATCCAATGATTACTCTCGATCGAAATTTGAGTAAAAACTTTGGGAGATAAGTTGAAAATACTAGTTGAGAAAATAGTTTTATTATTTTATTATTTTTTAATATTTTTACCCTTTTACTTAAAAAATGGTGAATCATCCCCCATGGTTGACATCATCATCTTTAATCCTATTGGTTCTTATAAATTTTATTTTGGTTGTACATTTTTCTTAGGAGGCCCATTTTAGACCTCAAAATTCCCCTAATGGTCTTGGAAAATCATTCCAAGGTGTTTAAAACTCCCAAAGGAATCCAACCTATTCATGATCATGATCATGCTATTCATTTTTTTGTAGGGAGTGTTCCTCCAAACATCAGGCCTTACAGATATCCTTGTGTCCAAAAGAGCGAAATTGAACGTGTGATTGCATAAATGTTAGAGGATGGTATAATGCAACCTATTCAAATTTCTTTCTTTGCTCTAGTAGTATTGGTGCACAAGAAGGATGGATCATGGCACATGTGTCCGAATTATAGGGAGCTCAATAAGCTCACTATTAAATATAAATTTCTCATTCCTGTGATTGATGAATTATTGGATGAATTACATGGAGCAATTTATTTTACCAAGTTGGATCTTCGTTCAAGATATCATCAAATTAGACTGAAGACTAAATATATTTTGAAAACAACATTTCAAACTCATGATGGTCATTATGAATTTTTGGTCATGCCTTTTGGCCTTACCAATGCACCTTCTACATTTTAGGGGTTGATGAATTCCATTTTCAAACCCTTCATTAGAAAATTTGTGCTAGTATTTTTTATGATATACTAATCTACAGCAGGTCTTGGAAGGATCATGTTCAACATGTTGACAGGGTGCTCAAACTATTAGAGGAGAAACAATTATATGCAAAAACATCCACATGTTTCTTTGGAGTACAAGAGGTGGAATATCTGGTTCATATTGTATCTCACTAGGGTGTTAAGGTAGACCCTAACAAAATTAAAGCCATTAAAGAATGAAAATTCCCCACAACCATAAAGTAGTTGCAAGGATTTCTCATGTTAACAGGGTATTATCGCAATTTTGTTAAGAATTATGGGATAATAGCAGCACCTCTAACAACATTATTGAAGAAAGATGCATTTTCATGGACTCCTAAAGAAAGTAAGGCCTTTGAACATCTTAAAGAGGCAATATCTTAAAGAGGCAATGTGCCTAGCACCGGTCTTAGCTACGTCAGACTTCACAAAAACCTTTATTGTGGAATGTGATGCCTCAGG
Organism: Pinus albicaulis; assembly: GCA_034641835.2. Lineage (NCBI taxonomy): Eukaryota > Viridiplantae > Streptophyta > Pinopsida > Pinales > Pinaceae > Pinus > Pinus albicaulis. Next base: position 182,193,266 of record CM076583.1, on the reverse strand, counting down.
AAATGGAATTGGTGTTGTTTTAATGAAATAAGGAAGACTCATTACTTTTGAAAGTCGTCCAATAGAAGGAAAGTATTTACAGAAAGCTATTTATCAGAAGGAAATGTTGGAAATACTACATGCACTAAAGAAATGGCGACCTTACCTAATGGGAAGAAAATTCAAGGTAAAAAATGATCATGATAGTCTTAAACACTTTTGAGAGAAAATACTATCTTCAGAACAACAGCAAAAATGGGTCACAAAGATGTTGGGTTATGACTTTGAAAAAATCTACAAAAAATGGAAGCTAAATGTCGTTGCAAATGCACTCTCAAGAAAGTATGAAGAGGGGGAAGCATTTATTTTTTCCATTTCTCTTATCCAACCAAATTGGATAACCAAAGGAAGGGATGAATGGAATAAGGACAAGAAGTGTGGACACTCATTCAAAAGTTGTAGCAAGATCCTAGCACATCTGATACATTTAGCTGGAAAAATGATTCCTTATGGTACAAAGAGTGCTTATATATTTCTAATAATTCCCAACTAAAACAAAAGATTCTTTTGGAATTAGACACTTCTCCTTTAGGAGGACACTCGGGATTTTTAAAAACCTACCACATGGTGACGAAAGACTTTTTTTGGGATGGCCTTAAATCTAATATTCAAAAGTTTGTGGCAGAGTGTTTGGTTTGCCAACAAAATAAAGTTGAGACAATTAAGACCCCGGTTCTTCTACAACCTTTATCTATTACAAGTCAACGTTGAGAGGAGATTTTAATGGATTTTATCACGGGTTTCCCTGAACCCAAAGGAAAGAGTTTCATCATGGTGGTAGTTGCTAGACTTACCAAGTATGCACACTTTTGTGCATTATCTCATCCATTTAAAGCAATTACAGTTGCTACTACATTTATGGAAACAATTCAAAAGCTGCATGGAAACCCAAAGATTATTGTAAATGACAGAGATCCCATTTTTACTGCAAATTCTTAGACAAGATTATTTTCTTGTTTGGGTACTCAACTAGCTCATAGCTCCTCTTATCATCCTCAATCCAATGGTCAAACTGAGATAGTGAATAAATTTTTGGAAGAATATCTTCATTGTTTTGTATCTGATAAGAAAACACAATGGGTCAAGTGGTTACCTCTCGGTTAATGGTGGTATAACACTTCCTTCCATACTGTACCAAAAATGATCCCATTTATGGCACTTTATGGATATCATCGACTGTCCATCACATCTTATTTAAGAGAAAATTCTAAGGTTAAAGCAGTGGAATATCACATCGAGCATCAACAAGAAGTTCTCCAACTCTTAAAGATAAACTAAATTTGGCACAAAATCGAATGAAACAACAGGAAGATCAACATCGTAGCGAGAGAAGTTTTAATGTAGGAGACTTGGTATTTTTATGACTACGACCATACAAATAAATGTCCCTCAAGCAAGCTAAGAAGGCTAATAAATTATCGCCAGATTACTATGTTCCTTACAAGGTGTTGCAAAAAATTGGTAGTATGGCATACAATTGAAGCTTATTTCTTCTTCGCGAGTGCATCCAGTTTTCCATGTTTCATGCTTAAACAAGGTTATAGGTGACAAACTTCTGGTTCAAACAATATTTCCAGAACTTGATGAGGAAGGAAAAATCATATTGGAACCTAAAGCAGTCACAAAATAAGAACTCGACACTTACAAAATCGATCAATTTCAGAGTATCTCATCAAGTGGAAGAACTTACCCACTGAAGATTCTACATGGAAGGATGATAATTTTATACAGGAGCATCCGAAGCTACTCAAGCGTTGAGGACGACACTTTTTTGAAGTAGAGGGGCATGTTAGGTCCCTATATTACTAATATAGTCCCTTATTGTTGTTAGTGTAACCCCCATATTGTTATTGTTGTGCCCCTGCAACCCCAATATTGTTATTATTGTGACCTTACATTATTACTGTTAGGTTGGATAGGATTATATTGTGACCCCATGGACTCCTATATATAGAAGGAGGTTTTTTCATTTGTATCATCCACGAATTGTTCATTTATTTAATGTAAAGGAGGTTTCCCCCTTGAAGTGGCTTGTTTCTAAGGCATTGATCTCTCTTTTCTTCTATTTTTGGAGCTGATTTCATAAAATTAACACACATATATCAATTTGGAAAGGCTGAAACTAAGCATATTTAAAATATAAGTAACAAAGCATTGCATGTGGATTTCTCTTTGGAAAAGATAAATTCTTGATGAAACCCTTATAGGTGGAGTTCTTTTCGAAAAGTATTAAATGGTTAGCGAATGTGCGGTCAGAATAGATATGGTCATTTCCTCTAGATTTTTCCTCAACAATATATGGACGGCCTCAGGAAAAAATATACAGACAATAGAATTTGAAACCAAGATAAATATTGAGGTTACAATTAACTGCTAAAAATTAGAAATAGAATAATGAAAATTCTTAGATTTAGTGTAGAATATATCCATGTTAGAGCATAAATCATTTCTCAAATAGTTTGCTAGACTAATTACACAACAATAGAGTTAGAGAGACAGGTATATTTGAAATTTATTCACACAGAGGAGACAAAATAAAATTCTAAATTACTTGAGAAATTGTGCTAGTCGTTAAACACCACAATAGCAGGAAATAAGTAGTACTTACAAGAGAAAAAAACCATTTCCTTTTAGATAAAAACATCGCTTAATTCTAGAAAAGTATTGCATTGTATCAAAAACAAATGTGTGAAAATACCCAAGTGTAGACATAATCGTTCAGGAACCTTACTTCCTTTTATTCCACCCAAAATTTATCAAATACAAGGAATAAATTTTAGCATAACTCTCAATAGGGAGATAGTAAATTAAGTATTAATTTAATCCCTGAAATAGCATGAAAATGCCTCTCGGGGCTTCAAATGACACATCAAACTTATCGAGGGAACAAGCCAGCTAAATAATTTCGAGTTAAATCATTAAAATTAGAATACAAAGAGAACACATAATGGAAAAAAATAGTGATGTACCTTCACAGAAACCTCCAAATATAGGGGCTCTGCCTCTCTTTCAACACACGACTTCATCCCTACACCAGAAGGAAAATACCTGTAGGAATATGCTCGGATCACCAACGTGACAAGGAGAGAAATGTAGGGGTTAAACGTTGTGAATTGTTGTGTCAACCCGGAAGCTACCTTAGGAATAAATCATCATGAATATAGTGAGAGGGTATATTTCAACAATTGAAACAAGTAAAAACAAAAATAATAATAAAATGCATGACCTGAATAATAGAGAGTGACCAAACTAGTGAAAAAAAAATCAACAGCTATGGAAGAAAGGGAAACTGAAATATAACCCTTACCTCGGTAAGGAAAAAGGATGTCGTTGACCTTTGGCTTCCAAAAACCCATTGGGAGGTTAGTGTCATTCTTGATATTATGAAAAAACCAAGAAGACAAAAACCCCAAAGAATATCTAGAGATATGTTGGCATTATGATTGCATGTGTTTTCCTTGATCACAACTCACTTGTAAAATACCAAATATATTTGTTCTGGATATGCTCCAAGGTGGCACAGTGATGGAACACAATTTCAGAATGATGGGAAATAATTTTTACAGATCAGAATCAGAAGATGGATAAAGCTCATATTCAAGAATTATATGCAAGTTGGTTAAGTCAAAGTCGCGTATACACGTGGGTAAGAAGAAGAAAAGTCATGTATATGCTTGCGCATTAAGTTTATGATACCAGGGTTCCTTACCAGAGTATTTACCCACAGTATTGAGCGTAGTAATGGCTATTTGATCCCGTCCAAGAATACCATCGACACTTGTGTGGTTTTGGCTCATGGTATTGACTAAGGCTCACACTATATAAGGAGGTGAAGATCATAGTGCTAAGGGTGTATGAGTTTGTGAATTAAATGAATACTTCAATCTGAAGTATAACTGCATGGAATGGGCAATATATCTATTACTGCATGGGATGGGCTATAATCAATAGATATTTCTGATATTATGATGCACTCATAAATACAATAATGGATCGGGCTCTCTAGACCTTAAATGACTATGTATTTGCATGATCTGTTTATGAATTCTTTAGACCTGTGGTATTTCGCGTGGTTTATGAAGTAAAGGGAATGATCTGAGTAAGTTTGTAGCTTGGAAGTGTTGTGCAGTCTTAAATTATTTACAAATATATACGTGGGTTAGTCATGTTGAAGGCACATATACACGTGGGTTAGGCTCTGGAAAGGCACGTATGGAAGCTAGGGTTTTTTTAGAGAATGCTGAAGGAAATGTATGATCATTTTTGTTGTATTTCTGCTATCTGTTAATGATGTCTTCATATATATTTGGATTGTTTGAATACTGATTATTCTACTAGTTGATTGTGTATAAATATTGATGATTCGTTGATTGAAAATTATGGGTGCTACTGATTGTATAAGGGATCTATAAGTTTGAAAAAATGCGTCTGAGTATATCTGAGTCTGTTCAGAACTCTAATCTCATTATTTAAATATCTATATGCAGGTTCCTCCACAGAAAAGAGTGTATACATGCGGGTTCCCGTAAGTAAATTTACGTATAAATTTGTTTTATGAATGGTCAGGGTTGTAGTTGATTATGTATATTGATACAGAAGTCTAGGTTTAATTATGTGGTCTAGTTACAGTGATCTCACTTTTTTGTTCGAATTTGGTTGATGGTTTTTTTAGTTGATATACAAGTTGTGTTGAATTATAATTTTTTTGGATCCAATGTGAAAATTTATTAAACGTGGTCTATAGTGGTTCTGAGGGTTGAAGCCTTCAGTTTCGAAGTCAAAGCTTCCTGAGAGCAGGAGTTGGTGATCAGATCAGGGAGTTGAAGATCCCTTCCAGTGGTGACTGGTAAATGAGATCAGGGGGTTGGAGCTCCCTTCCAGTAGCAGGTGGAGAATAAGAGAAGGTTGCAGCCTTTCGCATGTGGGTGCCTGCATACTGGTATGAGTCTGCATCAGTACAAGAATGTAAGAATTTTTGTATATAATAAATATTGAAGACAGAGACAACAACAGCGATGGTTTTCTCCCAACTTGGGTTTCCACCTTAAATCTAGGTGTTCATGTGTGTTTCTTATGTGTGATGATTTATTCTATTCTTACTGCACATTTTTACTACTTACTAAATGTCTGATGAATAAATGATGAACCAGGCTAAGTAATGTTTATGAATATTTATCTGAATAATAAGTTCTCTGGGTATATGCAAGTTTCCTTACAGAAAGACGCTTGCATATTCTAGTTGGCTTAATTAAATTCATGTATATAAATCAGTAAAATAAAGAAAACGATTGTGTATTTTAAATACTGATTCACCCCCCTCTCACCCCCCCCCCCTCTCTCATGATTTTTCCCAAAAATTTGAATCATAACAGGTCCTTCTGAAGAATCTTGATCGAAATAAAGAAGATCTACCAAGATGAGAAATCAAGATGGAACATCATCTATCAGGCCACCACTCTTCAATGGAAACAATTTAATCTTCCAGAAGACAAGAAAAATATCCCATCTTCACTCCCTTGGAGAATTTTTTGGAAAATTGTTGAAGGAGGTTACCAATATCCAGTTGTACTTCCCACATATCCAACAATAAAGAAAAACTATGAAACTAATGCGAAAGTTGTCAATGCATTATTAGGAAGCCTAACCGAATCATAATTTGTCAACGTTATGCATCTAGATACAACAAATGATATATGGGATAAAATAAGTCTAAGCTATGAAGGCGATGCCAAGGTAAAAATTTCCAAACTCCAATCTCTCAAAATTCAATATGAAAATATCAGAATAGATAATGATGAAAGTATTTCTAGTTTCTCTCTGCGTCTAGATGAGATCGTCAATTGTATGAGAAATTTGGGTGAAGACAAAAAAGACACAACTTTAGTAGATAAAATATTAAGATCTCTAACTCCCAAATTCGAGTCAAAAGTATATGTTATTGAAGAGAAGCATGATCTGGAGACTGTTAATATTGTTCAACTTCATGGGATCCTGACTGCTTCTAAAATGAGAAAAGGAGGTATGTTTGAAGTCAAAGAATCCGCATTTAAAGCTACTGCAAAAGGAAAGGAAAAGGAAGTGTTGTTATGACATCCCTCATAGGGCTAGGAAGGCTAATGATAAGGATCTTCATTCTGCAAAGAAAATACAGTAAGGACTGTATAGACTGTCGCAACCCCTTTTTCACCTTTGAAAGGGCTTAAAATCTTTGAAAGGGCTTAAAATCTGCCTTTTAGCTTTAAAAAGCACTTAAAATCTACCTTTTAGTTTTAACAAGCACTCATTCTAACGCATCATGCCTTTAAGCCCCTTTCGCTTAAGCCTGAACCCCTTTTCCACCATGAGACCGGGCCCTGTGACTGAGCGTTAAGCCCATCGGCGATCACACATCGCTCTTTCCAAGTTCTCGCTTCCATGTTTTTTTTTTCGCCGATGGCTGATCCTTCGAAGAGATCCTAACCATTGATCTCTGTTGATCCAACGGCCAGCGCACCTTTTCCTTTCACCCGGATCGCTTTCCTCCAATGCATCTCCACCATTGATCTCATCCCCAATCCAACGGCTCTCGCTCCCTCGGCATATCGCAATCGCTCCGTCCGCATTTCCTCCTCCCATCTGTCTGGATTCTCGATGTGTGTGGCCCTAATTCAATCACATCCGTCCGATCAACCCAGATCTATGACACAGGTTCAATGCAGGGGCACCCGACCAAAGTGGCCCATACTCCTCAGTGCCCCCGCAGTTGACTTCTTTGACTGTGAAATATCTTCATCTAACGGTCCATATTTACTACAGGGGCACCTGGCCCATAGAACCATCTGTACCCCGAAGCACCCCCGCAGTTGATCTCCATCATTGATCTAACTCATGATCCAACGGTCCTCGATCCATCACTCCTTCGCAAATTTCCTGATCACCCATCCATTATTGCATTCCCTTCTCTGATCTGGACTGTCAATCTTCCTCATCCAACGGCCCAAATCACTCTCGCTTCTATAACCCCGCAACTGATCATCCCGCTACATGACAAAATTGTTCACTTCATTGCTGATCCCACCCGACCGTGCAAGTACATATATCACATTCATTTGTAGCCGTTGATCTGGATTTCCCAGATCGGACAACTCCCATTCATTTTCAAATTAATTTCACAACATTTCCCCAACTTGCAACTCTGACGCGAAATGGGTGGTTTTTGTGAGGACACGCGTCGCTCTCTAACATGTATCGCATGCCTCCAGCTTGATATCGCTTACCACTCAGCCCCCACGTGAAAACCACTTGGGGTTTTCCGCGAAACCACCCATTGTATTTCCACACCATATTTTGATTTAAACCCTGGTTTTTGCCTCCGCCATGGTTTTACCTTCCATTGTTGCATTCGCACTTCCTCCACATCGCTCCATGACCCCTCGCTGAGCCATCTAAAGCAGTCTACCCCTCATCGCAGGATTTATTTAATTGGTTTGCTGTTTGTGCATGGTTTTCATGGCCTTTTAAGTACACAGGCCATCTCATAGCCAATCACAGTGGCTCAAGGCCGAGGATGACGATCCTCCATGCACAGGAAGTAGAGAAAAAAGATGCAGAAGGTCAATTTCACATCCAAATCAATGGATCGTGACCATTGGCCACTCTAGAGGAACCTCTAGCACAGAAGGCGAACTCATCCATTAATACAAAACATTTAATAGCCTCCTAAGATATACAACTTCAATCCGGCTCTCTCGATTATCACAGGGCCTTTCAAAATAAGCAGTATACAACTTCATCCATTACTAAAGTACCGTAGCCTTCCAACACGTATGAAATGTCAAATATCCCACGACTGAATTGTAGATGGTTCTTTGCCAATTAGTAGCAGCAGGGGCTCTAGCTCATCAAACAGCAATAATCATTCATGACTGGGCCATTTAGCCTTTTACCTTAGGTTCTCTTCACTTTTTCATTTCGTGTGAGATCCTTATTTCACTCATGCAGGTTTCACTTTCAGTTTAGTAAATTGTTTACATTGCAGTTAGAAACGGCTCTAGGCCTATGTTGGAAGATGATGAGAGGTAGTTTCACCCCATCATCATTTTTGTTTTTTGATTTAGAATTGCAACAACATACAAGCACGCGGGGAATATATTTTCCCAAAATATATTCTCTTGCATAGGAATCAGAGGTTATAAAAGCAGGAAGAAAACACTAAGAAAAGGTTCTAGATTTTACAAAGGACTCACTAGTTCAAGTGTTCTGTATGTATGTTGTATGAAATTTGATAGTAGATGTTTGAAGTTCCCATAGGGATACTGCAATAATGTTTTTTGTTAGAATTGGGGATTTCGCTATGGGTGATTCACAGTTTGTAATTCTTCTCTATGTTTTTTAATATAAATGTTCATTTTGTATCTCTCCACATTTCTTGTATCTAATGATCTGGAATGCGAGTGCTCCCATGTGTGAATGTGAATTTATCATAGCAGATACTCATATTTACTCATACATAGCGCTTTAAATATGGCTCAAGCAGGACACTTTGTACTCATTTTCTGCAGTTTTCCTAGTTGTTGTGTTTAACTTTCGGGTTTTGGTTCCACCTTGATTAAAACCATTCGTCTGAGTGATAATAGCATGAGAGCCTAACATTCTCAACTACAATCAGTTGAGTCATATGCTCCTTGTATTTAAGATGTCCTAGGCACTTGTATTTATACAACTCAAGGCTGTCTCTAGGAGTTACAACATCTTTCTAGCGCCGTTACCAAGGAAATAATTTAAAGAGCTAAATCTTTGGGCCTCGAAAAATATTAATCCACCCTTCATAAGAGGTGAGCAAGAAGGGTTGGGAGTTGTATATCCCTCACCTTGGAGACTCCACTCTCATACAAAGGATAAATAAATTTTTAGTCCTAGCTTCCCGAAAGCCACACCTGAGGTCAGATACATCCCAGTTGAGAACACCTTAAGTGTCTGACCCAGAGAAGATTTTGCACAAGAGAGGTTGGAGAGAAAGACAATCAGCCTATATAGATATTCCCAGATTCTCCCTGGAAGAATCTCCATCCTCCTCTCAATTAGCTCAAGATCAAGGTCTTGATCCTACTGCAAGAACCCTTGATTATACTTCTAGTACCACCTCCCTTGAAAATATTGAAGTAAAAGATGAGGCTAAATTTGTAGATACCACGAGCTTATTTTTGCATCCCACTCCTGAAGGCGAAGAAGTTAAAGAAGTTATAGAGGTTTCCACCGCTCATATTCCATTATTTCAATCAACCCCTAAAGTTGTTTTTTAGTATATCCCCATTGTCATACATACTTCTCTTCCACCACCTCCTATTACACATCAGATTCTCCCACCACCTCCACAACCTCCGATGGTTGTTCCTAGTTTCCTACTGAACAAATATGCCCCCCTGGCATTGCCTCAAATCCTAAACGATATGCCTCAGGATTATTTAAAGATCCTACCTAATTTCAATGGAGAAAATGATACTGAAGCTCAGAAACACCTGGAAGTATTTTGCGCCTTCGCAGAAAATTTCAATGTTGAACATCTGGATATGGTGTTGAGATTGTTTGTCCAGTCTCTAGATGGAGAGGCTAGAAAATGGTTCAAGACCTTTGGGGACCGCTCCATTAATAACTGGGAGGATATGGAAAATTCCTTCATCAAGAAGTGGGGAGAGAATAAGGACCATGGATACTGTCTTATAGAATTCAAATAAATTAGAAAGAGGCATAATGAAAATGTGTCTGAATTCACCAAGAGATTTAATAAGTTATATACCAGTCTTCCAGCGGAAAATAAGCCTCACCAGACCGCTTCTAAAGTGGTGTTTATAGCAGCCTTTGAGCCAAAATTCGAATTCTCTTTAAGAGAAAGGAAGTCTGCTACTCTGGATGAATCCCAGACTGATTCATTGGAAGTGGAAGCTAACTTCACTTCTACTGGTAAATCAAAAGGGAGGTCAAACCATGATGCTAGACGGAGAGGGAAAGAAGAAGCATCTACCTCTAATCAAGATAGAGAGGTGGAAGATTACAAAATAGAGGAGATGAGAAAAATGATCAAGAAAATTTCGAGCAAGTTAGTGAAGCTTGAGCTCGAAGCAAAGAATTCCTCCTCCAGACCACCTCAAGCTACTCCAAATAGGGGTTATAACCCCCAATACAGAAAGCCTTCTTTGCAAATATTACAAAGAGATTGGAAGGAGCAACAAGACCACACACAGCCCCTGTTGTATTTGGAAGGGAAGATGGATGGCCCAGGGCCCTGCCGAAGACATCCCCAATGGGAAAGATGATCAATATCTTACTTACTCAAATGGTGATGAAGTTGAGCCTTCTTTTCAAGAAAATGAATTTGTGGAACTTTCCTTGCAAGAAGAAGAAGAAAAAACAAGTGCTGCTGAAGATCCAGAGATCGATGATTACTGTAAACAATTTGTGGATTTATTGCAAGCATAGTTTCGTAGAAAATATGATCTCAAGTCCTCTAGAAAGAGAACCCGCACACAAGAACAAGAATAAGAAATGCCTCAGAAGGAGACAGTTGTTCAGAAAGTCAGAGATAAAGGTAAGAGACCTATAGCTGAACCTTTACATTCTAATGACTCCATTCCTTCCTCTTCTAAGTTGGCCTCTCCTCCAAATATGAAAGTCAAGCCTATCCCAAAGGAAGAAAAACCTCCAGCTGAGAGTAAAGAGCCAAAGGAAAGTCTCATAGAGAAGCCTCCCTCTGTTTTTAATCTTCAAAAAGAACTAGAAAAGGTTAAAATCCCAGTCCCCCTGACTGAACCACTGAAACAACCAGTCTACCAATCTCAGGTATCTTCTTTCATGCTTCCTCAAGGAGCAGCCCCAATCCTAGATATTTTAAACCTCCAGGAAGAAAGGCCTATGTTAATGTTTGGTCCTCATGTTGAGGAGTTAGATGCTTCAACTCCTCCTTTCTATGTCTCTTTAGTAATTCATGACCTGTTATTGCATAACTGTATGTTGGATTCTGGAGCATCTCATAACCTCCTGCCCTTGTTAGTGATGGAATAATTGGGGCTGTAGATCACTCGCCCATATAAATATCTCTACTCTTTTGATTTCAAGAGAGTCAAATTCCTAGGGATGATCAAAGATCTGGTGGTAAATCTAGCCCAAATCCCAGCTAAGAGCGTGGTGATAGACATAGTAGTGGCTGACATCCCAGCTCGGTTTGGGATGCTGTTATCAAGATCATGGGGTACAAAAATCGAAGGATATATAGAGCTGGACCTAACCTATGCGACCATCCCTGTGTTTGGAGGCTAAGAAAGAAGATTATACATACCAGGAAACAAGGTTTGTGAAGATGGTCACTAAAGCCGATAATTCAGTAAATTCACCAGTGTACAACAAAGAGGATGAGTTTTCTTGTCTAATGCTTGAAGAAGACCAAGATTACTTGCAGGAGCCATCTTTCTATCAAGTAAAGACCGAGTAGTCTTCAAGTAATGAAGAAGGTGGGGTTTGGACCTTGCATTTTGATGGAGCCAACTCAAAGGAAAGGAATGGAGCTGGGATTCTCCTTATCTCCCCTACTGGGAAATTGGTCCCATTATATTTAAAATTGGAGTATGAAGCCATGAAAAATGTGGCTAAATATGAAGCATTTCTCCTGGGTCTACAAACAACAAAGAATATGAATATTCAGAGCTTGAAGGTTCTGGGAGATTTAGAACTGGTGGTGAGACAAGTAATAAATCAATGTCAAGCTAAGCACCCAAGACTGAGGGCTTACAGAAATGAGGTATGGGACTTGGTAGAGAATTTCTTCTTAGCATTTAATATTCAATTCATGCCAAGATACCAGAATAGAATGGCAGACTCTCTTGAAGTGGCGGCAAGCACTTTTCAGCCACCTTAGAACCCCCTCCTGAGTTATGGAATAGAGGTTTGCTACCGTCCCTCCATCCCTGACAATGTCAAACAGTGGCAGGTGTTTGAAGACAAAGAGTAAGTAAAAAGGTTCATGGAGACTATTGAGGAATTCTCCAATATGGACATAGATGCTAGCGAGGAAGAGACTGAGGACATTCCTCATAATAAATGGCAGAATACTATGGCTGGGCACAAGCTGCTACAACTCAAAGGAAATGTAATACCCAGAGGACTGGTCCCTCTGGAGAGACTATTTGATAAGAATGATGTCCTCCGGCCAAGTAAGGTTGTTGAAGAAAATCAGGTAGATGACCTGAACCTCAGCACGGAGGCCAATCCAAAGATTTTGAAATTGTCTAGTAAGGGACCTGAAGAATAAAAAGAGCAATATCGGAAGCTATTTCAAACATATAAAGATGTCTTTTCCTAGTCCTATCAAGATTTAAAGACCTTTGATATTAGCATTATCCAGCACAAAATTCAATTAAAGGGAGATGCTAAGGCATACAAACAGAAATGAAGGCAGATCAATCCTTTACTCCTTCCCTCCATAGAAAAGGAAATAAAAAAAATGTTGAAGGCTAAGATTATTGTGCCATTGAGATATTCTTAATGGGTGGCCAACTTGGTCCCAGTCTGAAAGAAGAACGGGGAAATAAGATTGTGTGTGGAATTTAGAAATTTGAACACAACATCTCTAAAAGATAATTATCCATGCCCAAGATGGACCATATATTGCAGAAGGTGGTAGGAGCTTCGCGAATGTCTATGATGGATGGATTTTCTAAGTATAGTCAAGTAGCGGTGCTTCTGGAGGACCAAAAGAAAACTGCATTTACTACTCCTTGGGGAACGGTTATGTATGCTCGAATGCCATTTGGATTGATCAATGTGGGGGCTACATTTCAAAGGGGCATGCACATTTATTTTATGGGAGAACAAGACAAATTCGTGGTGGTGTACCTGGATGATATCACAGTCTTCTCAAAGGACGATGTTGAACATATAGATCATTTGCGCAGAACCTTTGACAAGTGCCGCAGGTATGGATTGTCTTTAAACCCTCAAAAATCTCTGTTTGATTTAGAAGAGGGTAAACTTTTGGGGCATATTGTAACAAATGGAGGAGTAAAAATTGACCCGAAAAGGGTAGAAATCATAAATGGTGTATCCTTGCCCAGAAACAAGAAAGAGGTCCAAGTTTTTCTTGTACGTATTAACTTCCTGAGAAGATTCATACTGAAATATGTAGAGATATTCCGGTACATAACTGAGATGCTGAAGAAGGATAATGAATTAAAATGGACTATTGAGTCACAAGAAGCTTTTAACAGAATTAAAAATTCTTTCGCAGAAGCCCCAGTGTTGGGCGGACCTGATTATGCAAAACCTTTCATGATATTTTCGTTTGCATCTCCCCACAACGCCGCAGCTGTATTATTGCAGAAAAATGAGGAAGGTCATGAACAACCCATTGCCTTTTTAAACCAAGTGCTCCGCGATGCTGAACTAAAATATAACATCCTGGAGAAACAAGCTTATGCCTTGGTCAAATCTCTCAAGGCTTTTCGGATGTATGTATTGCAGTCAGCCATAACTGCACTTGTACCCACAGTGGCTGTAAAAGACATCTTAATTCAGGGAGATAGTGAAGGAAAGAGAGGAAAATGGATAGCCAAGATACATGAGTATGAGTTGGAGATACGCCCTACTAAGCTAATAAAGGGACATGGATTAGGCAAGATCCTTTCCGAATCAAAATGTCAGGCTTTAGGTATAAATTTATCTATGGTGGCCAATGAAGAGTCTGGGATAGCAGATGACCAATGCGGGATTGAAACTGCTACACAAAAGACCCATATGAAGTACCTTCTCAGTACATGGTACAAGGAAATTGTAGAGTACATCTTGACTCTTAGATGTCCTCCAAGCTACGACAAGAGAAAGTATAGAATGCTGAGGCTAAAATATCAGAAGTTCATCGTAGAAAATGGCCGTTTGTACTGGAGATACCCATCGGGCATACTACTTTTATGTCTCAAGGAAAATGAAGTAGAAGAGGTGATGACTTAATTCCATGAGGGCATTTGTGGTGGTCACTACAACTGGAGGGCCACGGCACACAAGATTCTGAAAGTAGGTTTTTTTTGGCCCAAACTATTCGGAGATATTTAGCCCAGGTAAGTGCCTGTGAAAAATGTTAGAATTTTGCTGAAAGGCAGAAGTTCGCACCTTTTTCTATGATCCCAGTACACATAGAAGAACCTTTCCAGCAGTGGGGAATTGATTTCATCGGCGAAATTCATCCTGCGTCAAGTGGGCAACACAAGTGGATACTAATAGCTACCGATTACTTCACTAAATGGGTAGAGGTCGTGCCAGCAAGGAATGCTACAGGCACAGTGGTGATCAAGTTTCTGGAAGATAACATTATCTCAAGGTTTGGCTGGCCTGTTAATATGGTCACAGATAATGCTCAGGTTTTTAAGTCTGAAAAAATTATCATTTTTTCCCAACAGTATAATATTGTATTATGACACTCTACTGCTTATTACCCACGGGGAAATGGATTATTAGAATCCTCAAACAAAACCTTGGTGAGAGCGCTGAAAAAGGCCATAAATGAAAACCAGAAGAACTGGGATTCATATCTTAAGTTCACACTATGGGCAAATAGAATCACTTGTAAGAGGTCAATAGGCATATCCCCATATGATTTGGTCTATGGTAGAGTAGCGGTTTTCCCGATACAATTGGCCCTACCTGTGGCTAGGTTCATGCAGGATTGTCAAGAGGAACCAAACGATCTTACCAAAAGAATGAATCAGTTAGTAGAGTTGGAGGAGACTCAAGGTCAAGTAAATCAGAGGTTTACTAAGTACCAAGAGAAAATGAAAGACATGTTTGATCAGCATGCTAAAGGTAAAGAGATGCAGGTCGGAGATTTGGTGCTAAGATGTGATGTAAGAAGGGTTGAAAAAGGAAAGCATGGAAAGTTCAATCCTCTATGGTTCAGACATTTCAAAATTGCTAAAGAGGGAGAAAACAATACCTTCAGACTAGAAAATTTGCAGGGTGATATGCTCGAAGCCCCTGTGAATGGGAAATTCTTAAAACCTTTTTTCCAGTATTTAGGCCGAAATTTCCATTGTATGATATTGTACATTATTCAATTGCTTTATTATGATGTTTCTTGTTTTGATTTGTCATGAAGAAAGAAGAGAAGGCATCAAGGGACCGTGCTCACAAGAAGGAGGCTAACAGATGGTCTGCAGAGTTCTCGACTCGTTCAAGGACAAACGAGTCATCCCCAAGTGGAGCCAATGTTGTTATGACATCCCTCACAGGGGTGGGAAGGCTAATGATAAGGAGCTTCATTCTTCAAAGAAAATATAGTAAGGACTTTATAGACTGTCACAACCCCTTTTTCACCTATCAGAACCTTTGAAAGGGCTTAAAAACTGCCTTTTAGCTTTAAAAAGCACTCATTCTAACACATCAGGCCTTTAAGCCCCTTTCGCTTAAGCCCGAGCCCCCTTTTCACCATGAGATCGGGCCTTGTGACTGAGCGCTAAGCCCATCGGCGATCACACGTCACTCTTTCCAAGTTCCCACTTCCATGTTTTATGTTTCGCCAATGGCCGATCCTTCGAAGAGATCCTAACCATTGATCTCCGCTGATCCAATGGCCAACGCACCTTTGCCTTTCACCCTGCTCGCTTTCCTCCAATGCATCTCCACCATTGATCTCATCCCCAATCCAATGGCTCTCACTCCCTCGGCATATCGCAATCGCTCCCTCCATGTTTCCTCCTCCCATCTGTCTGGATTCCTGATGTGCACGGCCCCGATTCAATCACAGTTGTCAGATCAACCCAGATCTACAGCGCAGGTTCAATGCGGGGGCACTCGACCAAAGTGGCCCATACTCCTCAGTGCCCCTGCAGTTGACTCCTTTGACTACGGAATATCTTCATCTAACGGTCCATATTTACTATGGGGGCACTCGGCCCATAGACTCGTCTGTACCCCCAAGCACCCTCGCAGTCAATCTCCATTGTTGATCTCCCTCATGATCCAATGGTCCTCGCTCCATTGCTCCTTCGCAAATTTCCCGATAACCCATCCATTATTGCATTCCCCGCTCTGATTTGGATCGTTAATCTTCCTCATCCAACGACCCACATCACTCTCGCTTCTATAACCCCGCAACTGATCATCCCACTACATGAAAAAATTGTTGACGTCATTGCCGGTCCCACCCGACCGCGCAAGTACGTCTATCACGTTCATTTGCACCATTGATCTGGATTTCCCAGATCGGACGACTCCCATTCATTTTCGCATTCATTTCATATCATTCCCCCAACTCACAACTCTGATGCGAAATGGGCAGTTTTTGTGAGGACATACATCGCTCTCTAACATGTATCGCGTGCCTCCAGCCTAATACTGCTTACCACTCAGCCCCCATGTGAAAACCTCTCGTGGTTTTCTGCGAAACCACCCATCATATTTCCGCACCATATTTTGATTTAAACCCTGGTTTTTGACTCCGCCGTGGTTTTAACTTCCATCACTGCATTCGTACTTCCTCCGCATCGCTCCATGACCCCTCGCTGAGCCATCTGAAGCAGTATACCCCTTATCGCAGGATTTATTTAGTTGGTTTGCTGTTTGTGCAAGGTTTTCATGGAATTTTAAGTACACAGGCCATCTCATAGCCAATCACAGTGGCTCAAGGCCGAGGATGACGATCCTCCATGCCCAAGAAGTAGAGAAAAAAGATGCAGAAGGTCAATTTCATGTCTAAGTCAATGGATCGTAACCATTGGCCACTCTACAGGAACCTCCATCGCAGAAGGCCAACTCATCCATTAATAGCAGTACCAAAGTCTCCAGCGCAGAAGGCCAACTCATCCATTACTAGCAGTACCATAGTCTCCAAAGCAGAAGGCCAACTCATCCATTACTAGAGTCTCTAGCACAAAAGGCCAGTTCATCCCACGACTAACGATATTGTCTTCGCCAGCAGTAGTAGGGGCTCCACCTCATCAAACAACAATAATCATTCATGACTGGGACGTTTAGCCTTTTACCTTAGGTTCTCTTCACTTTGTCATTTCGGGTGAAATCCTTATTTCACTCATGCAGTTTTCACTTTCAGTTTAGTAAATTGTTTACATTGCAGTTAGAAACGGCTTTAGGCCTGCGTTGTAAGATGATGAGAGGAATTTTCACCCCATCATCATTTTTTTTATTTATTTAGACCTGCAACAGCATACAAGCACGCGGGGAAGATATTTTCTGAAAATATCTTCTCTTGCATAGGAATCAGATGTTATAAAAGCAGGAAGAAAACACTAAGAAAAGGTTCCAGATTTTCCAAAGGACTTACTATTTTAGGTGTTTTGTATGTATGTTGTATGAAATTTGATAGTAGATGTTTGAAGTTCCCATTGGGATTTAGTAAGACGAAGCTTTGTTGGAATTGGGGATTCCGCTCTGGGTGATTCACAGTTAGTAACTCTTCTCTATGTTTTTTAATACAAATGTTCATTTCGTATCTCTCCACATTTATTGTATCTAATACTCTGTAATGTGAGTTCTCCCATGTGTGAATGTCAATTTATCATAACAGATACTCATATTTACTCATACATAGCGCTTTAAATATGGCTCAGGCAGGATACATTGTTTCACTTTCAATCTCTTCCACCATTCTTCCGATATTAACTACAATGGATTCTTATCTTTGAACTTGTCCAGATATATGGATTTTTGTCTTTGAACGAGCCTAGTATATATGGATTCTTATCCTTGGATGAGGCTGGTTATATTTAATATATTACTACATCTTCTGTCACAGTCATCGCTCACATATTACTTGATATTTTTGTGTTCATTTTAGAAGTCGGCCCCCTTTACAACATTCTATTTTAAAGTTGTCTGATACATTTACTTATTGTAGTTTGTACTCATTTTCTGCATTTTTCCTAGTTTTTGTGTTTATCTTTGGGGTTTTGTTTCCACCTTGATTAAAACCATTCATATGAGTGATAATAGCATGAGAGCCTAACATTTTCAACTGCAATTAGTTGATTCATATGCTCCTTGTATTTAAAACTTCCCAGGCACTGTTCTTTATACAACTCAAGGCTGTCTCTAGGAGTTACAACAGGAAGAAAAAAATTAATCGGGATATGTATTAGAATAAGATGAGGTAAATTTTGTAAAAAAACTTCAACTTAGCATCGGAAGGTTCAGAGGTAAGCTTCCCTTAAAAAAATTTCTTGTGGAAGAGTGGGTCATTATGCTACTAAATATCCTCCTAAAGATAATCATGATAAGGGAAATATATAGCAAAAGTTAATAAGAGACTATTTGACAATAGAAAAAATTATTATACTCATGAAGATAGTGAGGGCTTGTCAAATAGTGAAGAAGGAGAATCTGATCAAGATCTTAGACTGCTCATGGAATTTGAAAATGACACTAGTGAGGCTAAAGATAATTTTATGGATGATTTAGAAGAAAAGGATATCCTTGAAGATATAACTCAACTCAAAATATGCTTGGAAGAAAACAAAATAGACATAGATAGTCTAAATAATCAACTCATAGAAAAGGAGAATCATAATGAGAAGTTAGAATGTGAAATAGTAAGCCTAAGAAAGGAACTTGAGAAAGTAAAAACTCTAAATCTTAGATTTTCTAAAGAATATAAAACCTTATATGAAATTATCAAGGTTCAACACTCTCCTCTTGTGAAGACATGCCTTAGATACATTGGTGAATCTTCTCTGCCAGAAAAATCCTCAACCATAAGCTATCTAAATGTAGCAAAAGCTAGTCAGCAAAGTTTCATCACTCAGCAGAGGAACAAAGACAATTCTCAGGTAAAGCATGTTCATTTGAATTCAAGGGTGAACAATATCAAAAGCATCAGTCAAAAGGTAAACAGAAATAGAAGGTTATATGATCACAGAAATTTCTTCTTTAATGGACAGTGTTTCTCATGTCATAATTTTGGTCACAAAACTACTCAATGTGTTGCATACAAAACGATCATGACCAGAGAAGCAAGAAAAAAAATAAATGAGACAATATCAAAGAAGAATAATTATAACAATTTTTCTCCACTTCAAGATGAAATTGAATGTTCATTTTGCAATAAATTTGGACATGAGGAATCTAAATGCAGGAGAAAACTACAACCAAAAGAAAAAATATCCACAAATTCTAAAGTATGGAGAAGGAAGGACTTACAATTTGAAAGTTGTGGCATAGTTTTATTTGCAGAAGGAGAAGAAAATCAATGGTAAATTGATAACGGATGTTCAAACCACATTACAAGTGATAAAGACAGACTCATTTCATACAATGCATTATAAAAGGAAAAGAATGTCACTTTTGGAAATGACTTTCCTATTGTCATTAAGGGTAAATGATTTGTCTTTCTAAAAGAAAGGGTTAAATCTTGCAATGTTAATGGATTAAAGCATACCTTGTTGAGTTTTAGAAAAATGTGTGACCAATGAAATGAATGTATATTCCAATCTAAAGAATGTGTGGTTCGTGAACTTGACACTAGAAAAACCATAATAGAAAGAACAAGAACACAAAGCAATATGTATATACTGAAAGGTGGCCAAGAAAAATATTATCTAGGAAAATCTGCATAAAACTGGCTATGGCACAGAATATTGGGACATCTAAGCTTTTCTCAAATAAGAAAATCAAGCAGGCTCAAAGTTTTTCGTGATCTACCCAACATCCATTTACCAGAAAGTATCATATGCAAGTCATGCCAATTCGGTAAGCAAACCAGAGTTCAATTTAACGCCAAAGAAGGATAAAAAAGTAAGCCTCTTGAACTTATACATCCTAATTTTTGTGGACCTGTAAGGAAAAAGTCACCTCGTGGAGAAAAATACTATAACTTATTCATTTATGACTTTTCTAGAATGTGTTGGATCGATTTATTGAAACACAAAGATGAAGCATTTGAAAAATTTAAGGTCTTGAAAGATTTAGTTGAAAATGAATTAGATCTAAAAATCAAATGTCTCATATCTGACCGAGAGGAGAAGAATACATATCGAATGAATTATTTTACTTATGTGAACAATATGGCATAAAAAGTCATTTTTCTATAGTTTTAACTCTGCAACAAAATGGCTTGGCAGAATGAATGAATAAGAAAATTCATCAAATGGCTCGTGTTGTGCTTGATGAATTTGAGACTCCTGACACCTTTTGGGGTGAAGCTACTCATACCTTAGTAAATATTATCAACAAGGATCATGTTCGTGTGAATAGTGATAAAACTCCTTATGAGCTCTGGCATGGTAATACTTCCACTATGAAACACTTTAGATTTTTTGGAAGCAAATGTTTTATAAAAAATAATGATGAAAAAATTCGTAAGCTTTAACCTAGAGCAGATGAAGGAATACTTCTTTGTTACTCTTCTAGAAGTAAAGAATAAAAATTTTAAATAAGAGACTATGAATTTATTTTGAATGTATTGATGTTGTGATTGGTGAAGCATGTCGAGCTCCCAAAAGGGAAATAACAACATACAAGGATGATGAAGATGAATTATGTCCCACATAAACTCACAATGATATTAAAGAAGAACCTAATGAAGCATCAAAAGAAGATAAATCAAAGAGAGAAAAGTCTCAATCCAGGTATGTTCAAAAGAATCATTTAGAATCTCAAATATTGGGAGAAAAGGAATCAAGGGTACAAACAAGAAGAACACTTGTGGCATATCCTAGTTATTTAGCACTATTATCCACCATTGAACCAAAAAATTTAAATCAAGCTAATAAATATGAATGTTGGATTAAGGCCATGAATGAAGAACTGGATCAAATTGAAAAGAATAATACTTTGGAATTGGTTCCAAGGCCTCATGATAAAAATGTTATTGGAACAAAGTGGATATTCAAAAATAAATTAAATAAAAATGGATATGTAATTGGAAACAAACCTAGACTTATTTGTAAAGGTTATTCTCAACAAGAAGGTATAGACTTTGAAGAAAATTTTTCACCTGTAGCCAGACTTGAAGCCATAATAATTTTCCTTGCATTTTCAAGTTTTAAATGTTTCAAATTTTATCAAATGGATGTCAAATATGCCTTCTTTAATGGAGATCTGGAAGAAGAAGTTCATATATAACAACCAGAAGGATTCATTCTAGGGAATGATGAAAACTTGTTTGCAAACTCAAAAAGGCTATATACGGGCTAAAACAAGCTCCATGCGCATGGTACTATCGTATTGACAAATATCTTCAAGAACAAGGCTTCACAAAAGGATCTACAGAGAACAACCTGTACACAAATTTTGAGGATGAAAAACTGTTAATTATTGTTGTTTATGTTGATGACATCATTTTTGGGAGTAATGCAGAATCCATGAGTTAGAAATTTTCTTATGTTATGCAACAAGAATTTGAAATGTCTCTACTTGGGGAACTAACATATTATATTGGCTTACAAGTGCAACAAGCAAAAGATGGAATATTTCTTTCACAAACAAAATATCTCAAGCAGATCCTAAAGAAGTATGGGATGGAATACTGCAAACCTGTGTGCAATCCAATGATGACCGGATGTAACCTCAATTCTCGTGATAATTCTCCCGTGGTAATCCAACCAGAGTATAGATCTATGATTGGAAGTATTCTTTATCTAACAGGTACTAGACCAGATATCATTCATGCAATTGGGATTGTTGGACGTTTCCAAGCCAATCCAAAGGAATCAAATCTTCAGGTAGAAAAAAGAATATTCAAATATCTCCAAGGAAATCAAGACTTTGACCTATGGTATCCCAAAAATGTTGATCTTAACATTCATAATTACACAGATGCAGACATGGCTAGACATGTTGATGACCAGAAAAGCACTAGTGGATATCAATTTTATATGGGGCCCCGATTAGTATCCCCGTTCAGCAAGAAACAAAGTTCCATTGCTTTATTTACAAAAGAATCGGAATATGTGGTTGTTGCATCATGTTTTACACAACTTCTCTGGATGATGAAGACATTACAAGACATTTAAATTAAATGTTCTCCTCCCATCTCCATCCTATGGGATAATACAAGTGCTATTAGCATCTCAAAAAATCTGGTTATTCATTCTAAAGCCAAGCATATTCCTATCAAGTATCATTTTTTACGAGAACAAGTGCTTGAGAAAAAGGTGAAATTGGAGTATGTTCCCTCCAAATAACAAGTTGCTGACATATTTACTAAACCTCTTCCCAAAGAAGAATTTGAATATCTCACACAAAAACTGGGAAATGTCTCTGCCTCATTATGTTGTTAAAATTATCTGATCTACTTTCAGATGAAAAAATTCAGAAGAATAATTTTGGTACGCATGTTGCTTGACGCATAGTCGTGTATATATGTGAGTCTCTCTTTAGGCAATCACGTATGTATATATCTATCATAAAATCAGTGGGTTAGCCTCTAGAACAAACTTTTTCATCTTGTTGACATATATTTTTTGGCTCTATTGATGGGTACAGTCTACGGTTATGGTTTTCAAGTTACATTTTCTTCTTTGATACTTATCTTCTTGATGAATATGCTTTGATGAATCGGTTGTTGAAAATTTTCAGGATGCATAAGTTTAGGGGGAGCATTAGCCTTGCTGGGTATAATGCATTATTGGCATTATGTTGGTTGTTGAATTATTTTTGATGATCTCTCTCTATTGAGGTCTTTTGGTCTTGGTTTTAAATTTCATATCTATAATTTGATGTAAGGGTCATGGTTATATCTATGATGCAAATATTTTCATATTCAGTCATGTATGGAACTTTTTCAAATATGTAAATCCACTTGGTTGGGTGATTGAGTAAAAAATGTAAACCCACTTGGTTGGGTAGTTGAGTCAAGTATGTAACCCCCACTTCATTAGGTGATTGATGTAAGTATGAGTCCTTGGTGATAGGAAAGGTCATCAAGTCATGTATATCATTAAAAATATGTTTGAAGATTCAGTATGTGTTTAGGGGGAGCATGGTCCATATAGTGCAGCACAGATCTACATAACACTGGTATCTGCAAGGGAAGGGGAACCTTGTTTCAGCACTTGGTCCAAAGGGGGATAGTACTTTTTTGTTTGAATAATACTTATGTTGATCCAACACTAACATGGTTGCCATCAAGTCCAATGGGGGAGATTGTTGTTATTATGATTGAATGTGTTGTCTTTGATGGAAAATCACTTGTAAAATACCAAATATATGGGTTCTGAATAATATCAGAGGTGGTACAATGATGGAATAGAATTTCAAAATAATGGACAGAAGTTTTACAGACCAGAATCAGAAGATGGATAAAGAACATACTCAAGAAACTATACGCAAGTTGGTCAAGGAAAATTCACGTATACACGTGGGTAAGAAGAAGAAAATTCGTGTATGTGCTTGTGCACTAATTTTATGATATCAGGGGTCCTTACCATAGTATTAGCCCATAGTATTGAGTGTAGTAATGGTTATTTGATCCCGTCCAAGAATACCATCGACACTTTTGTGGTTTCGGCTTATGGTATTGACTAAGGCTCACACTTTATAAGGAGGTGAAGAATATAGTGATAAGGGTGTATGAGTATGTGAATTGAATGAACACTTCAATATGAAGTATATATGCATGGAATGGGCTATAATCAATAGATAGATATAATATTATGATGCACTCATGAATACAATAATGGATCAGGCTCTCTAGACCTAAAATGACTATGCATTTCCATGATTTGTTTATGAATTGCTTAGATCTGTGGTATGGCGCATGATTTCTAGAGTAAAGGGCATGATATGAGTAAGTTTATAGCTTTGAAGTGTTGCACAGTCCTAAATTATTTAAAAATCTATACACGGGTTAGTCACGTTGAAAGCGTGTATGCACGCGCTTTAGGCTCTGCAAAGGCGCATATGGAAGGTAGGGTTTTTCTGAAGAATGCTGAAGGAAATGTCTAATCATTTTTGTTGTATTTCTGATGTCTGTCAATGATGTATTTGTATATATTTGGATTGTTTGAATACTGATTAATTTTCTAGTTGATTGTGTATAAATATTGGTGATTGATTGATTGAAAATGATGGATGCTACTGACTATATAAGGGCTCTGTAAATATAAAAAAATGTGTTTGAATATCTCTGATCTGTTTTGAGTCTAGTCAGAACTCTAATCTCGGTATTTAAAGATCTATTTGCAGGTTCCTCCATAGAAAAGCGCTTATACACGCGGGTTTCCATAAGTAAAGTTGCATATACATTTTTTTTTATGAAATATCGGGGTTGGAGTTGATTTTGTATGTTGATAAAGAAGTCTGGGTTTAATTGTGTGGTCTGGTTATAGTGATCTCACTATTTTGTTCAAATTTGGTTGATGGTTGTTTTTGTTGATGTACAAGTTGTGTTGAATTAAAAGGTTGTTGGATCCTGTGTGAAAATTTATGAAACATGGTCTGCAGTGGTTCTGAGGGTTGAAGCCTTCAGTGTAGAAGTCAAATCTTCCTACTAGCAGAAGATATTGATCAGATCATGGGGTTGAAGCTCCTGTCCAGTGGTGGTCGGTAAATGAGATCATGGGCTTGGAGCTCCCTTCTAGTAGTAGATGGAGAACGAGAGAAGGTTGCAACCTTCTGCAGGTGGGTGCTTGTGTACTCAAATGAGTCTACATTAGTACAATAATTTAAGAAATTTTCTATATAATAAATATTGAAGACATACATAACAACAACGGTGGTTTTCTCCTAACTTGGGTTTCCACCTTAAATCCTGGTGTTCATTTATGTTTCTTATGTGTGATGATTTACTCTATTCTTACTGCACATGCTTACTACTTACTAAATGTTAGATGAATAAATGATGAACTGGGCTAAGTAAAGTTTTTGAATATTTATCTGAATAATAAGTTCTTTGGTTATACGCAAGTTTCCGTACAGAAAGTCGTGTGCATATGCTAGTTGGCTTAGTTAAAGTCGCATATAGAAATCAGTAAATTAAAGGAAATTATTGTGAGTTTTAAATATGGATTCACCTCCCCCTCTCATTATTTTTCCCAACAATTGGAATCATAGAAAGTCCTTCTAAAGAAGCTTGATCGCTATAAGGAAGATCTACCAAGATGAGAAATCAAGATGGAACAACATCTTTCAGACCACCACTCTTCAATGGAAACAATTTAATCTTATGGAAGACAAGAAAAGGATCATATATTCAATCTCTTGGAGTATATTTTTGGGAAATTATTGAAGGAGGTTACCATATACAGTTGCAGTTCCCACAGATCTAGCAGCAAAGAAAAACTATGAAACCAATGTGAAAGTTGTCAATCCATTATTAGGAAGCCTGACCGAATCAGAATTTATCAAGGTTATGTAGTTAGATACAACAAAGGATATATGGGATAAAATCATTCTAAGCTATGATGGTGATGCCAAGGTAGAAAGTGCTAAACTCCAATCTCTCAGAATTCAATATGAAAATCTCAGAATGCATAATGATGAAAGTATTTATAGTTTATTTCTACGTCTAGATGAGATTGTAAATAGTATGATAAATCTCAGTGAAGACATCAAATACACAACAATAGTAGAGAAAATATTAATCTCTCTAACTCCTAAATTTGAGTCAAATTTTTTTGCTTTTGAAGAGAAGCAAGATCTGCATACTCTTATTGTTGTGTAGCTTCATGGGATCCTGATTGCTTTTGAAATGAGAAAATGAGGTCAATCTGAAGTTATAGAAGTTTCATTTAAAGCTACTGTGAAAGGAAAGGAAAAGGAAGAACAAAAGGAATCGAGATATGTATTAGAAGAAGATGAGGTAAATTTTTCAAAGAAACTTCAACTTGGCACTGGAAGGTTCATAGGTAAGCTTCCCTTCAAATGTTTTTCTTGTGGAAGAGTGGGTCATTATGATGCTAAATGCCCTAATAAAGATAATCATGATAAGGGAAAGGATATATCAAAAGGTGATAGGAGACGATTTGACAATAGAAAAAATTATTATACTCATGAAGCTAGTGATGGCTTTTCAAATAGTGAAGAAGGAGAATCTGATCAAGATCTTAGAATACTCATGGCATTTGAAAAAGACACTAGTGAGGCTAAAGATAATTTTATGGATTCTTTAGAAGAAAATGATTTCCTTGAAGAAATTGTTAAACTCAAAATATGCTTGGAATATAACAAAATAGCCATAGATACTCTAAAGAGTCAACTCATAGAAAATGAGAAGCATAATGAGAAGTCAGAATGTGAAATAGTAAGCCTAAGAAAGGAACTTGAGAAAGTAAAAAAATCTAAATCTTAGATTTTCTAAAGGATCTCAAACCTTAGATGAAATTATCAAGGTTCAACGCTCTCATCTTCTGAAGACAGGTCTTGGACACCTACCTCCTCACCATAGTATTGAACATAAGCATCGTAGGTTGGAATTCGAATCATACAAGGTACCTGGAGCACTCATAAAGTACATTTAAATAAAAGTTAAAATTATTAATGAAAGAATTAATTTTGGAACACTTGGGAAAAGGAGTTGCATTAGGCGCATGCTCGTTGTCAAACATAGAGTGTTAGAAGCCTAGTCACCAAGGTAACAGACTTAGCCACAAAAATGCGAGGTAATATTATGTTAAATTCCTAAGATATCCAAACTTGGGATTAATAGGATTCATTACATGTAAAATAATATCTTCTCTCTTTGTGCCCAAGGGGATAGGTATGGCATGAGATTTTAGAAAATAAATTCACATGTATATTATAACTATGACTTAGGTATATAAAAAAAATAAGATATTTGACAAATTTAATTTGATGGTGGGGGTTTATGAAAAATGGTATCAGAGCCCGATTTCATAATTGGGCTTGAAAGGAACCACCATAGATTTTTTTTTATATAGAAATAACAATACGGAATAAAGATAGCATGTTATATTCTTTTTTTAAGGTACAAAAAATGAAGCAGACTGCCACTGAATGGTAGAAAACTCCCCTCCAACCATAAAAATCGGGGAAGAACTATATGTGGAATTGGGTAATGGAAGTACCCCACAAAATTCTCAGTTTATGGATGTCATCGGAAAATTGCAACAAGAGTTGGCTTACTTAAGAAACTATAATGAATTCCTATTGAAGGCTAGTGAAGAACATGAAAGTATGATAAAGGAGTTGACTGAGAAGTCTAGCCATAAAAGCATAGAATCAGAAGGGTTGAAGAGGAAAAAGGTGGAAACAGAAACAGAGAAGTTTGAAAGTGGAGGAGCGTTAGATAGAACGTATCCAAAATCACAAAAAGGAAAGAAGAAAATGGATTTACAAGTATAGTTTAGGAAAATCAAAGCCCCTACTTTTTATGGGGAAAAGGAAGAAGATATGGAAGCCTGGATTCTTAACATCATAAAATATTTCCAAGTATACGACTGTGAGAGTAACTTGAAGGCCTAGTTGAATGTTTAGCACTTACATGAAAAAGCTAATCTTCAGTGGGAACATGCCAAAAGTTTACATATATTGGAAGAGAAGATGGTTTCTTGGGAGGAGTTTCAAAAACAGTTTAAGTCGGTACCTGAGTGAGAGATATTATGATGATCGTGCTAAGGAACCATGAATTAAGGTTGGTACAACTAACTATAGATGAATTTGTAGAAAAATTTACAAACTTACTACATTATGTCCCCTATATTAAAGAAAAGAAAGCTAAAGTGCATATATTTTTGAAGTGTTTACCAACACCTCACAAAGAAAGGATTGAGTTTGAACATCCTAAGTCCATGGATGAGGCGGTAAGAAAAGCTATATTGCGCTACCAACATTTCAAAAATAGGATTGAAGGCCTAAAGACATGGAAAAATAAACACAAAATCAAGTCAGCAATGAATATAAAATGATAGAAACCTCCCTATCTTAAAATTTTTGGAAAGGATCATCAAAGGAAGAAATTCAGCAAGCAAAATGTAAGTCAACCTGCACATTCTTAGACGGGGTCAAAGCCCATGGAACTGAATAGGATGAAGAGAATTGGGGGAAAGGAAAGAGAACCACTAAATTTTTTGGGTTGTGGCGAACCACACTTTTTTAGAGATTGTTCACATAATCCATGATCTATTCAAAATATTCAGGCAATCCATGAAGCAAAAAATGTAAATGATGTTGCGAGGAATATTCATAGAATAAGAGCAACACTAGAAGATAGATAGGTTGTGTATCAATCTACTATGATTAATATTGAAGGTACCATTCTAATCCAATCTGTTTTTTCTTTAATTGATCCAGGGGCTATTTTGAGTTACATTAGTCCCAAAATTGTGGAAAAATGTAAATTGAAATCTGAAAATTTTATGAATGCATGGTTGGTATATCTATAAACTGGTACCAAAAGAAAGGTATCCAGTCAAATAAGATAGTTTCACATTGAATTAAATGTTTACCCTACAAAAGTGGATTTAAACATGCTTCCTCTACGATCTTATGATATATTAATTGGCATGAACTGGTTGGAGAAATAAGGAGTTGTTATAAATTGACTGTAGAAAACAGTGAGTCGTATGGGTAAACATAGGAAAACAAGAATAATTAGAGGAAAAACAAAACCAATATCAATGAAGAAAATCCAAGCCTTATAGTTAAAAAATAATGCAAGAAATGATGACAGATATACACAGTGCAAGTGGAAACAAGTGAATAACAAATAGAAAAGGAAAATTAGGGACATTACATGTTATCAAAGAGTTTCAATATTTTTTTCCAGAGGAAATACCTAGGTTACCTCCTCGTAGATACATATACTTCTCTATCGATTGAGTACTAGGTGCCACCCCCGTGTCTAGAGAGCGTTATCGAATGAGCATACTAGAGTTATTAGAATTAAAAATGCAGCTACTTGAACTGCTAGACAAATTTTACATTACAGCCAATGTCTCACCATGGGTGGCCCATGTACTGTTTGTTAAGAAAAAGGTTGGCACATTTAAAATGTGCATTTATTACCGCCATTTTAATAAGTTAACGGTAAAGAATAAATATCTGCTGCCCCAAATTGATGATTTGTTCAATCATGTAAGGGGAGAAACTATATTATCAAAAATTTATTTAAGGACCGGTTAGCATCAAATGAAGATAAAAGATGAAGATATTCATAAGATAACTTTTAGAACCAGATATGATCACTCTAAGTTTGTAGTGTTTCCCTTCGGTCTCACTAATGCACCATCAAGATTCATGTGCCTAATGAACTGTGTACTTCACAAATACCTTGATAGGTTTTTGTTAGTATTCATCGATGAAATTTTAGTGTACTCTAAAAATGAAGGAGAGTACAAATAACATCTCATATTAGTGTTACAAACTTTTAGAGAAAATCATCTATATGCAAAACTCAACAAATGTGAATTTTACACAAACAAAATACATTATTTGGGGCACATCATTTCCAATGAGGGATTATCTCTTGACCTTGAAAAGGTTAGGGATATTATTCCACATATAAGGATGTGTCATCAGTTCATTCATTTATGGGTATCATGAGATATTATCGAAGTTTTATAAAGGAGTTTTCAAAATTGTCTTATCCCATTACTTCCTTACAGAAAAAGGGAACAAAGTTCGAGTGGACAACCAGATTCCAGGAAAGTTTTGATAATTTAAAAAAACTACTGACAACAAACCCTATATTAAAAACTGCATACCCAAATAAGGAATTCATTGTTTGTACTCACGCATGTTTGGAAGGCTTTGGGGGAGTGTTGATGTAGGAAAGCGTAGTAATAGCCTATGAGTCAAGGAATATGAAAACACACGAAAAGAATTATGTTGTGTATGATCTAGAGTTGGAAGCAGTGATACATGGTCTAAAAATGTGTAGAATCTATCTATTAGGGGAAAAAATTACCTTAGTGACAGATCAGATCAGTCTGAAATATTTATTTACCCAACCTAATCTAAATTCTAGACAAGCAAGGTGGTTAGCTTTCCTCAGTGAGTTTGAATTTGATATAAAACACATAAAAGGAAAAGATAATAAAATCATAGATGCTCTAAGCAGACATTCCCATGCTTTGATAGGGATGTCTGTTAGTATAATTAGTACCGATTTTGGGGAACATAATAAAAATTCAATTTAAAAAGATTCTCAATATCTGGAAATTCAGCAGAAACTACAACAAATAGAAATTTCAGGATATGCTGAAAATTCTGAAAATTTTCTAACCTACCGAAATAGATTGTATATTCTCAATTTTATTGTCCTAAAACAAATGATATTGGATGAGTATTACAAGAAACCATATTTAAGTCATCATAGATACCAAAATATGATAAAAAAATTAAGGAAAAAATTATTTTGGCCAGGCATGAAGAGGGATGTGACAGTACTTAAAAAAGTGTATAAAATGTCAATAAGTACAAGTGGAACATCAAAATCTTGCATGATTGCTAAACCCATTGCCCATTCTTGAATGGAAATGGGATGTGATTTCATTGGATTTTATTAGAGTATAACAAAGGGAAAAACGACAGCATGAATCCATAATGGTGGTGGTGGAAACTTTGACTAAAGAAACAGATTTTATATCGGTGCATTACACTTAATGGAACTGCATAGAATGATAACATTTTCATGAAGGAAATTTTTTGACTACATGGCGTACCAAATATGGCAGTTTCAGACAATGATGCTAAATTCACCTCCAAGTTTTGGAAAGATCTGTTTGGAGGCATGGGGACCCAATTAAATTTTCGGACTGCATATCATCCTAAAATTGATGGACAGACTGAAAGAACCAAACAGATCTTGGAGAATATGCTATGAATGTATTTCATGGACATACCTAATAAATGGGAGGATTTTTTGCATTTGGTGGAATTTACATACAACAATAGTTACAAAAATTCTATAAAAATGAGCCCTTTTGAGACTTTGAATGGAAGAAAATGTCATAAACTGCTCAGTTGGAGTCAACCGGAAGATAAATTGGATCTAGAACCAAATTTTTTGAAGGAAATGGAATAGGTGGTATGAAATATTCGATATAACATCAATATTTCACAGGCCAAACAAAAAAGTTATGCGGACAAGAAAAGATGTGATCAAGAATTTAATATTGGAGACCTTGTTTACTTAAGTGAAAAACCAAAAAATAGTTCCTAAGAAACTGGGACCTATGCAAAATTCACACCACGGTTTCCTGGAACCCAAAGGATATTTCCTGTAGATACACTTTGCATCCTATATCAGAAAGATATCTTGCTTCAGAATCGAGTCGTTGCTTGGGTTAAAGTGCAGTGGAGGCACTTTACACTTGAGGAGGCTACTTGGGAGTGGGAGGATACCATGAAAGAAACTTACCCAACATTTTTCAAAGATAAGGAAATTGAATAATAAACACCAACAATAGTGTTATTTTGCAAGAGGGGGAAAATGTGATAGCCCTTTATCTCAATGTAATTTTTTATTTTTTAGATTGAACTATTTTTAGTTATGATGGCTAGGAATAAATTGTGAACTCAGATTGAAATAAAGCATAATGAGGTAATAAATAAATTTTATTGCTGCAAAGGAAAAAAATTGAAAATTACTTCAAAAAGAAACACTGGATTTAAAGAGATTATTACAAGGATCCGGAAACCAAGGTTAATGGATAAGATCAAGACAATTTTCCCTTAAATCACTCCTAAAAATTCCTAGCAATTGATTGGCAGGATTTAATATGATGGGTGAGAAAGTATATTAAATCACTTGGTTGTAGAGAAAAACGATAAAAGGATGGGATAAAGCGATGTGGGAGAAAAAGGTGGTATTTAAAAGAAAGAAAAAAAACAAAGAAAGAAAGCCTAGGTCAGAGGGTTGGCTGACCCTAAAAAGCGGGATGTCACTCAGGAAATATTTGTTAGGGAAGTAAAGGCTTATAAACACCTTTTCTAAAATCACATGAGCTTGTTGATTCCTTTGGAAATAGGTATCATCTCAGGAGTAATAGGTGGATCAATTCAAGGTTGGGTGGGCAATTTTTTTCCCATTACATCTCCATTAGTGTATACGAATATAGTTGCAGTGGTGTCATCAGTGGAAAAATTGGCACACTTCATACAGTTAGAGGTGATTGCAGTATTATTGTTAAAAGTATGGTAATGTCTAGTACATTTAGTACAACATTCATTTTCTTTAATTTTGTGTATTTTTTAAGTTATTCGTTAAAACTGGAGATTGTAAGTGAAATTGGTGAAATTCCTTGTGTCAGTTACTATTATATTGCATGTCTTTGGATCAAAAGTCTTTGATTTATGGAATTTTAGTTAATTATGAACTGACTAGGAAAATATGTATATCGTTATACCTCAAGATCCCTCTCGGATGTATCACAGAGAATCCTTGCTAAATATGAAATGATAATACGAGATGGATATGAATTAATTGAGAGTATATCTATTTAAGACTATATCAAATTCATTTTTCTATAATTTATTATAGTATATCCATAGGTATAAATTCTTGGGTAATGAAGTACGGAATAAGGGGAAAAGGTAGAATAAATTACCACAGTGATCACATAAATATGAAGTAGGGGAGTTGTATTCATCTTTATTTACGACTATGTGATAAATAGGAAAGTTGAGTTACCAGTTAACTAGTAAACACCGAGACAAAGGTTTAATGGTTGGGAATGGAATCTAGTGAACCTCAAGTAAGAAAACATTACTCAGCTTCGTCGGGATGACTAGGGCCAGGGAAAAATATATATGCGATTACCAGTTGAGAATTGGAAAGGAAAAAATATAGAAATTAATGATTTAACACACATATACAAAATTACAAAGGCCGATGCTAAGCTTCTTTAAAATATAAGTAAAAAATCATTGCAGATAGATTTCTCTTTGGAAAAGATAAATATGTGATGAAACCCTTATAGTTGGAGTTCTTTTTGAAAAGTATAAATAGTTAGTGAATGTGCGGTCAGAATGGGTACGGTCTTTTCCTCTATATTTTTCCTGGGAAATCTATGGCCGACCTCAGAAAAAAAAAACTATAGACTATTGAAATTAGCAACAAGAAGAGGCTTCTAATTTAATTTTCCCTTAATTAAATTAGAAGGAAATTGCAATTCCACATCACATGACATCTTGTACTAGCTAACTGAGTTGGGAATACTTAGTTAGCTTATTCAATTCGAGTAGGGGGTCAAACTAGAGGCATGTAGAGTTCACTTTAAGTTTTAGGGGGTCCAGTTGGAGTTTATTTTGAGTTGTAATAATTTAACTTCATTGTTTGTGATAAAATCAGTTTAACTAGTTCTAACTAATATAGGAGCTGGTGAGAGGTCCAGTGAATTAAATTTGATTCAATTTACATGCAATGATCAATAAAATAACTGATAATTTTCTATAAATTAGAGTTAAAGGGAATTATATTATCAGTTGAATAATTAGAAAATTGTGCAAGTGTTGCATGAGGTCAGCAGGTTGTCTTGGATGTATTATGTCTTAAATTCTTGTGAATTTCCTAATTAATAGGGGCTCAACTTCCCTAGGGATTGTGCAAGAAAGACTGAGCATCTAGTGGAAAGAAATTGGTTAAGTATTGGACCAAAAATTCTTGGAACAAAGTGAGACAATCAGAGATAGTGCAAAGAGCTCTCAAGCCTGAGAGAATCATTGCATTGTTTCATATTCTTGACTTAATGGAATATACATATAGCAGGGTTTTTAACTCAGGCTTTCCAAAGATAAATCTTTGTGTGGTGTAATTAAAATTATTTTTCTTTCTTGTTCATTTGATTGTGCGATCGTAATTGGTTTCCGTAATTCGTAGAATGGATTCAATTATTTTATTTTAGCATACTACAAGATAAGTTGAATATATGTGTAATTTCTACATGGTATTAAAGTAGGAATCACTATAGAGGATAAGAATACGAGTCTATTTTGAATAGGTGAATCAAATTTGCAGATTTTTTCTTCGGGACTAGCATCAGATCATGATGTCTTTATGTGGATTGAAACTTGAATATTCCCTTGAAGGTAGTTTGAATTACATAGCTTGGAAGGAGAAAATGGAGGTAGTGTTGGAGGAAAACAGGTTGAAGGAATTTATAGAGAGCAATATTCTGACGCTCATAGAAATATATGCTCAAAATCTTAATTCATGGAAGAATAATGTAGCAAAGGCGAGAAGGATTATGTGACAATGGGCTCGAGATCATATTGTCTCGAACCTCCATGGAAAGGAAACTCTATATTCTGTGTGAAAGAACTTAATAGATTTGTTTCAGAACAAAAACGACCAAAGGAAGTTGGCGGTGAAGGAAAAGCTCAGAAAGATCAATATGGAGAAGGGCGACACGATACCAAAATAGTTGAAGAAGTTCACTCAATGTCTAGTTGAGATTGGAAGTTTTGGTGTGACAGTTGTAGAGGGTGATATGGTGAGAATAACACTTCTAGGCCTTCTCAAGAGCTC
This sequence comes from Pinus albicaulis, assembly GCA_034641835.2. Classification (NCBI taxonomy): domain Eukaryota; kingdom Viridiplantae; phylum Streptophyta; class Pinopsida; order Pinales; family Pinaceae; genus Pinus; species Pinus albicaulis. Next base: position 182,158,828 of record CM076583.1, on the reverse strand, counting down.
GCACAACTACCAGGATTCGGTGAATAGGAGGGAGAAGCTACCACAGTGGGAGTGATTGTGGTCTGACTTGGTACAAGAAGAGATTCAGTGGAATACCAGAGATGGATACTCATCAAATACTGATGACGAGGAGAATTTTACCTTGGATGGAAAGGCAAAGAAAGGGAAATGAAAGTTGTCCCATTCCGAATCATATTTTAGTTAGGCGCGAAAGAAGAAAGAATTGTTGAAGATAAAAAAATTTCACTATCATGAGTTTGGACACTATGCTATAAAGTGTCTGCACAAGAAGACCGACAAGAAGCCCTCAGGAGGAGCAGCAAGTGAAGCACTTGCTTCATAGCTCGAGTTGGATTTCACTCTCATCAAATGCATTGTTTCATCAATGATGAGTTCGATGTGGTACTTGGATATTGGAGCTTCATTCCATATGACCAACAAAAACGAATTCTTCAGTAACTTGGAGGAGAAGGATCGCGAGATGCACATAGATATGGGAGATGACAAGAGGTAGAGCGTGACTAGAATAGGTACATTTATCTTTCATAGGGAGTCTGGTACTCCTATCACATTAAAAGTTGTCATGTATGTTCCTGTTTTAAAGAAAAATTTAGTTTCAGTTGCTACGTTGGAAGATTGTGGCTATGATGTGATATTTAGAAAAGGAAATGTGTTCCTTCGTCACAAAGACAAGGGATAGGTGAAGAAGATTGGGGTTCAGGTAATTAAACTCTAAAAATTGGATGTATAAGACTGTGTTGCATTGAGAACGAAAGCAGAGAAAGTGCAAAGCTGAGACATTGATTATTCATGGCACAGAGTATTGGGCCATCTACACCATGGCGCTTTGAAGATCATGAAACAGATTTATAGAGGACTTCCCAAGGGTGAACTTAAGCAGCGATATACATGAAAAGTGTGTACATTGGGGAATTACACCAAATCCACCTTTTATGATAAAAAAACCTGAGCAAAGGATATCTTTGAAAGAGTTCACTCAGATGTGTGTGGACTGTTTTCGACAACCTCCACAACAAAACGCGGGTATTACATGATATTTGTAGATGAGTTTTCATGTAAGTGTTGGATATTCTTCATGTAGAAGAAAGATCAGAAAGAAGGTGAAGAAGTGTTGGATATTCTTGAGAAATATACAGGGAAGAACGTGAAGCCTCTCAAGAGTGGAAATGGTGGAGAATATGTCTCGAACGAATTCAAGAACTTATGTGCTTCAAAAGCAATTCGATGAGAATTTATAGCACCTCATAACCCATAAGAGAATTGGGTTGTAGAAAAGAAGAAAAAAACTATTGTGGGAGTAGCATGAGCGATGCTGTATGATGAGGTATTACCATTACATCTGTGGGTTGAAGCATGAAGCACAACAGTATTTATGCATAAGAGAAGTCCTCATCGAATATCGAATACTTGGGATGAGTACACTAGAGGAATATTTTTGAGGTAACAAACCAGATGTGGCACATTTTAAAATTTTTGGTTCATTAGTTTATTTCCATGTGACCAAATATGTCAGGAAGAACCTTGAGCCAACAGCTGTGTTGGGAATATTTTTTGGGTACACCGATACACCTCTCAACTATCATGTGTAATTTCCAGCACATGGGATGGGAGTGGTCAAAAGAGATGTGAAACTCTATGAAGAGAAGGCCATGAGAATTTCCCTGGAGAGAGAGCTTCATTTTCATGCAGTTGAGGATATCTTAGCTCCAAAAGAAGAACCTCGGGGCGTGGAGAAGCCACAAGTAGAGGAACAGAGAGTGGAAGTGCACCAGAGAGGTTGACAATTTGGTGCTTGATGATAGAGAGAATGTGGTAGCACCCACATCACAAGGAAGGAAGAGAAGTTTCCAATAGCGGTACATTGGCTACATGGATCTTATGAGTGAGAGTGTACAGATATAGCCATCCCCTTTCGAGAAAGAAGTGAAACAACCAATTTGGATTGATTTCATGGTTGAGGAGTATGACTCCATTATCAGAAATAATGCATGGGAATTTTTCCAAGACCTGAAGTGAAGTTAGTTGTAGGATGTAGGTGGATCTAAAAGGTGAAGTAGGCAACAGATGGGAGTGTGGAGAAACACAAGGCCAAATTTGTGGCCAGGGTGTTCTATCACATGTAGGGGATTGATTACGATGAGACTTTTGCACCAATCGCAAGTTACTCATCAATCATATCCATCCTTGCACTTTTAGCGCAGATGGGATGGTAGTTACATTAGATGGATGTCAAGACATTCTTCCTCAATGGAGCAATTGAGGAAGAGGTGTACATTGAGCAGCTAGAAGGTTTTGAGAAATTCGACAAAGTCACGTGTGTGTAGACTCAAGAGAGCGTTGTATGGACTGAAAAAAGCACCCGGATAGATAGCTACTTCACGGGGTTGGATATCATTGTACTTTATGTCGATGATTTGATACTAACGAGTGATGAGCGGGTCATAAAGTCTTGCAAAGAGGATATTTCAAGAGAATTTTAGATGAATGTTGTGTAACCAGTTCAAAAAATAGAAGAAAAGAGATATCAACACCTTATAAATAAGCCACTTCGAGGGGGCAACCTCCAATACATTACATGAATGAACAATTCTTTGATGATACAATTTGCAAAACCTCCTTTCTATATATAGGAGTCCATGTGGCCATAATGTAATCCTAGTGGACCACAATGTAATCCTAGCCGACCTAACAATAATAATTTAATGGCACAATAATAACAAAATGGGGGTTACAAGGGTACAATAATAACAATAAGGGGGTTACATTAATAACAATAAGGGACTATACTAGTAATATAGGGACCTAACATTCACTAATAACAATAAGGGACTATACTAGTAATATAGGGAGCTAACATTCCCCTCTCCTTCAAAAAAGTGTTTTCCTCAACGCTTGAGTAGCTCTGGGTGCTTCTGTATAAACTTCTCATCCTCCCATGTAGAATCTTCAGTGGGTAAGTTTTTCCACTTGGTGAGATACTCTGAAATTGATCGATTCCGTAGTTGTCGAGTTCTTGTTTCCGTGACTGCTTCAGGTTCCAATATGATATTTCCTTCCTCATCAAGTTCTGGAAATATTGTTTGAACTGGAATATTTTCACCTATAACCTTCTTTAAGCCTGAAACATGGAAAATTGGATGCACTCGCGAAGAAGTAGGAAGTTCCAATTTGTATGCCATAGTACCAATCTTTTGCAACACCTTGTAAGGACCATAGTACTTTGGTGATAATTTATTATACCTCTTAGCTTTCTTGAGGGAAATTTGTTTGTATGGTTGTAGCCGTAAAAATACCCAATCTCCTACATCAAAACTTATCTCGTTGTTATGTTGATCTCCCTGTTGTTTCATTCGATTTTGTGCGAAATTCAGGTTATCCTTTAAGAGTTGGATAACTTCTTACTGATGCTTGATGTGATCTTCCACTGCTTGAACCTTCGAATTTTCCCTTAAATATGATGTGATGGATGGTGGATGATATCCATAAAGTGCCATAAATGGGGTCATTTTTGCTACAGTATGGAAGGAAGTGTTATACCACCATTCAGCGAGAGGTAACCGCTTGACCCATTGTGTTTGTTTATCAAATACAAAACAACGAAGATAAGCTTCCAAACATTTATTTAATACCTCAGTTTGACCGTCAGATTGAGGATGATAAGATGAGCTATGAGCTAATTGAGTACCCAGACAAGAAAATAACTCCGTCCAAAAATTTCCAGTAAAAATGGGATCTCTGTCTCTCACAATAACCCTTGGGCTTCCATGTAGCTTTTGAATTCTATCCATAAATGTAGTAGCAACTGTACTTTCTTTAAATGGATGAGATAATGCACAAAAGTGTGCATACTTAGTAAGTCTATCAACTACCACCATGATGACACTCTTTCCTTTGGACTTAGGTAAACCTGTGATAAAATCTATTGAAATATCCTCCCAACATTGACTTGGAATGGATAAAGGTTGTAGAAGTCTCGGGGTCTTAATTGTCTCAACTTACTTCTGCTGGAAAACCAAAAATTCCGCCACAAACTTTTGAATATCAGATTTAAGGCCATCCCAAAAAAATTCTTTCTTCACCCTGTGGTAAGTTTTTAAAAATCCTGAGTGTCCTCCTAAAGGAGAAGTGTGCAATTCCAGAAGAATCTTTTGTTTAGTTGGGAATTCTTACAAAGATATAAGCGATCTTTGTACCATAAGGAATCATTTTTCCAACTAAATGTATCAGATGTACTAGGATCTTGCTGCAACTTTTGAATGAGTGTCCATACATCTTTTTACTTCTTCCATTCATGTCTTGCTTCGGTTATCCAGTAAGTTGTGCATCTGCAACAACATTAAGCTTTCCCTTTTTGTAGATTATTTTAAAGTCATAACCCAACATCTTTGTGACCCATTTTTGCTGCTCTTCTGATGATAGTCTTTGTTCCAAAAAGTGTTTAAGACTATCATGATCAGTTTTACCTTGAAGTGTCTTCCCATTAGGTAAGTTCACCATTTCTTTAGTGCATGCAGTATTGCTAACATTTCCTTCTCATAAATAGGTTTCTGTAAATACTTTCCTTTGATTGGACGACTTTCAAAAGCAATGGGTCTTCCTTCCTACATTAAAACAACACCAATTCCATTTCCTGAGGTATCACATTCCACAATAAAGGTTTTTGTGAAGTCTAGCATAGCTAAGACCGGTGCTAGGCACATTGCCTCTTTAAGATGTTCAAAGGCCTTAGTTTCTTCATTAGTCCATGAAAATGAATCTTTCTTCAATAATGTTGTTAGAGGTGCTGCTATTCTCCCATAATTCTTAACAAACTTGCAATAATACCCTGTTAACCTGAGAAATCCTCGCAACTAATTTATGGTTGTGGGGACTTTCCATTCCTTAATGGCTTTAATTTTGTTAGGGTCTACCTTAACACCCTCGTGAGATACAATATGACCCAGATATTCCACCTCTTGTACTCCAAAGAAACATTTCGATGTTTTTGCATATAATTGTTTCTCCTGCAATAGTTTGAGCACCCTGTTAACATGTTGAGCATGATCCTTCCAAGACTTTCTATAGATTAGTATATCATCAAAAAATACTAGCACAAATTTTCTAAGGAAGGGTTTGAAAATGGAATTCATCAACCCTTGAAATGTAGAAGGTGCATTGGTAAGGCCAAAAGGCATGACCAAAAATTCATAATGACCTCATGAGTTCGAAATGTTGTTTTTGGAATATCTTCAGTCTTCATTCTAATTTGATGATATCCTGAACGAAGATCCAACTTGGTAAAATAAATTGCTCCATGTAATTCATCCAATAATTCATCAATCACAGGAATGGTAAATTTATCTTTAATGGTGAGCTTATTGAGCTCCCTATAATCTGGACACATTCGCCATGATCCATCCTTCTTGTGTACCAATACTACAGGAGCAGAGAAAGAACTTTGACTAGGTTGAATATACCCGCCTCTAACATTTCTGCAATCATACGTTCAATTTCGCTCTTTTGGAAGTAAGGATATCTATAAGGCCTGATGTTTGGAGGAACACTTCCTGGGATCAAATGAATAGCATGATCATGATCACGAATAGGTGGGAGTCCTTTGGGAGTTTCAAACACCTTGGAATGATTGTCCAAGACTTGTTGGAGATCTGCAGAAATAGATGATTTTGATGTTGGAACTTCTAGTGAGCATAATTGTGCAATTACGCCGCGTTGTTCTTTCTTTAGAAGCTTTGTCATGACATTAGAGCTTATTATCCTTCCTGGCTTCCCTTCAATACCCCGTAATTCGACTTCCTTTCCTTCTGAAAAGAATTTCATGAAAAGTTCTTGAAAATTAAAAGCTACCGTCCCCAAAGATTGTAACCATTGTACTCCTAGTACAACATCAGCACCTCCCATAGGAATGGAAAGCATTGGACTAGTCAACACATATTCCCCCATGGGTAGCTTGATATTATGGCATTTTCTAGAGCAATTTATAGTTCCTCCATTTGCAACCATCACTTGACATTCTGGTGCTGGGTATAGGAAACAATTTAATTCCTTGGCTACCTTACAATGAATAAAATTATGGGTGCTACCCGAATCAATCAACACTATTACCTTTTTCTTCTTGATCTGTCCTGCTATCTTGAGAGTTTGAGGAGTGGTAATTCCTGCCAGTGCATTACATGATATGGTCGGATTCATTTCTTCCTCTTCTAGGGTCGGTTCCTGGTGTATATCCTCTTCTTGTTCATTTTCTTCTTCTTCTTCACAATCTATGTAAAATAATTTCTTCTCAGCACACTTATGACCTTTAGTGTATTTTCTATCACAACTGTAGCAAAGCCCTTTTGCTCTTTTTCTTCCAATTGTTGTGGTGTCAACCTTGTAGGTTGTGGAAATCTAGGCGTAGCAACACTTCCTTCTTTATAGAATTGAGTGGTAGGCTTCCTTGTCGCCATAATTTTACATTCAAGTTTTCTTGCCAACCTGAATGCCTTCTCCAATGAATCCAGTTCCAAAACGCGAACTTCATGTTGGATGTTATCCTTTAAAGTGCCTATGAAGAGATCGATCATGTGTTCCTCTGGAATATCAGTTACCCTTATATTCAATTTTTGGAAGTCATCAATGTGCTGCCCCACTAAACCCTTTTGTTTGAGATTTATCAATTGGCTAAAGAAGGTGTTGCTTTTTGTATCCTCATAATGTGCTATCATTTCCTCCGTAAAAATTGACCAAGTGACAATTTTTATATGGGAGCACAACCATCGATACCATAAAAATGTATTTTTTTCCAAATGTAAAGTTGAAATGCGTACCTTTTGTGTGTTTTGCACGTTATGGAGATCAAAATATTGCTCCATCTGTAGTATCCATGTTACAGGATCCTTTCCATCAAACTTCCTCATATCCATTTTTGGAATATGGTGGTTCTTCCCACCTACATTAGAGTTCATGAAATCACGATTAACATTTATTTTGTTCTCATCATGAGGTTCTTCTACTATCTTTTCACCATTAGGAAACATTTCTTGTATCAACTTTGTCAAACCTTCTATGTCTGATTTTAGATCATTCTTCATTTTTTCCATGTTTTCTTTCATGTCATCCATCTTAGCTTCCATGCCAGCTTCCATGCCATCCATATTAGCTTCCACGCCTTTCTTAAAACCATACATGTTCACTTCCACGCCTTTCTTCAAAACTTCCATTTCATTTTTTGTTTCTCTTTGCGAGAGTGAAATTTGTTGCACTTGCTCTTGTAATTTTGATAGATCATGTTGCAATTATTCATTTTCATGAGTTATAGTAGAGCCTTCTGAAGGCTTAATGGGTGTTGAATTATTTTTACGGGGCATATTTTTAGAACCAATACTGATATCTATTCTACAATATGCCCCTGGAATCAATTCAAATTGATTCTTCAAACAAGACTTGTGCAATTCGTAAAAAAAAATACACACCTTTTTCTTTCTTTTGAGTAGCTCGATATTGAAATTGGATTATCTCTATGATTGTCACACTTCAATATTTTAATTTCGGTACCAATGTAGCCCTCAAAATTATCTTTCAAATGCCATAGGTATGACCTGATTTGGATTCTCCAAGACAAAGTTGTGTCTAATCTTCCACGATGACCTAATTATGGATTGGTTCAGTAGAGTGAATTTGTACGACTTTCCATGTGTCAACTTTTCATCCTTCGGCTCTAAAATTGATAGCCAAGAAACTAAAATCTGTGTACTTATGACCAATTTTTACGGCACTCCAAGCCGATGCTCATAGAGAGAGTTATGAAGATTTTCCCACGATCACCTCTTTGAGATGAATTTCAGGAGCCAAAAAAAGCACTACCTTCCACAGATCATATATCCGAAAATATTTCGAACCAAGCTCTGAAATGTTTTGAATATTTTCCTTATGATTTCGGCTTCGTACCCTAAACATTTTAGTTTCTGAAACTTCGTAGAAAAAAATTTATAGTGCAAATTCCACGATGACCTGTTTAGGAGCCTGAAAAAAGACCTAACTTCCATAGATAATATCTCCAAAAATATTGTGAACCAAGCTCTGAAATTTTTTGAAGATGTTCCTCAGGATTTCAGCTTCAAACCCTAAAAATTTCAGCTTCTGAAACTTCGTAGACAAAAATTTATAGCGAAAATTCCACGATGACCTGTTTGGAGCAGCAAGACCCTAGAATTCAAAGCTCTGATACCAAATGTTGTGTAACCAGCTCCAAAAATAGAAGAAAAGAGATATCAATGCCTTATAAATAAGCCACTTCAAGGGGGCAACCTCCAATACATTACATGAATGAAAAATTCTTTGATGATACAATTTAAAAAACCTCCTTTCTATATATAGAAGTCCATGTGGCCATAATGTAATCCTAGTGGGCCACAATGTAATCCTAGCCGACCTAAAAATAATAATTTAAGGGCACAATAATAACAAAATGGGGGTTACAAGGTTACAATAATAACAATAAGGGGGTTACACTAATAAAAATAAGGGACTATACTAGTAATATAGGGACCTAACAATGAAGGACATGGGGCTCTTGCACTATCTCCTAGGATTGGAAATTTGGCAAAGAATTGGGGAGCTATTTTTATCTCAGGGCAAGTATGCCAACGAGATTCTAAGGAAGTTCTACAAGGTGGGAAACAAACCCATGGAGACACCTCTAGCAGGAAACTAGAGGAAGGAGGATGCTACTTCAGACAAAGTAGTAGATGCTACCATCTACAGGTAACTTGTGGGTTCACTTGCGTATTTGGTGAACACACAACTAGACTTATGCCATGCAATTAATCGTCTTAGTCAAGATATGGTTAAGCCTAGAAATCTCTTTTGGAAGGCAGGAAAAAATGTGTTGAGATACCTCAGAGGCACTACATATTTTGGGTTATGGTACATTCAGACAGAGGGAATGAAGCTTCAAGGCATATTAGGGGGCATATTCAGCATTGGGTCAGCAAAAGTTTCCAAGTATAAAAGCAAGCATAGATCAGTTGCACTCAGTTCAGCAGAGGGAGGGTACATGCCTTCTAGTCAAGTAACATGTGGGGCCATCTGGATGACGAAGGTACTTTTTAGTTTTTTTGGTTTAGATATGGATCTCACGGTGATTTATTTTGATAACCAAAGTTGCATTAAACTCTTGGTTAATCTAGTTTTTCATGACAATTCCAAGCATATTGATATCTGGTATCACCATCTTAGAGATTGTGTGTGTAGGAGGATTATGTCATTAGAGTAGGTTCCCATGGAGGATCAAGATGCAGACATCTTGACGAAGGCATTGTCAAGAGGAAAATTTGACCTCCACAAAGGCTAGATTGGGGTAGCAAAAAATCCCTTTCCTATTGAGAGGGAGTGTTGAAATTGGCAACACGAAGAGGCTTCTAATTTAATTTACCCTTAATTAAATTAGAAGGAAATTGTAATCCCACATCACATGAGAGATTGTATGAGTTAACTGAGTTGGGAAGACTTAGTTAGCTCAGTCAATTTGATTTGGTGGTCAAACTAGAGGTATGTAGAGCTAACTCTAAGTTTTAGGGGGTCCAGTTGAATTTTACCTTGATTAGTAATTATTTAACTTAATTACTTGAGTTAAAATAAGTTTAAATAGTTATAACTAATGGGGGAGCTAGCGAGAGGTCCATTCAATTAAATTTGATTTAATTCACATGCGGTGATCTATAATATAACTAATAATTTGCTATAAATATTTTTTGCATGTCAGTTCTGAGGAAGACCCAGTTGAGATTGTAGTTAAAGGGAAGTATACTATCAGTTGTATAATTAGAAAATTGTATAGGTCATGCATGACGTCAACAGGATGCCTTGGATGTATTGCACAATCAATTATTGGGAATTTCCTAATTAATAGGGGCTCAATTTCCCTAGGGATTGTGCAAGCAAGGTTGAGCATCCAGAGGAAAGAAATTGGTTAAGTATTGGACCAAAATTTCTTGGATCATAGTGAGACAGTCAAAGATAGTGCATAAACCTCTCAAGCATCAGAGAAGCATTACATTGTTTCATATTTTTGACTTAGTGCAATATATAGATAGTGGGATTTTTAGCTGAGGCTTTCTTAGAAAAGAAAAAATTGTGTGCTTAAAATTATTTCTCTTTCTTGTTCATGTGATTATGCGATCGTAATTTGTTTCCACAATTTGTAGAATAGATTCAAGAATTTTGTTTTAGCATATTACAAGATTAGTTGAATCTATGTGGATTTTCTACACATACTGTAGAATTTGAAACCAAGATAAATATTGAGGTTCCAATTAACTACTAAAAAAAATAGAAATAGAATCATGTAAATTCTTAGATTTAGTGTAGAAACTACCCATGCCAAAGCATAAATCGCTTCTCAAATAGCGTGCTATACTAATTGTGCCACAGTAGATTTGGGGAGATAGATATATCTGAAAAATATTCACGCAGAGGAGAAAAAATAAAATTATAAATTATTTGAACAATTATACTAGTCGTTAAACACTACAATACCAGGAAATAATTAGTATTTATTAGAAAAAAAACACAATTTCCTTCCAGAGAACAAACACCTCCTAATTCTAGCAAAGTATTGAGCTGTATTAAAAAAAATGTGAAAATACCCAAGTGTAGACATAATCATTCAGGAACCTTAGATCCTTTCAATCCACCCAAATTTTATCAAATACAAGGAATTTTAACATAACTCTCCAAAGGGAGATAATAAATTTAGTATTAAGTTAATGCCCAAAATAACATGAAAACGCCTCTTAGAGCTTCAAATGATACAACAATCTTACCGAGGGCACAAGCTAGTGAATTCACTTCAAGTTAACTCCTTAAAATTGGCACACATAGAGAATCCATAATGAAAAAAAATAGTGATGTTCCTTCACGGAAACCTCCATAGAGAAGGGCCTTTCCTCTGTTTAAACACACGGCATCATCCCTACACCATAAGGAAAAACCTTGTAGGTGTTAGGGTCCTATATCTCATAGGATCTCAAGGTGACTGAGTTATTCTATCTGTCAAATTTATTTTGTGAAATAATTTCCAAATAATTTTCAAAAAAAATGAAAAAAGGAGATAACATAAAAAATCAAAAGAGGGTATATGTTATAACTAAAAAATATAAGATGTGAACCCCATCAAAAAGACGAAAAAACAATAAATTTTGAAAGTGTTTCACATCCAAATTCCACTACTCTTAGTTTAGCTTATTTCTAAAAATAAATTGTGTGCGGCTTGTTTAAAATGCCACAAAAGTTAAATAAAATTCAATCACACAATTTAAGCATGATTGAATTAGGTTTAAATTGCTTGTCAATAGGTAGTGAAAAATAATTTGTCAAACTATTTAATCTTGACAGATTGATTAGTTAGATAGAAAATAAAATGAGTTCAATAGTTTAATCTGAACCAAGGAAGGTGTTGTAACATAATTTGTTTTGATAAGTTAGAATAAGTAGTTAAATAAGTTCAAAATGATAAGATAGGATATGGATGCAAAAGAATGAAAAAGTTAAAAATGTTAGGAAGATTATTATTTTTTTGCATCCATGTAAATAAAATGTTAGGTGTTATATTCCCTATAAAAAGAAGGAAAAATAAAATGTTAGGTGTTAGATGCTCTAAACAAAGGAGGCAAAACAAAATCTTAGGGAAGAAAGAAAGAAAAACAAAAGCTTCATTCTGTTTTAAAGGTTTTGATTGGCTGCTAGTCTAAATGCGCCTATGGAAAAGTTATTTGTATGGTTTGAATTAGGATTATTAATTTCTATCCTAAAGTTTTAAAACATAGCATATTTTCCCCCTACTTTCATTTCATTCATTTCCCTTTTCATTTCCTTCCCCGGTCATATATTTCCACACATTTCATTATAATTCTACACATTAAAAATCACTTTTCCCCTAGACAAAAACCAAAAATAATTTACATTTTCGTTTCCTACAAACCTTCCGAAGGATTATATACGATGAAGTGGGACCCATTCCCCACCACGCTTTATTTTTCATTTCATTTTCTATTGAAAATCATTAAACTTACCATTTTTCTGCTTTTCTGCTTTACCCTTCCACCTTTACCTTTTCACTGCTTTTCACTTACTCTACTTCCTTATTCCCCGATCGTGATTAAAGTGGGGCCCTCATCGCATTTCATATACTTTACATGTTTCACATCGCAACAAAACTTAAAAACTGCGATCTTCGATTTACAAATTTTCACATCACCAATTTGCAGTACATCACATCGCATATGTTTTAACTTACCTTTGAAAGCACCCGCAATCTATTTTTTTTAACTTGCGATGCGGTAAGTTAGCCCCACCTCAATAGATCCTCCCCCCACTTTATAGCCTTTGAAAATACATTAATATATTATGAAAGCATCATAAAACCTTACCTTACCGCATAAAACTCTGCCGATTATAGTGGGCTCCATTTCTCCTTGACACGTCATCCTCCAAATAGCGCAAATTGCACTTGTCGGTTTTAAGAATTTACATTATTTTCCAAGTGCTAAATTCTGCAATTTCCGATGCGAGTAGTTCTCTCTCCCCGCATTTCCCAAATTTTAGATGTTAACCCTGCATCTTATAAATAAAACTTAAAATTTGTGATTTTCACCTGCAATTCTGTCCCAATTTTTCCCTACTAGGTCACCTACCTCCTCCCCTGTGCTTCGCACTTCGTTGGTTTTAGTGTTTACATCCCCCCTTCTTATAACTAAAACTTAAAACCTGCGATCTCTGCTGTGACCTGGTCCTACCAATCCCTCCATGTCATCTCCCACTATGCATCACATCTCTATTAGCATTATTCATAAACTTAAACTCTAAATGTTGTGAAGTGCGCAGATGCGATGCGAGGTCAAAATTGAAATTTAAAATATTTGAGGTCTAGTATATTGGTTTTTTACGCTTTTTTATTCACAAAAAAGGTTTTAAATCAGCAAAAATGCCTAGGGTAGAAAAAAAACGCTATAGTTCAAGTTGGGCAAAGGTGTTGCGATAAAGAAGATTGTGTTGTAACTAAGAGCACATGGCGTCCATACATAAGATCTGCCAACACAACACTCCATTTAGTCTACCAACATATCAAAAAATTGTGGTCCATGTACTAAACTGCCCCACTACATCAGCACCTGCTCTGCATAGCCCATTCCACAGAAACTATAATTTTGTAATATTTAGAGTTTTTAGTTCAAATCTGTTAGAGATTGTTTTGTTCTAATTTTTTGTATAAATACTTCAGTTTTGGAAGTATCAAAGGTCGATTGATTAAGATCAGAATCATTACTGGATTTTGGATTATTGTAAGCTTTTCCAAAGCACTGGAGCATCAATAGTAATCAGACCATTCACAGGATTCTTGTGGCTTAAATATTGGTGATGGTTTTCTTCGGTTAGTATTGTATCATTGTCTTCTTTCATTGTAAACACCTGAATTCTAATTGTAAAGCAAAAAGCATGATGAATAGGATTTACTTTTGAGTACCTTATTTTGGCTTCCTTTACGATCATTATGTTTTCCATTGAAAACCAAAGTAAAAAATTCTTAATTTATCTTTAGTTATGTTGAATCCGTTCATATTTCTACCATAAATCCATTTATAAATCCAAGATATGCAGTAAATATTCCTAGCATGCCCTGTGTTTACTCTATGAAAAGTTGATGCAACTATCCAGTTATATTTTGACTCCATTTCCCAATAGATATTAATAAATTGAATACAATCAATCTTCAAAAATCCAAAACAAACCCAAAACCCAAGTACTATCATAACTAGCCTAAAACGTATTTAAACAAAGCTCTATATTATAGAGAGAGCCCTCTTTGAATCTAGGAAGGCTAGGTCCTAGATTCCAAAGTTGGTTTGATGTTAACCTATGTGATTATTTCTCACAATATCTAGCAAATTACAGAACACTAACATAGTGGCGACCATACTGGGGAATGAATTGAATTCTATCATAATTTCTTTCAAATTCAATATTTGGTTAAATAATCACTGTATTAATATCCCATAGGGATTGTTATCTTTTAGTTTTTTGTAAATAAAGTTTGAGTTACATTTTATAGTGTGTGTTTTGATTTTTTTTAAATGGCTTCCAAGAGACCTTATACAAGATCTCGTCATGATCCCAAACCTCCTAAAATAGTAAATTATCCTCAAAGGATTGGAAGAAGAACTAAATATAATTCAAAGAAATCAGTTAAACAGATAAGTTCATCAGAAAGCCTGGGAAGTAATAATCCTCTCCCAAGAACACAATCCCTTCCTCTTAATATTGAGACCTTATAAGATATCGAATTTGACTTAAAGTTTGAGCAAAGCCTCTTTAGAAGAAATTCCCTAAATTGGGTAGATACAATAGTACTTGACCAATCGATTCTACATCCAAATTCACCTAAAAGTTTGTCTTCTTTAAAATCTGATCAAGAAATTGTCCAAGATTTTCAAATCCTCAAAGATTTGGTATTAGACTTCACTTCAGGAGTTACAGATGCCTATCTCCAACAATCAGTAGAATTGTCTGCATTAAATATTGCTACTTCATCCATTACATCCAAATAATTCAACAAACATCTGTGAGTCCAGTCCCTTCTGTAAATTTTACTACTTATCCTATCATAAAAACTCAAAGGCTATCATCTCCATAACTTCATCCCTCGTCTCCTTCACATAATGTTCATCCTTTTCCACCTATTAATCCATTACATACCAACCCTCCACCCCCAATCATGGATGCACGTTATGCTCCCTTGGTTCTCCCTCAAAATCTAGGGGCTATGCCCCATGACTATCAATCAGAAATACCCAATTTTGATAACACCGAACACATTACTTCTCAGCATCATGTTGACATAATGAATGATTTATTTGATCGATATGCGATTGATGTTGATGATGTTATGATGAGGTTATTTGTTCAAACCCTTGGAGGTAAGGTTAGGAATTTTTTTACAGCTTTAGCAGTGTCTTCCATAAATGATCTAGCACTTCTACAGCATCAGTTTCTAGATAGATGGAAATTTAAAAATAACCCCCTCCAAATTCTATCACAATATGAAAATATAAAAAGAGAAACTAGAGAAAGTGTGCGGGATTATTGTGTTATATTCAACTCTATTTATAATGCTATTCCTACTCGCATAAAAAAACCCAAAGGATTAGCATTGATTAAGTTTCTATATGGTTTTGAAATAGACATAGCTTATTAGTTAAGAGAGAGGAATCCATAGAAGTTATTGAAGAAGCCAATTTATTGGCCAAAAGAGCTAGGATGACAGCTGAGAAGAGAGTTAGCATAAAAGAAGAAGCATCAACCTCTAGCACTGATGCCAATATATATTCTTTAATGAGGGAAATGGAACAAATGATGATCGATAGAAACATCCCTAGGGAAAATCAAAACCCTCCCCAAAATTGTAATCAAAACAATAGGAGGAATCAACCACAGATTAAACAAAGGGGACCTAACCAACAAATTAGACCCCCTTTTCAAGATAATTATGTTGATGAAAATGGAGAGATCATTCAAGAGGAAGAATACAACCAAATAAATATGTTTGGTTTAAAAAATAATGATACTATTTTTCTCACAAAAGAAGACCAGAAGCTATTTTCATTACCTCAAACAGAGCTTGAATCAGATGAATCTGGAGAATATAAACAGGGATTTGAAAACACCATTATGGAGGTTGAAAAACAATATAATCTTAGGAGTAGAAAAATTTCTGACAATACTGCTAAAAATAATATTGATCAACCTCCCAAAATTACCTCTGATTTAGATCCTAACAAAACAGTGGAAAAGTCTTCTAAGAAATCTGTTGAAACTCCTGGTAAGAAACCTTCAAAGGTTTCTACTAAAAAGACAGTTGATTTTGTTTCAAAAACAACTCAAAATGATGTTCCAACCACGAGTCAGCAAACCCTACTTAAAACTAAATAAACCATAGATGTACCAGACATTCCCAATGTTGTAAAGATTCAATCGTCATTTAATCATGAAAATGAACTTGCTAAAGTCAAAATTCCCATCCCTTTGATAGGGATGGGGAAAACTGCTGACACTCTCATTTTGAATTATGATCAACCTGAATTGTTGTTTGGTCCAGAAGTATATGGTAAGTTATAAGAACGAGAAGTTCCTCCTTTCTATGTCAGCTTAAACATATATGATAAAATCCTACATAATTCTATGCTAGATTCAGGGGCTTCACACAACTTAATGCCCAAAGATCTAATGGAAAAGTTACGTCTTGACATCACTAGGCCCTACAAAGATCTATATTCATTTGATTCAAGTAAAGTGAAGTGTTTAGGTCTAATTAAGGACCTATGTATAACTTTGTCTCAAATCCCAACCAAAAGCCTAGTTCAGGACATTATCGTAGCAGACATTCCTCCTAAATATGTCATGCACCTTTTATCACATTCCTGGGGATCAAAGTTACAAGGAACCCTTTAACTAGATATGACTTTTGCTACAATACCAGTGTTTGGCCAGCAAAAAAATGTTGTATAGGGAAACTCTCATGAAACATATGGTATGCAGTCAATAAAAAACCTCATAATTACCCTCTATATTATGTTCACACTAATTTAGATTCATTCATATTATTCAATGATACTGAAATTGAAGCCCAATTTGGAAATTACCTAGATACACCTAAAAACGCAGCTCTAATCGAACAATTAACTCTTACTTTAGAACTCTTCTAGAATATGACCTTTGATGGGGCTTGTAGTAAAGAAGGCTCTAGAGCAGGAATCTGGTTATCTAATCTAGCTAATAATCATTGTGAAGGGCATTCCTATCAACTCCATTTTCAGTGCACCAACAATATTGTTGAATATGAAGCTCAGATGTTAGGCCTGTAGTTACTTAAGAAATTGGGAGCCAAAAGAATTACTATGCATGGAGATTCCAAACTAAGCATCAAACAAGTAAAAGGAGAATATGTTTCTAAACACCCTAGATTAAGAGCCTATAGAAATGCAGTTCTCGATTACTTACATACTTTTGTGGAATATGATCTAGCAGTAATTCCAAGAACTAAAAATATCATAGCTAATAGTCTTGTTGTTTCTGCAAGCACTTGTAAAATACCTTACCCGAATAAACCACACATAATTTAAATTAAACATCGACCTGCAATACCATATAACATGCAATACTGGTAGGTTTTCGAGAATGAAAAACAGATTGAAAACTTCTTGCTGTCAAAAGATGAGTTTGAGGAAACACAGTTAGATTTGGATAATCAGGAACAAGATCAAATGAGACTAGAATATCGAGTAGAAAATCAAACATTTGTATATAATCCTTTGGTAAACTATTCTGCTAGATTAGATGTAAATAATCATTTAGATGAAAGTGTGCATAAATTAGAAATTCATGAAATAGATCCTGAAAAGGAAGATTTTGAAATGATTCAACTAAAAGATAACGTTTTTCCCCAGGGATTAGCTCCGTTAGAAGACCTTTTTGACTTCAATGATGTAGAAAAGAAGCCTAAAATTGAGCCCATTGAAGCAGAAGTTGAGGAATGCAATATAGGTATTGAACAAAACCCAAAGATGATTAAATTTTCAAAAAAATTACCTCATATTACCAAATAGAATATATAGCCCTATTCAAAGGATACATTGATGTGTTCGCTTGGAGTTATGGGATCTAAATGTTTACAATTCCAACATAATTCAGCACAAAATTCCAATTAAAGAAGAAAAAAAGCCTTTCAAATAGAAACTTCGAAGGATAAATCCAGTTTTGTTACCTTTAGTTGAGAAAGAAGTTAAACGAATTTATGATGCTAAAATAATTGTCCCTCTCAAATATTCGAAATGGGTGTCAAACATAGTACCAACAAGAAAGAAAACTGGAGAAATCAAGTTGTGCATTTATTTCAGAAATTTGAATAAGGTTTCCCTGAAAGATAACTATCCCTTACCCAAAATGGACCATACCTTACAAAAGGTGATAGGATAAAACAGGATATCATTACTTGATGGTTTCTTTGGCTATAACCAAGTTTTATTTGATCCAGAAGATCAAGATAAGACATCTTTTACCACTCCATGGGGTACTTTCATGTATGTGAAAATGCCTTTTGCACTGATAAATGTTGGGGCCACGTTCCAAAGAGCAATGGACATTGCCTTTTCAGAAGAGATTGGCCTCTTTATTGTAATCTATTTGGATTATGTAACTGTGTATTAAAATTCTGACGAAGAATACTTCAAACATTTGAGACGAGTCTTTAAGAAATGCAGGAAATTTGGCATATCTTTAAATCCTAAGAAAACATTATTTGGCCTAGAAGAAGGTAAACTGTTAAGACATATCATATCAAAAGTTGGAGTTACAATTGATCCTAAGAGAATTCAAGCAATCCTAAAGATCAGTCCCCCAAGAAACATTAAAGAACTTCAATTCTTCATATGGAAAATAATTTTTTTAAGAATATTTATCCCTAATCTTGCTGAATTTCTTAGAAACATAACCAATATGCTCAAGAAATATTCTGAAATAAAATGGAGCATAGAAACGATGCAATATTTTGACATGGTAAAACAGGCATTAACTAAAGCACCAGTGTTGATCAGTGCAGATTTTACTAAAGATTTTATAATCTTTTCTTTTACTTCTAAGCACATTATTACAGTAGTTTTACTGCAGAAAAATAGTGAAGGATTTGAGCAGCCAATAGCTCTTCAGCAAAGCTTTAAGAGATGCTTCTATCAAGTATAACATCATGGAAAAACAGGCCTTTGTACTAGTCAAAGAAATTAAAGATTTTAATGCAGAATGGACCAGATGAAAAAAGAGGAAAATGGATTGCAGTTATTTTGGAGTATGGTATAGAAATAAAACCTACCAAACTGATTAAAACCTACTCCACAAATCAATGAATAATTTTTAGATTCTCCCTAGTATGCAGACCTTCTTTATGTATTGTTCAATTTAAATGCTCCTCCTGGTCTTACAAAAACTAAAGCTAGATTTATGAAATTGAAAGCAGTAAAATTTTGCTTCATTGATAATGTCCTTTATTGGAAAGATTCTGGTGGCCTATTACTCAAATGTTTGTTGAATAATGATGCAGAAAATATTATGAATGATTTTCATGAGGGAGACTGTGGTGGCCACCTGTATTGGAATATTACTGCTAATAAGATTCTCAGGGCTGGTTTTTACTAGCCCACCATATTTTCTAATGTCCAAAAGAAAGTCACAACCTGTCATAAGTGCCAAAAGTTTTTAAGGTAAAAAGAAACTGCTACCCTTGCCTCTCAAACCCATTTCTGTTGAAAGCCCATTCCAGCAATGGGGTTTGGATTTCATAGGTGAAATCAATCCCACTTCCTCTACCCAACACAAGTGGATTTTAGCAGCCACGGATTACTTCACTTAGTGGATAAAGGCCATCCCTTCCAGAAATTCCACTGATGTCGTTATCACTAAGTTCCTTGAGACCAATATCCTATCTAGATTTGGCTGCCCAAGGAAAATCATCACTGACAATGTAGCAGCCTTTAAGTCCAAAAATATGGTTGAATTTTGTGATAAATATCATATTTCTTTAGGACATTCAAAAACCTATTACCCATAAGGTAATGGACTGGCTGAATCATCCAATAAGAGTCTGGTAAACATCATCAAGAAATTACTAGAACAGAATAAAAAATCTTGACATAATAAGTTAGTTAGTGCACTTTGGGCTGACAGGCTTACTACAAAGAAGTCCATTGGTATGTCAGCTTACCAACTTTTCTATGGAATGGATGTTGTTTTTGCATCTTCTCTAGCACAACCAGTGATAAACATGATGCAAGAGTTACAAGTGGAACCAAATGATGCGATCAGAAGGATCCATCAAACTATTCAGTTGCAGCAAACAAGAGAAGAGGTATATAACAGAACACAGCTCATCCAGGAAAATATCAAGAAAATATTTGACAAAAGGACCAAGGAAGCTAAATTGCTATTGGTGACAAGGTTTTAAAATGGGATGCAAGGAGAGAAGACAAAGGGAAGCATAAAAAATTTGATAATCTATGGATGGGACCATATATTATAAATGATTTTAGAGGTGACAATGCATTTTTTTGTCACATATATAGATGGAACAGAGTTACTTGGTGGTCATGTAAATGGCAGGATGTTGAAGCATTACTTCTCCTAGTATAAAGATTATTTTTTCATCATTGTAAATGTCATAGTCAACATAGATTGGATTGGATGTTGTTTTTTTATTAAGTTTGAAGCACGCAGAGAATTCCCTAAGCCATGGTCAACAAACCATCATAATAATTGAAAGAAGAAAAGGAATCAGATTACAAATTTCTCAGATGCCCAATGGATAAGGCTATTGATCACAGGTTCTTGACACTTAAATTCATGGAAGTGCCATCCCCAATTGGAGCCACTGTTAGGGTCCTATAGTTCATAGGATCTCAAGGTGACTGAGTTTATTCTATCTGTCAAATTTATTTTGTGAAATTATTTCCAATCTATAAAAATAATTTTCAAAATAAATGAAAAAAGGAGATAACATAAAAAATCAAAAGAGGGTATATGTTATAAATAAAAAATATAAGATGTGAACCCCATCAAAAATAAGAAAAAACAATAAATTTTGAAAGTGTTGCAAATCCAAATGCCACTACTCTTAGTTATGCGTATTTCTGAAAATAAATTGTGTGCAACTTGTTTAAAATGCCACAAAATTTAAATAAAATTCAATCATACAGTTTAAGCATGATTGAACTAGGTTTAAATTTCTTGTCAATAGGTAGTGAAAAATAATTTGTCAAACTATTTAATCTTGACCGATTGATTAGTTACATAGAAAATAAAACTAGTTCAATAGTTGAATCTAAACCAAGGAAGGTGCTGTAACATCATTTGTTTTGATAAGTTAGCATAAGTAGTTGAATAAGTTCAAAATGATAAGGTAGGATATGGATGCAAAAGAATGAAAAAGTTAAAAATGTTAGGAAGATTACTATTTTTAGGAATCCATGTAAATAAAATGTTAGTTGTTAGATTCCCTAAACAAACAAGGAAAAATAAAATGTTAGGTGTTAGATGCTATAAACAAAGGGGGCAAAAAAAAAAACGTTAGGGAAGAAAGAAAGAAAAAGAAAAGCTTCATTTTGTTTTAAAGGTTTTGATTGGCTGCTAGTCTAAATGTGCCTATGGAAAATTTATTTGTATGGTTTAAATTCTGATTATTAATTTCTATCCTAAAGTTTTAAACCATAGCATATTCCCCCCCTACTTTCATTTCATTCATTTCCCTTTTCATTTCCTTCACCGCTCATATATTTCCACACATTTCATTATAATCCCACACATTCAAAAACACTTTTCCCATAGCCCAAAATCCAAAATCATTTACATTGTCATCTCCTACAAGCCTTTCAAAGGATTATATATGATGAAATGGGACCCGTTCCCTACCACGATTTCTTTTTCATTTCATTTTCCATTGAAAATCATTAAACTTACCCTTTTTCTGCTTTTCCACTTTACCCTTCCACCTTTACCTTTTCATTGATTTTCACTTACTCCGCTTCCTTATTCCTCGATCACGATTAAAGTGGGGCCCTCATCGCATTTCGCAAATTTTACATGTTTCACATCACAACAAAACTTAAAAACTGCAATCGCTGATTTGCGATTTTTTGCATCACCAATTTGCAGTACATCACATCGCATATGTTTTAACTTACCTTTGAAAGTGCCCACAACCTATTTGTTTTAAATTTCAATGCAGTAGGTTGGCCCCACCTCAGCAGCTCCTCCCTCCACTTTACAGCCTTTGCAAATACATTAATATATTATGAAAGCATATTAAAACCTTACCTTACCGCATAAAACTCCACCGATTGTAGTGGGCTCCATTTCTCTTTGACATTTCATCCTCCAAATAACGCAAATTTCACTTCGCGTTTTTAAGCGTTTATATTATTTCCAAGTGCTAAATTATGTAATGTATGATGTGGGTAGGTCCCTCTCCCCGCATTTAGAAAATTTTAGATGTTAACCCCGCAACTTATAAATAAAACTTAAAAGTTTCGATTTGCGCCTACGATCTGGTCCCACTTTTTCCCTGCTACGTCACTTACCTCCTCCCCTGCACTTCAAACTTTTCTATTTTTAGTGTTTACATCCTCCATGCTTATACCTAAAACTTAAAACCTACGATCTGCGTTGTGACCTGGTCCTACCAATCCCTCCACGTCATCTCCCACTACGAATCACATCTCTGGTAGCATTCTTCATAAACTTAAACTCTAAATGTTGCGAAGTGTGTAGATGTGATGCGACTTTAGAATTGAAATTTAAAATATTTCAGGTTCAGTGTATTGGTTTTTAACACCGTTTTATTCAAAAAAAAGGTTTTAAGTCAGCAGAAATGACTCGAGTAGCAAATAAACGCTAAATGTGAAGTTAGGAAAAGGTGTTGCGGTAAAGAAGATTATGTTGTAACTAAGAGCACAGAGCATTCATACAACAGATCTGTCAGTACAACACTCAGTTTAATCTACCAGCATATCAGCAAATTAAGGTCCACGTCCTAAAATTCCCCACTACATCAGCACCTGCTCTGCACAGCACATTCCACCGAAACTATAATTTTGTAATAGTTAGAGTTTTTATTTCAAGTCTGTTAGACACTATTTTGTTGTATTTTTTTGTATAAATACTTCATTTTTGGAAGTATCAAAGGTTGATTGATTGATAAAAGAATCATAATTGTCTTTTGGACTACTGTAAACTTTTCCAAAGCACTGGAGCATCAATAATAATCAGACCATTCACAGGATTCTTGTGGCTTAAATATTGGTGATGTTTTTCTTCGATTAGTATTGTTTCATTGTCCTCTTTCATTGTAAACATCTGAATTCTAATTGTAAAGCAAAAAGCGTGATGAATAGGATTTACATTTGAGTACCTTATTCTGGCTGCCTTTACGATCATTATGTTTTCCACTGAAAACCAAACTAGATAATTCTGAATTTCTCTTTATTTCTGTTGAATCTGTTCATATTTCTACCATAAATCCATTTATAAATCCAAGAGATATAGTAAATATTCTTAGCTTGCCCTTTTTTTACTCTTTGAAAACTTGATGCAACTATCCAGTTATATTTTGACTCCATTTCCCTATAGATATTAATAAATTGAATACAATCAATCTTCCAAAATCCAAAACAAACCCAAAACCCAAGTACTATCATAACTAGCCTAAAATATATTTAAACAAAGTGATATCTTATAGAGAGAGCCCTCTCTGAATCTAGGAAGGCTAGGTCATGGATTCCAAAGTTGGTTTGATGTTGGCCTATGTGATTATTTATCACAATCTCTAGAAAATTATAGAACGCCTGGCAACGACAAAAATGTAGGGATTAAACTCTATGAACTCATTATGTTGACCTGAAACCTACCTCAAGAATAAATCATCATGCATGTAGCAAGAAGGTATATTTCATCAACTGAAACATGTCAAAATAAAAAATAAAAATAAAAAATGCATGACCTGAATAATGTAGAGCGAACACACTAGGGAAAAAAAATCAACACCTACAGAAGGAGGGGAACCTCAATTATAACCATTACCAGGGTAGGAACAAAGGATTTCATTGACTTGTGGCTATTAGTAACCCATGGAGGGGTTAGCGCCATTCTTGATAATAGTAAAAACCCAAGAAGACATAAACCCCAAAGAATATCAGGAGATAGTCCCCATGAAGTTTAAATCAAAATAAAGAGGACTCTATAACAAACAAACAGTATAATTTCAGTGATAATTAAAATAAAAAATTATCATAGCAGAGGAAAGTATTCATTATGGAAGCACTTAGTCTGGTGGTTGCTGGAAGGAATCATTTTCCATTGTATGATGCAGTCTCGATTCATGCCTGGTCCCCTAAAATATAAAAATATAAGGGTATTAGACAAATGAAAGGATATAAAATAAACAATAAACAACGAGTTGTAGAGGTATGGAGTTAACCTGGTAAACATCCTCATCAGAAGCGTTATACCCTTTTTGCAAGCATTTTCCGTCGACTCCTCTATGGAAACCTACAACCCCTGCACAAGGAAAGAACGAACCAAATGTGTCAAGCAAGGAAATATGTAATGGAAGCGACAGGGTCATTGGAAAAAATTAAATACAAAATCCTTACCACAAGGCCTCCACTGAGCTCATGGTAACTTCCAGTTGTGAGTAGACAAGGAGGCATACCAGTGGAAATTGCAAGCAATTGAGAAGGAGGTTCAGAAGTGGTTTCTCATAGAGCCACCTCTAAACCAATCATAGGTGCAAATTAACTAAGGAACGAAACTAGTAAGGGTTTAGGGTTACGATATGGTATCAAAAAAACCGTTTGATCATGAGACTTCATTGTGACTGTTCACCAATTCCTAGTACACAACCCTTCAGTACCTATCACGTGGCCATGGGCAAGGTTTAAAATGGGGGTTGGGGTACGGTAGGTGATCACATGGTCATGAGTGAGGTGGATGGTTGTGGTTGTGCACTAAAAGCTAGAACCGATGCCTCAAGGGTCAAAAAAAGTTACATGTTTGAAGCAATACTAGGGACCATTGTAAAATATTTACGTAGGTGAGAGATACCTATATAGAAATGGGTTAATGATACCCCTTCCTCACCTAAGTCTTGACCATAATCATCATAGGTTGGAATTCGAATCGTACAAGTTACCTGGAAAGCTCATAATTATATTTAAATAAAATTTAAAACTATTAAGGGAGGAAATAATTTTGGAACCCTTGGGAAAAGTAATTTCATCAAGTGCATGGTCATTTTCAAACATAAAGTGTTATAAGGTTAGTCACCAAGGTGACAAAATTAGCCACAAAAATATGAGGTAATATTACATTAAATTCTTAAGATATAAAATGTCGGGATTAATATGAATCATTACATGTAGAAACATCTCTTCTCTCTGTGTGCCCAAGGGGTTAGGTATGGCATAATATTTTAGATAATAAATTCATAGGTAGATTATAACTAGGACTTAGGTATATAAAATATAATAATGAGTTAGCTGAAAAATTTTGATATGATAGTGAGGTTTTATGAAAACAATTTCAATGTATATAAATTAATTCCACGGATGGGAAGAGAGAAAGTGAGTCCTTAGAATAAAATTAATAGTGTTATCCTAATAGATACACACACAAGCATAGCAAGGGTTGTTAATTAACCTATAAAATATTTCACAAGGTAACAGCGGTCATAAAAACAAGCAACAACACACATTCATCAAGATGTATACCAAAGCCAATGAAATAGTTCATTTTATTTATTGTGTATGAACACAAATATATATTGGAAACATTTTATGAATAGTCTTACAACACCCATGATACATGTATGAAACTCTGTTAGCCCTAAGAACTTCAAATATTAAGTGAAGGTTCCAAGACACACAATTAAATTGATGCAACACTATCCCCAATAGTGGAAATTTAAGTCACTACTTGCTACTTCAAAGGATTATCTTCTCTCCTATGCCAAGCTATAGAAACCAAGGTTAAAATTCCTTTTATTTAGCTATGAGGGTTTATTTATAAGAAATGAAGTGACTCTCCACCTCCCATGTGACACTTGATCTCCCTCGTGAGTCTTGAGTTCCCATATGACTTTTGAGATTCTATGTGACCTTTGATCTCCCGCATGAATCTAGGACTTTCTAGTGGCTTTCCACATCCAATGTCTAACCCTTGGGATTCCACACATTTTACGTTTGTCTCATATTTTGGAAATAAAAAATTACATTCCACAAATTGTGGTAAACTACATGGACAACATAAAAATTTTGTGATGACACTTTGAGAAGCCATAATTTGGTGACTATAACATAAGAATTCATTTTAGCCTATTTATGCCAAGTTATTCTATTTAATACTATATCTTTAGTTCTTCATGATATATTTGACTTATACTTCATATTCACCATCCAAAGGGTCTAGATAAGTATCAGAATCATCTAAGTCAAGATGAATTTCAATCTCTTCTTCGTAGTCCAAGGTTCCTTTACTGTTGCAAGATAACATCTTTGTGTCTCATCTCCACTACTGTCATTAATGTAACATCTTCTTAATGAACTCCTTAAGTGGCATCTTGTCATGATAGGATGATAGTGCACCTAAAAATGAAGTTCACACATGAGAAGACAACATTGGTCCCAAAATCACTGATTTTATCTTGTGAAAATGGTGATTGTGATGGGAGAGTGCAAAAGGGTTGATGGAGATGCCTTCTTGGGTGTAGTGCATAAGGCTAAGAATTAAGGAGTGGAGGAATAAAGATTAGGAATCCACGTTATGCAATGAAAATGAAGGAAGATGCAAGCTTATGTGCATTGTAAAGATCTTAGAGGTAGAGATGACAAGCTTGTTCAATAAAAATCTGCAGCATGTACTGCTTGAGGAGAACGGTGTAGGTGTTTCAAATTTGAGCATTACAAGGGTTGAAGGATGTCTCTACTACTCACTAAAACTGCATAATGTGTAGTGAAGGAAAAGCTGGTCTAGGCATGGTGCATAGGGAAAGTTCACGAGACAAGGGTGGAAACCTTGGGCACTATGACTGCGCAATGTGCAACAATTAATGTGGAGGCTCTAGGGATCTCATAGATTTATAATGGAGGGGTCCATAAATGGCCCTACTATCCACTAAGAATGTGCAGTGTGAAATTCAAGGCAGGGTTGATCTAGGCTTGCGCAGTGGGAAAGTGTAAGTAGCAAGGTTGAGTGGTTGTGCTCTGAGGTTTTTCACTGCATAGTGAAGGAGGTTGTCCTCTAGATGGGCACATTGCACAAGTCCAAGTTGTAAGGGTGCCCATCACTTAGCTAAAAGTTGAATGTGCTCTTGATTTTTGTAATAGGTGAGGACATAGAAGAACTCCAAAATTGACTAAGTGTGAGATCAATGAGATAATAGAGTAAAATAATGTAACACGTCTTGAACATGTTTGCACACACATATGAACCCACGCACATAGAAACATCAGGGGAAATTTTAGGGTCTAATATTTGCAGGTGTGATAATTTTCCATGCTTATTCCAAAAAAAAAATTCGTCAATTTCCTTCTTTTTTAAAAAATTGATTTGCCCAAATTTTATAGTATAAACTTATTTTACCCAAAAAATCGCCAAAAAATTATATATACTAATATAAAAAAATTATAAACCTAAATATTTTAACAAAAATATCATAAAATTATTTACAATTTACATATCAGGGACTAGTAATATTCGCCAATGTTTCTAAACTTTAAGATAAACTTTCATCCTTAAAATTTTCCCTGAGCAAATTGACACAACAACGAACAGAGAGCCATTGCCGAGGAGAGAGATGGTTCCAATCGTCGTCGTGGCTACTGTCAAATTTTCCCCTTGCTCCCATTAATTCTATTTCTTTTTATTAATTATCAAATTCACGAAATTTGATAAATAATACTATCCTCAATGTTTAACTTTATATTATATCCCCGAACCTTAATTTAGGCCTTTCTGGACTTGATATTAGTCTTCCAAACTTATATTAATACCCCGCACTTGTAAATCAACTTTATAATAGAAATTTCACTCTGGGCCCACCTCTACATCCAATAGCCAATCAAATGTACGCCCGTACCTCAGGTTAAACCTCGCGCATCTCCGTCAGGCGATCACCGTCCGATGAATCTGCGCCAGATCGACAGCCCTCGTCAATATCGCTCGGCATCCTCGTATTGGCTTTAACATGCGATGGGAATACGGAAAGGTGGTTTTTTACTCCTGTCCGGTGCCACGTGTCGATAGTTCTATGGAATCGCTTCAATTCAGGGAATACCACCTTCTCCGCTAAAGTGGTGTGATATGGGCAATCCGCCTTTGGGAATCCACTCGTGGTTTTGCTACAGTGATTAACCAAAGGTCGAGTCGGGGTTGGGATGTCCTTCTTATGCCTTAACTCCGGTCTATAGCTCGGTTTCATTTCAACAGAATTTGTTACAATTGTACAGTGGGGATTTCCACAGTAAAGATACGGACAGAGGACCTACGGTGGAATTTAACTCGCAAAGCTTATCCAACCAATTCACGGAATAGTAGACAGATAACGTGGAATTATACAATCACCATTCTCAACGATTTCACCTCGAACCATTTTACAATCGTTTCTCAATTAAACAATTTCTTCATTAATAAGAATTCAAGACAATTCAATTGTCGACGAACATTAAAACCATTTACACCAAACAATTAAGGGTTCACGGAAGGTTTTATTATGGGGCCCAACGTCCTCTCTCCTCCTTTTTCTTGGAAATACAGGTGTCCGAAATCAACATGTCCTTTCGGTTCCTGCGGGGATGGTGTAGTGCTCAAGAGACTAATTACAATTATTCAAAACTAAAACATGACGAGATGGACTAACTAGTAAGCTTCTGCAACTTCGTAAAATAATATTTATTCGGTACTAAGGTATTGACACCTAGCTGTAACAATTCGACTGTTTTCAAACCCTCCTAGCCACAACATGTGGACAAAACTCCTACATTGCTGGCTAGTATCTAATGCCCCTGCATCAGACTCCCGAGGGCAATTTTCTTCATGGGCTCCTATCCATGAGCTCTTCCACTGATCTGTCTATCTTCTGCAACACTTCTTCGGTCATCCAAGTGGCATCTTCTTCTGGCTTATCCTTCCATTTGATCAAGTACTGAAAGTACTCTCGTCCTCTGGTCCTTCTGAATGGTCTTTTATCCAATATTCTCTCTGGTTGCAATGGCTGTGCTGGAGGTAGCTGTTCTCTCCACTCAATCTGTTCCTTGTCTGCGATCCTTCTTCTGCACCATCACCTTCATACTTGTATAAATATGCAACATTAAAAATGGGATATATTCCAACATCAGGGGGTAATTCAGTCTCATAATCATTTGCAGAAAACTTCCTAAGTATCTTGCATGGCCCAATCTTCTTGAACTTCAATTTGTTGTACTGCTTCTTTGGGAATCTCTCCTTTCTCAAGTGTGCCAAAACGGATCTCCTACTTCTAAAGTGAACTTCTTTTAACTCAGGTACGCTCTCCATTTTTATCCAGTCTGCTTTGCCTTGTAGTTGTTGTTTCACTTGTTCATGTATCGATGCAGATCTTTGAAGCAAATTCTCCACCATCTTCGCACTTCTCGGCCTATTGCTCTCCCCCAGTTCTTGCTACGTGTTCACTAAGGGTGCATTCCATAAACAATATGAAATGGACTCTTCCCTGTGCTCTTGTTTGGTGAGTCATTATGTATGTTACGCACGGGGAAAAAATATGAGTCCTTTGCTTAGGGTGTTCCTCTGCGCGGACTTCTCAAAAATTTTGGGACTCATGTTCTCACCTCGGTTTTTCCCATCGATGCAGGTCAAATAAGCTACGGTGGAAACTTCACTTAGTACCAATTTTATTGAAATGTCACTCAAAAGTGCCCTAAATCTGATGTGTCTACTGTACGAAACAATGTCACAGACGGCCATGCAATCTAACAACTTCTTGGAAGAACAAGTTAGCAAAATGGGTGGCATCACTAGTTTTATAACATGGAATAAAATGTGCCATTTGGAGAATCATCTGTGGGCACATCATTGTACCTCTCTGAGTCTTGGGAAATCCTAGAACAAAATCCATACTCACCATGTCCCAAGACTTGTCTGGAATAGGTAAGGGAGTGTACAATCTTGCATTCTGGCTCCTTCCTTTGGCATATTGACAAATCTTGCAATTCTTCACAAACTTGTCCACTTCTGCTCTCATCTTGGGCCATAAATAAAAGTGACTCAGCTGCTCATAAGTCTTATCAGTACCAAAGTGTCCAGCAAGTCCACCACTATGCTTCTCTTTGATCAAATTTTCTCTCATGGAACATTTTGGTACACACAATTGGCTTCTTTTGAATAGTAAGTCCTCTTGTAGGAAATAATCCAGCCACTGGCTTCTATCTGTTAAAACAGGGTTAATACATGCCTCAAATGCTTCCTTAAAATCAGGATCTGTTTTATACAATTCCTTGAGGAAATCAAATCCTACAACTTCAAAATTAGTTTCTTGAACAAGCATGTGCCTCCTACTCAAAGCATCAGCTACTTTATTGGCTTGGCCACTTATATGTTTCAAAACAAAATTAAAACTTTGGAGATACTCAACCCATTTAGCATGCTTATGTTTCAACTTGGGATGTTGTACAATGTACTGCAAAGAATGATTGTCAGAATATAATACAAACTCCCTAGACATCAAATAATGTCTCCACTTCTTCAGTGCCTGAACAATTGCATATAATTCCTTCTCATAAGAGGAATACTTTCTTCTGGTTTCATTCAAATTCTCACTGAAATATGCCACAGGTTTATCTTCCTGACTCAACACAGCTCCAATGGCTTCTCCACTGGCATCACATTTTACTTGAAATGGTTTCGTAAAATCAGGCAGAATCAAAACAGGCTTCTCTGTTATCTTTTGCTTCAACAGCTTAAAATTTATTTTTGCTTCAATAGTCCACTTAAATGGCTATTTTCTCTTCTTTATTTTCTCAATTATGGGTGCGTTAATATTACTGAAGTTTCTTATAAACTTCCTATAGAAACTAGCAAGTCCATGGAAACTTCTTACCTCAAAGACATTCCTGGGTGAAGGCCACTCCACAATTGCCTTAACCTTTTTTGGGTCCATCTTCAATCCTTCTGTAGAAACAACAAACCCCAAATACACCAACTCTTCCTTCATGAATGAGCACTTCTTCAAATTTATCAGCAATTTCTCTTGGTGCAGCTTCTTCAAGACATGATTAAGATGCCTTAAATGTTCTTCTCTAGTTCTGCTGAAAACTAATATATCATCCAGATATACTATCAAAAATTTACCAATGAATTCTTTCAATACTTCATTCATAAGTCTCATAAAAGTACTAGGTGAATTTGACAACCCAAAAGGCATTACCATCCATTCATACAATCCTTCATTTGTTTTAAAGAACGGTACTGTACTCCTTGACCTCTCTTGTTCTAATGCGATCATTCCTCTTTAAATCTGTCTTTGAAAATATTGCTTTCCCCACTCAAACAATCCATTAAATCACTCAGCACCTATGGTCAAAGGAAATACGTACACAGTTTTGATTTTATTGATTGGCACAGAATCGATACACAATGTCATTCCTCCATCTTTCTTTGGGCTCCAATCTTGTTGATGTTTGGAATGGGGCTTTCTCTGATCAGCCCTTTGTCCACCAACTCCTGCACTTGTCTCTTGATTTCTTCATTTTGCTTGGGTGTCATTCTGTAGGCTGCCTTATTTGGCAGATTTGAACCAGGGATAAAATCTATCTGATGGCTGATCTTTCTCACAGGTGGCAGCTCATCAAGTAAATCATCCACAACAATGTCACAGTAATTGTCTAGCATCTCTTGAATTTCTACTGGTAAATCAGAAATCTTTGTGGAAGTAAGAACTACTTTAGGCTTACAAACTAAAGCAAAGCTTACCTCCTCTTCTTCTATCTGCTGCAGATATTCCTTCCCGCTCAGCAACAAGGTCTTTGGATCAGTCACTCTGCTGGATGGCTCTCCTTCTTCCATGGGAATCAATATATGATGCACCCCATCTTTGAAGAACTTGTAATTGTTCTTCTTGCCATCATGCACTGCTGCTTTGTCAAACTGCCAAGGTCTACCTAGCGATGCTCTGTGCCATCCATAGGCATTACATCACACGAACCTTATCTTTATGTTTGCCCATTTGCAGCACTACTGTTTCTGTGTTCTTTTGTCGGTACGATGTCACTTTGTGCGACCGGGACACCATGGGAGTTGGATGCTCCCTTGTCTTCAACTTCAACTTCTCTATTACCTCAATGGAAACAAGATTGGCTGTGCTGCCACTATCAATGACTAGCTGGCAGCATTTCCCTTGGACTTTGCATATGCTCCTAAACAAAGTCTTCCTTTGTGCAGGCTCAGTGACCTCTTTGGCTTGCTTCAACAGGACCTTATTCACCACCAAGGATTCTCCCCTCTCTGGAAGAATTTCTTCTTCAATCTCTACTTCTTCTCCAGCCTGGGCAACAACAACATTCCTTGGGCCAGCACCCACATTCTCTGGACATTCATAGTGCTTGTGTCCCACTTGCTGACATCTATAACACCTCAATTCTCTACCTCTGCCTCCTCTTCCCTTTCCTCTGTAAGAACCCTTTCTTCCCCTTACATCATCCTATGTAGATTCATTCTGAGGTGAGCTACTGTTAGCTCCATCCCTGGGTGTAGCAGGCTTTCCTCTACCACCCTGACTTCCCTTCTCTCGGAAAGTACCTCTCTTCTTGGTAGACTGTTTCCTCAGGAGTTTCTCCTCTGCTTTCAAGGCCATCTGGTAGGCCTCTTCCACTGTCTTAGGAGACACGAGACCAATCTCATCTTGGATCTCCAACTTGAGACCATTCACATATCTGGCATTCTTTTCCGGTGTGTCCTGAAATTGCCCAGCTCTTATGCTTACTCTATAGAATTCCTCTGTGTACTCTTTTACTATCAGCAACCTCTGTCTCAGGTTCTGCATTTTTTTATTCAATGTCAGCTGGCAATCACTAGGCAAGAATTTACCTTTCAATTTGGCCATCATTCTGGTCCAGCTTTTAATACGTTGCTTTCCAACTCTCCTCCTCTCTGCCTGCACTCCATCCCACCAAAGTGCAGCATGTCCCTTCAGCTTTGTTACTGCAAACTTGACCTTCTTATCTTCACTTATTTCTTCATAATCGAAGCGCTTGTTCAATTCATTTATCCAGTCTACTAGTTCTTCTGGATTCAGTCCCCCTGCATAACTCGATACTTCAATTCTGGGCTTAACCGCAGAACCCAGAACAATTCTAAGGAGCCTCATGTCAGGAGGAATTTCAACATTTTCTTCGGCTTCTTCTGTCTCAGGTTCGCTGATGTCTTCAGGATCTCTGGGCTGTCTTCGCTCCATGGCATCTATTCTGGCCTCGACCCTCTGCAACATCCCCAACACCTCAGCGTTGGCAACAGGTCTTCTTCTGCCAGCACCTCTACCAACTCAGATTGCCATGTTAGCAAAACAACTTCAGACAATAGCTCTGATACCACAAATGACGCAACAACAGCTGAAAGTCAGCCCTGAGGAGAGATGGGTCAATCGTTGTCATGGCTCTGTCTGTTTTTTCCTTGCTCCACGTGGTCTATTTCTTTCTATTAATTATCAAATTTGCGGAATTTGATAAATAATACTATCCGCAATGTTTAACTTTATATTATATCCCCGAACCTTAATTTAGGCCTTTCTGGACTTTATATTAGTCTTCCAAACTTATATTAATACCCTGCACTTGTAAATCGACTTTATAATAGAACTTTCGCTCCGGGCCCACAACTACATCCAATAACCAATAAAATGTACGCACGTACCTTAGGTTAAACCTCGCGCATCTTTGTCAGGCGATCACCGTCTGATGACTCTGCGCCAGATCGACGGCCCTCGTCGATATCGCTCGGCGTCCTCGTACTGGCTTTAACATGCGATGGGAATACGGAAGGGTGGTTTTGTACTCCCGTCCGGTGCCACGTGTCGATAGATCTATGGAATCGCTTCAATTCAGGGAATACCGCCTTCTCCACTAAAGTGGTGCGATATGGGCAATCTGCCTTTGGGAATCCACTCGTGGTTTTGCTACAGTGATTAACCAAAGGTCGAGTCGGGGTTGGGATGTCCTTCTTATGCCTTAACTCCGGTCTATAGCTCGGTTTCGTTTCAACAGAATTCGTTACAATTGTACAGTGGGGATTTCCACAATAAAGATGCGGATAGAGGACCTACGATGGAATTTAACTCGCAGAGCTTATCCAACCAATTCACGGGAACAGTAGACAGATAATGCGGAATTATACAATCACCATTCTCAATGATTTCACCTCGAACCAGTGTACAATCATTTCTCAATCAAACAATTTCTTCATTAATAAGAATTCAAGACAATTCAATGGTCGACGAACATTAAAACCATTTAACTGGAAACAATTGTTAACACACAAAGTTTTATTACGGGAACCTCTCGTCCTCTCTCTCTCCCTTTCTACATTCGGAGAATACAATTTATACAATCAACGTATGTCCTTTCGGTTCCTCTGTGAGGACCGTTATGGTAACTCAAGAGCCTAATTACAATTATTCGAAACTAAAACATAATAAAATGGATTGTATGTTTTGTATGGAAGCTATAACCATGGAAATAATACAGTAATGGTATTGTTGACACCTAGCTGTAACAATTCAAAAATTTTCAAACCCTCCTAGCCACAACATGTGGACAAAACTCCTACATTGCTGGCTAGTATCTAAATACTTGCATCGAAACATGCATACAAAAAAAAATATAGTAAAGTAACACTTATCTCTAAATGTAACACTTAGGATTTAACTTTATGACACAAGTGTCGACTACAACCAAAAGGTGTGTTATGTCATAGGAATGTGTGCAAGAGAGAGTGCCAAATATGCCTCTATAAGGTGTGCCATGGTGTTCTTAGGATATGTGAAAAAAAGTGAAAGTGACACATGCACAAGTGAAAGTGACACATTTGAAAACAAAAGAATACACAAGAAATACATGCAAGTGTGTAATAAATAAAAAGTGAGAGTTGCAAAAGATATTGTAAGCAAAAATAACACATGTAAGAGAAAAAGGAAGAAAAAACAACACTTTCAAAAGTAAAATCTAGAGTTGAGAAACTCACCTAGAAAATTGGTCATTCACAACCACGAGTGAGAGAATTCTCCTTATACTCCAAAATTGTGCAGAGCTCAAAATCAAAAGATGAATGTGAAACTAAGCTCTTTACTGGACTCTTTATATAGGGATAGTAGACATGCAATAAGGGTTAATAATTTTTAGTGTGCTTAGTTTATGTTGGGAAACTAGGAGTCAAGAGTGAATTGAATGCCACTAAGAGACATGATAGTAGTTTCTTAAACAATTACACTCTTACCGTCAACAAAGAGTGCACAATAACTATCTGCAGAGGATGCCCTTACACTACCACTGGGAACTGTGCAATCACTGTTGGTAAGGATTGTGCGGTCACTATGAACAAGGATTACATAGTGACTATAAGCAAGGATTGTAGATTCACTGTGAGAAAGGATTGCACAACATTTTCTCTAGGGACTACGCAATAATTTTCCCTCAACAAGAGATGCATTATCTAACCTGCTTAGAAAAAGTGTACTTGTGAAGACATCAAGAGTTGTGCATGTGAATGCAAGTAGTTAGACACTTAGGATTCCTAAAGGAATATCTGAACACTTAGGAAAAATGATCGAGCATGAAATTACTGACTTGAAACAAAGGATGGCATGACCATAAGGGGGCTCTAAAATTCAAATGTAGGAAAAATTTAGAGGGTGTTGTAACAACAACAACACTTAGAGATACACTAGAAGAACCCCAAATTCTCTGTTTA
Organism: Pinus albicaulis; assembly: GCA_034641835.2. Classification (NCBI taxonomy): domain Eukaryota; kingdom Viridiplantae; phylum Streptophyta; class Pinopsida; order Pinales; family Pinaceae; genus Pinus; species Pinus albicaulis. The sequence goes on along the minus strand of CM076583.1, from coordinate 182,123,248 downwards.
GGTCCAACATTAAGCAATATGTCTACCCTTCTGGAAGTATTGTCTCATCCCATTGATCACCCTAGCTTCCTTACTTAGCCCAGTTACAAATGTAGTATCTTCTATTCCTCTTGTCAACTTAACAAATTTCACAAGACTTTAGTTGTTTCAATTAGGAAGTAGGAGTATGTAAATTGCATGAGTTTAAGATGTTGGAAGTTTTATTATCATTTGTGGTGTTTCTCCACTACTGACACACTTTTTCAGTACCCCGACAGAGTCACTTCAAGTAATCACAAGCATTACTTTGTTACCAATGAACTTGTTCAGTACACTAGTGATCTGAATATGGTCAAACTAGTTTTGTTGTGTTGGCTTCCTCATCATTATAAAATAAAAGTGCTCAAGGATTATGTGCATAGATTTGAGCTTAACAAAAAGTTACTTCAATGGTTTCTTTTAAGTTTTCTTCAACCAGTATAATTCCATGAACAAATTGTAAAGCATGAAATCATCAAACACTTGGAAAGAAATGTGCATCAAACAACAATACAAAATCCATTGATGAAGGAGTTCACCCCTCTTGGGCTACATGTTCGTGGCCTGTCAACATGACTAGACCACTCTCATTAGGGGAATATTGATGTCTAAAATGGGCCTCCTAAGGAAATTATAAAATAATAGTGGAAATAATAAAATAAGATTAGATTACATCATCAAATTTTAGAGCGAAAAAAGAAAAAACTAATTTTTCAACTCGTATTTTCAACTTATCTCCCTATGGATTTACTCAAATTTAAACTGGAAACATTCATTGGATCCATAATTTAGTTCCTCATCCAAGGATTACCCATGATGCATACTTTTAATGGACTTTACTACATAAAAAATTAGAACTACATGAAAAACATGATTGCAATCATATTTTTCATGTATTTCTCATTTTTCATGTAGCAAGGTCCATCGAAAGTATGCAACATGGGTACTCCTTAGATGAGGAATTAAATTTTGAATCTAACGAGTACTCCCACTAGAAACTTGAGTAAAAATTTAGGGAGATAAATTGAAAATATGAGTTGAAAAACCAGTTTTATTATTTTATTATTTTTTATTATTTTTGTTTAATTACTCCAAAAATGGTGAATCATCCCCCATGGTTGACATCATCATCTTGAATCCTATTGGTTCTTACAAATTTTATTCTGGTTGTACATTTTTCTTTGGAGGCCCATTTTAGACCTCAAAATTCCCCTAATGTGTATTTTGTGTCAAAAGTACATATCAGTTTGTTGCCAAACACATGTGGCTATTAACCCTTCAAGGTAATTTTCTTCTGCAAAGAACTCTCACAATATTAGCAACAGAACATGTCTCCTATAGAAATGACATTCTTTCACCGATGAGAGCTAGAAGCCCCTCACATACACTCTTCAATTCCATACTGAAGAATAAAATAAACAACTTCGCGAATAAATAAGTCAAACTAGAGATGAACCATGTTGGTCACAGCTGCTGCAAAAAGTGTTATGGAATTGGGAAAACCCCTACAAGGTCTCCTCCTTGCTCAGCAACTTCCAAAACTTCTTCAAACATCTAATTGATCCGTACACCTTACTTGTAAAACCTGCAATATGACCCTGAAGATGTGCTCAAATTAGTAAACACAGGTTACCAATGGATTCACAACATCGAAAGACCCCTCAGTAGCCTCTTCTAGCTCTGCAAATGGTTTTCAGGTGAAGCAAATATGGCTGCCTCTATTGGTGGCCCTGGGCATCTTGAATCTTCAAGCTAGAAAAATCACCTCCAGAAGTGCTCCTATGGTGCTAAAAAATGCACCAAACTGCTCAACGTATCCAAATATTCTAGGATAGACTCTTTTTTAGCCCAATTAGGTCGAAATTTTCTCGATTTATGGTTCATTCATTTTGTTTCCTAGGAAACCCCTCCAAAACTCGAGAGAACTCCAGTTAACTCCAACAAATTTGGAGTTTCGCCGAAAATGGCAGACTCCGCCAACTCCACTAGAAAATTAAACTCGGATTAATTAAGGGTTAAGCGCACTTAACTCTAGCTTAACACGCTAACTCCAAACTTAATTAAATCTGCACTAACTTTGGATTAGCGCTAATGGAGTGATTAGAAGTTAATAAATTGTGGTTAAATGTTTTAAACCTGTGCATTAACGTTGGCCTTCGATGTGGTCATAACACATCGTTATATGGGCCAAGGTTGACCCTTTGGGGTTGGCCCTTTGGGATTGGCACTATTTTTACCCCTGCCATGCAATACAGCTCACAAAAAATATATATGAAACACTATGATTGTTAACGCTCGTGCTATGGTGTAGTGGTATTGTTTGCGCGTTGTGTGGGGGAGGTTGCGGGATCGAGCCCCGACCTCTGTCTGTCCTCCGAAATATAATTTTACACAAATATATATATTACATTCGACCTTATAAAATATTCATATTTAAGCCTTTGGGAGGGGGCACGTGGCGGCCCCTGGCTGCACCACGTGTCCTCTTTCCATTAGTGTGTTTCCAACTAAAAAATTGCTGACAACGAACCAAAGTTTCAGCCAACCACCAGCTGACACTTGTCAGCACTTGATTCAACCAATTGGAGGATATATTTAGGGTATATTCCAATGAATATTCCTTGGAATATTCTTTTTTCATACTGGGCTACCCAGTCATCGTCATGTCAATTCTGCAAAAATTTTAGTTGTTTGAGAAAATGGACAACAGGCTCTAACTTTCACATACGGAGTTGGTTTTTTATGAAACGAAGTGCGCCGAAATTAGGGCGACGAGACATATCCAGCTATTTAGGTTTCAATGGATTCTAAGAACTTTTATTTTTGAGCTTAAATTTGAGTTCTTGATCATATCTCCCCACTCAAAGACTTTTGGTCTCAAAAATTTCAATTTCATCTCTTTAGCAATTGAAGGTACAGTTCCTTCATTCTTCTAAACTCGACCCAATCAAAGTTTGAAGTGCCCTGAAGGCTCTTTTTCATGTTGAACTTGAACTGTAACTTGACCAAAGGTTTCAAGTTGGTTGTTCTTCTTGACTTGTCGATGTCGCCATCACCATGCATAACAACATCCTTCCCAAGAAGAATTTAATGGCGTTTATCTGCAAAAATACTTACCGAGGATAAAATCCAAAAGACTTTGACATAAACGAATACAAGTTTCACATGGTGAATACTTGTAGAAATTGAGTGTTGAACACATTTGTACATACAAAATGTGCTACCACTACTCATACAAAAATTTCCAAAATGATTTCCAACATAATCAAAGAGAAATTAATTTTACAACATGGAGAACTTGACACCCAAATTTTCCATTTCAATTGACAAACAACCAAGCCAAACTAGCATAAACATGCTAAAGAAATCATTGTTGCATGTAAGTCATTTATTCATGAATTATCACTTTTACAAATTACCCACTATGGGGATATGCAACTAGTGCAAACAAAGACTTACAATCTTCAACTGGAAAAATAGTCTAAACAGTGCTTACAAATCATGGTGACTGAACCCTCTATTTGAACTTTTCCTTCTTTTGAAGTTTCTTTGTGGATGGTCGCATATTGCACCACTTTTGCTTTTGTTTCTTCCTCTTCTGGTGCTTGCATGAATTTATTACCTTTACCAAGATGAAGTTGTGGAAATAATTTCCAACACTTCTCGACCCAATTCCCACTGATATTACATTGAGTGCAAAATTTCCTTTGAGCTCTTCTTAGCTCACATGCCTTTTTCTTTGATTGAGTTTTGCTCTTCTCGTTCTCAATCTCAAGAGACATAAACATCTTCTTGATGGTGGCTTTTCTTTTGTCGCACTCATCTACACAATGGTTAGAACAAATGAAAAAAGTGCATGGAGACATTCTCCTCAACATGTCACTCAAATCAACAGGTTGTTTTCCTTTAGGAGAAGCATTTAAATCAATAGGACGAGTATACCATTTCTTGGTGTAATTTTTCTTATGCTTCCTAGATGATGAAATTGCATGACTAGAAGAACTTGAATCATATTCTTCTTCCACTTTTTCATCTCTCTCTGGAGATACCTTCAAGTCTCTTTTGTATTTAGAGAACCAAGCAGGTACTAGTTCCAGATGCAAAGTCCAACACCTTTCCTTCTCATCTCCTCTTTTGTGGCAGAAGGTACATGATACACAATAGTTGTCATCAGAAGACCATTCTTCTGGTGCAGCATAACCCAAGCCTTCATACTTAAGTCTCTCTTTTACCTCTATTGGGTTCTTGATGCCTTGTTGATTCACACCAAGACCTAAGCCTTCCTTATAACCAATATTTTCCAAGATCTTAGACCCAATGCCTCTATCGTGTCTTTCAAAGGCTACAAAATAATTTAAATTAATAGATGCATGTAAATAAGGAGCATGTTCATGCTCACCATTTGGCTCATCTCTTGATTGAGGCATAAAGATGGTTTCATACTCCTTTCTAATTTTGAAGGTGTCCTCTTGGACTCCTTTGTTATCTTCTTTAAGCTCCTTAATATGAGGTACTAATTAAACCTCATACTCCACATGCATGTAAATAAGGAACATGTGCATGCTCACCATTTGAATCATCTCTTGATTGAGGCACAAATATGGTTTCATACTCCTTTCTGATTTTGAAGGTGTCCTCTTGGACGCCTTTGTTATCTTCTTTAAGCTCCTTAACATGAGGTGCTAATTTAACCTCATACTCCACATCATGTGGAAAAAATGCACAAACATGTCCATCTTCCATCTTTGAAGGAATTTCTACATTATAATTTTACATCAAAGTTGTATAAAAATGTGAAGTTTGTGGAGAAGATGGTCGTTTATCACCATTCTTTTTACCTTCTTCCTTTATTGGAGAACCTTCTCCACTTGAAGATCTAGAGCCTTCACCTTTCATTTGTGAGTTCCTCTCTTCATAGAGGACCCCCACCATCTCTTACATGTCCCAAAAAGCTTTTTTTAAGCTTTCATCTATTGTCAGGCTTGTATGCTCTCCTCCTTGATACATGCTTACAGAAACCTTAGATATCTCTAGAGGTGAAACTTGTGGTGGATCTTGTGGAAAATCTGGCATCCTTCTCCTTGTTCCCACTTGGGAATATGCACCAACAAGTTTTCCTTCTCCTCTCTAGAGCTTTAACCTTGTAATAATTTTCACCCTCTTTTGCATAAGAAACGCAAGCTATCAATCAACCTGCAACTCTAATACCAACTTGATCTGAATATGGACAAACTGGTTTTGTTGTGCTCGCATCCTCATCAGTATAAAATAAAAGTGCTTAAGGATTATGTGCATATATTTTATCTTAATAGAAGGTTACTTCAATGGTTTCTTTTAAGTGTTCCTCAACTAGTATAATTCCATGAAAAAATTGTAAAGCATGAAATCATCAAAAACTTGTAAAGAAATGTGCATCAAACAAAAAGACAAAAGCCATTTATGAAGGAGTTCATCCGTCACGACAACACTTGGAGAGACACTAGAAGAACCCCAACTTCTCTATTTAGGTCCTATTGTACCTTAAGAAACAATCCCTTGGTTGTATTAAGGAATCAATGCTTAATACCTTTATACATGTATGTCACAAAATTTTTATATCAAGGGTCTCTGTTTAATCACCTTCATATGTACTATTATTAAACCCTCAAGAAACAAATGCAATAAATGCTTTGCAATGCCATTATCCGCTGATACTAAATGGAATGATGAGAATAATATGAAGGAAGGAAGCCTAAATTGATATGTTGATAAACAATATATATCGCTTTAAACTTCAGAATAATTTTATGGTAGACGATTAGTTAAAATGGAGTGCCCATTAAGGATTTTAACTCTTGTTCACATATGTAAAAAGAGACCTGCAGCTTCATTACTTCATTTTATTCAAGGACAGAAAATACACAATGTAAACCGGAAAACATATCAATATCAACAAATGCCAAAATCTTTCTTTTCATTCATTAATCATTTGAAAATTGAGTACAAAATTTGCAGTCTGAAGGTCCAAAACTTGGAACCTTTTTCTTTCTTGTCCATCTCTTTAAATCAAATAGAAAGAAGTTTATAACTGCTGGAACTAATCCTAATTTCTTCAACTACTTAGGACTTCGTAAAATACCTATTGCATGTCATCAAAATGTCTTATTACAATTACATTATCTTTAAAAGATAAAAATAACATGAAACTTAAATTCTAATCTATTTGTTGAATGTGAACTGATGATGCTCTAAAGAGCAGACTATGTCTTGAATATCCCTCTCAGTGTCCATGAGAGGAATATGACTAGAAGAACTCGAAAGGGACATATGCTTGGCCATAATTCAGCTTGGGGTGGAAAACAATCGACAAGGTGGCAGACAGCAAGGAAAGACACAGGGCAAACAAAACTTCGGATACAAACTAACGAAAATGACCTTACAAAAATGAGAATCTATCTTAAATGTTGAGTTGACGCACCAAAATATCGTTAAAAGTACTCTGACGTGACTTATAGTTGTCACCAATTGGTTGCTTACATCACTGTGGGAGGTCTCGAGGTACAGAGAGCTCGTCGGGTTCATGCCCCCATAGTGAATCTCGACTGTTAATCTAGATCTGCCCTGCAGTCAACTCGGTCAACTGCAGAGGCACCCTCCCTATTAACCCGCTTGCTGAATGTGCCCGCGGGTTGACACTTTTATTATTTGGCTGATAAATCATCGGATCCTTCTTCATAAAATGATCGTTGTTTAGCTGCGTACTGGGACCCACTTTCACAAAAGTTTAAAGTATTAACCTTAGGCTTAATATAAAAAATATGACATCTTTTATGTTAAATTATATGGAACTTTATACTTTAACATATATTTTCATAATTTTCTATTTTTTTTGTATTTTTGAAAATTAAAAAATAAAGGATATTGCAAATGAGCCACAACATCTAGCTCCACCAAGGGATAGTGTTTTTTGCGACGAAACACTAAGAACTTCAGATTAGTGCCTTCACTTCGGGCATGGATTCAAATGTTGTTTGATGAAACATGTACTATGAAGGAAATGAATATGTACAATGGTGAACCATAAAATTTCAATGCTGGAAGTAATGTTTTAGATACTGCCCATTCACAGGCAACTCTATTGTTTCTCCATCAAGATTCTCTAGCATGAATATGTTATTTGATCTAGCTTCAACAATCCTGTATGGGCCATACCAAAGTGGATCAAACTTACCATGCTTTCCCTTATCTTCTCTTTTGATATCCCATCTCAATACCAAATCTCCAGCTTGAAAAAGAATCTCTTTAGCCTTCCTGTCAAAAATGGTCTTCATTTTTTCTTGATAGGTGATCAAACTCTCTCTGACTTTGTTCTTGTTCTCACTTGATTCTATAACCTTGTTCAACCTTCTTACCAATGCATTAAGTTCTTCTTGTTCTTATTGAAGAAAATAAATCACTGGTCTGGCCAACTGAGTAGGAAATAAAGCTTGAGTACCATAAACCAACTCATAAGGAGATTTACCTGTAGATCTTCTAGTAGTCATCCTTACTATCCAAAGTGAAAATTTCAATTTTGAATCCCAATTTTTCTGATCTTCATTAATTGTTTTATTCATAATCTCAACCAATGTCTTGTTGTAAGATTAAGCTAACTCATTACTTTGAGGATGATATGTTGTAGAATGAGATAGAATGACATTATATGTTTGAAAAAAATTAATAAATCTGATTGAATTAAATACTTGAGCATTATCAGTCACAATCTTAATGGGACACCTAGACCTGCTAAAGATATTTTCTTCCAGAAACTTCACTACTATCTAATCATTTTCCTTTCAGGTAGGTATTTCCTCAACCCACTTTGTATAATAGTCAGTGGTAGTCAGAATCCATTTGAACTGCCCACTGGATGGTGGATTTATTTCCCCAATAAAATCTAATCCCCATTTCCTAAATGGTTCTTCAACAAACACTGGGAGAAGAGGTAGAGGAGCTAACCTATTATTTTCTACAAATAATTGACATTTCTGGTAGCTTCTAACCAGTCTGTATACATCAGAAAATAAGGATGGCCAATAAAAACCTAATTTGAGGATTTTATGGGCAGTAACTTTCCAACTGTAGTGAGCTCCACATAAATTCCCATGATGTTCTTTTATAAATTCCACAGATTCACCTTCTGTCAAACACAACAATAAAATGCCAACAGGATCCTTCCAATACAACTTAGCATCATTTATAACATATGGTTGAGCTTTGAGTTTAAGGGCTCTGTACTTTGTTCTTTTTATTAAGGGTGGACAAGAGAAAAGGCACAAGTAATGAATAATATCCTTATACCAAGTAGAGAAAAGAAACTTGTATTTAATTGTTGACTTTGTGCTACTTTGACTCCTTTCATCAACAGCTTCATCCAAGGGTGCAAGCAAATTAATTCCCAGAGCTTTAAAATTACATTCTTCCAGCAACTTTGCGAAGCCCTGTCCTTTTACCAATTTAGTAGGTTTAATGTCTAAGTCATACTCCTGGATTTTAGCAATCCACTTTCCTCTTTTTCCTTAAACATCACTTTGAACTAACACATATTTTACGTCTGAGTTAGGTACATATGCAACTATTTGAGACTAAAACACATAAGTTCTGAAGAATTTTAATGCTTTAACTAATGCATATACCTATTTATCTAAGATATTATATTTGAGTTCTACATCTCTGAGAACTGTACTGAAAAATTCCACAGGTTTCTCTTTTCCCTCTTCATTCTTCTACAGCAACACAGCAGAAATGGTAGAAGGTGATGCAAATGAAAATATTTGGAAAGGCTTATGATAATCTGGACTGATCAAAATAGGAACTTCTTGAAGATCTTTTGTAATCCTGGCAAAGGATCCTCTTGCATATTTGTCACATTTTACTTCAGCATTTTTCTTCAGCATATATGTTATGTTCTTGATAATCTCAGCATAATTTGGGACAAATCTTCTTAGGAAATTAATTTTTCCTAGAAACCTCTGAATATCATTTTTACTTCTAGGCAAAGGAATTGTCTATATAGCTTCAACTCTTGTTGGATCAATTTTCACCCCCTAATTTGAAACTATATGCCCCAACAACTTTCCTTCTTCCAAAGAAAATAGAGATTTCTTGAGATTCAGTGTTAACCCAAAATTTATGCATTTCAGGAAAGCCTTCTGCAAATGCTCCAAGTGCTCATCATCAGAACCTGAAAAAATAGTCACATCATCCAAATATATGACTACAAACTTATCACCCACAAATTCTATGTCCATTGACCTTTGAAAATTGGCCCCTGCTTTCATGAGACCGAATGGCATCCTGGCATACATGAGCGTTGCCCAAGGTGTGGTAAAAAAAAATTTCTTCTGATCTTCCTTTTCAATAGCTACTTGGTTTTACCCGGAGAAACCATCAACCATAGATAATCTATAAGCTCCTGTCACTTTTTGTAAAACATAATCCATAATTGGAAAAGGATAGTTGTCTTTTAGAGAAGCTCTGTTCAAATTTCTAAAATCAACACATAGCCTTATCTCTCCATTCATTTTTCTTGTATGAACCAGATTAGAAATCGAGTCTGAATATCTAAGTGGGACTATGATTTTTTCTTCAGCAATTCTTCACTTCCTTTTCAATTGGGGCAAGGAGAAATGGATTAATCTGCCTAAGCTTCTGCCTATGAGGCTTGACCCCATCTTTTAATGGTATTTTATGCTGAATAATATCTAAATTGTTGAGATTCAACAAGATGATGAGCTTAGTGAAAATAGTCGTCTTCACTAAGTGGGTCCGCAGGCTATTTTTGGCGCAAGTCTATTTTTAGACTATGTCTATTTTTAGACATGATGATCATATTTCAGAAGTTGCAGGATGCTATTTGTGGATGGTTGGTCAAGTTGGAAAAATAGATGAAATTCTATTTTTATAATATTGGGTGAAGTCTATTTATAGATCATTGATCTAAAAATAGATGCATGTCGATTACTATTAGCTCTTAATAATAATTAGACTCTAAACATCAACTTACTCTCTTGGAGCACTTTAGTTTAGTGCACAGATGTGGCACATCAGTGGACTGAGGGAATTACACAATTCCCAAGGGTTTACTGGATCTAATGCATGGAGGACTCAGTTAGAACTCAAGTGGCAGAGTCATGACACAGTTGGAAGAATTAGTTATGGATTTGTAATTAGTTTAACTCGGTTAGACTCAGTTGAGCTAGTTGTATCTAGTCTAACTGAACGATACACTAGTTAGAGTGGAGTGAATTAATTACTTAATTAATTCAAAAATAATAAATCATTAATCAACTGAACAATACAACAGTTAACTACAGTGCATGGCAGTTTTAGTGGAGACCCAGTGGAGAGGTAGGTGAAAGGGCAAGATAGACTATCTGTTGTGACTATAGTGATGCATTGATTTCATATCACACACACATTGGAGTTGCCAATGAGGATTGCGCAGTCAAGGCAAGAGTAATTTTAATTCATTCATAGCTATTCTTCAGTAGGTATTATGCAATGGAGGCAAGCTAGCAGGAGGCAGAGATCGGTGCATGGATTTGCAAGATTGGTCCTAATTAGTGTATGACGATTGTACTGTACTGAGAGCTTGATAAGCTTTATATGAGGATTTTCATATGATTCCATGATACATAATATATAGTTGGGGTTTTCAGCTTCAAGCTTTCCATGTTAAAAACTGTGTTATGTGCGATTGATTATTTTTGTTTATGCTTCACATGTGTGTGCAATTAAATTTTCCGCAAAAGATTAACAAGTGGAATTGATTCAATATTTTGCATAAAGTTAAATAGTGTGAGATCAGGTGAATCAAGGACATATGCATGCTTAGTGCATATAATTTCTACATGGTATCGGAGCATTGTTAATTGAAGAACAAGAAGGGTGCTAGATCTGCAGTTGGAGAGGCCTTAGCCTCACAATTTGAACTTGATTTCTCCTTGATCGCATGCTTGGTTTCAAGCTGTATGGGATCAGTGTAGTATCTTGATAGTGGTGCATATTTCCATATGACGGGAGACAAAGAGTTGTTTAGTGACTTGGAGGAGAAGTACCTCCAGATGCATATATATATGGGTGACGATGGTCGGTACAGTGCGACTGGCATTGGGACCATTATCTTTGAGAGGGAGTTCGGTAATCCATTCTTGTTGAAGAATGTCATGCATGTTCTAGGTCTGAAGAAGAACTTGGTCTCAGTCACAATGCTGGAAGACAAGGGTTATGATTTTTTTTCAGTGAGGGAAAAGCCTTCCTTCGACATAAAACAACGGGTCAAACCAAGAAGATAGGGGTTTGAATTAAGAATCTCTACAAGCTAGAGGTAGATGGTTGTGCTGTAATGGTGGGAAAAGCAGAAGAAGTGGTGAGCCAGGATGAGGGCGAATTATGGCACAGGAGATTGGGCCATCTTCACCATGGCACTTTGAAGATTTTGTAGCAAATTTCTACTGGACTTCCCAAGGGTACTCTTGCACAGTCAAATCAGTGCAAGGGATGTACTATGTGTAAGTTTGTGAAGACCACCTTTCATGAGAAGGAGAATCGTGCTTCGGTGATCCTGGAGAGAATTCACACAGACGTGCGTGGACCTTTCTCGGTTTCTTCAACAACAAAACACAGGTATTATGTTATATTTGTTGATGACTATTCTCGTAGATGTTGGATCTTCTTCATGCAGAAGAAGAGTGAAACATTCTCAAAGTTCTATCAGTCAAATCAGTGCAAGGGATGTACTATGTGTAAGTTTGTGAAGACCACCTTTCATGAGAAGGAGAATCGTGCTTCGGTGATCCTAGAGAGAATTCACACAGACGTGCGTGGACCTTTCTCGTTTTCTTCAACAGCAAAACACAGGTATTATGTTATATTTGTTGATGAATATTCTTGTAGATGTTGGATATTCTTCATGCAGAAGAAGAGTGAAACATTCTCAAAGTTCTATGAGTTCAAGGCATTGGTGGAGAAGGAGTCGAGGAAGTAAGTGAAAGCTCTACAGAGCGATAATGGTGGTGAATACATCTCAGGCGAATTCAAAGACTTCTATAGCAAACAAGGAATTCGAAGAGAACTCATAGCGCCTCATAACCCACAGCAAAATGGGGTCACGAAGAGAAAGAACAGAACGATCATGGGTGCTGCATGAGCGATGTTGCATGACCAGGGCCTACCGATGCACTTGTGGGTAGAAGCATGCAACACTCCATTTTATGTGCAAAATTTTTGTCCTCATAGAGTACTTGGAATGAGTACACCCGAAGAAGCTTTTACTGGTAAGAAGCCTGATATTTCTCATTTGAAGATTTTTGGCTCACCTGTTTACATTCATGTGACGAAGGATGCCAGGAAGAAGCTGGAGCCAATTGCAGAAGTTGGGATATTCGTGGGGTACACAAAAACACCCCATAATTATCATGTGTATTTTCCAAATAGTCGGATGACTGTTGTGCGACGGGATATAAAATTCAATGAGGTGAAAGTTATGAAGTTGTCGCTTGAGAGGGAGCTACACTTGCATGTGGAGGAGGAACTTCTTGTTCCCAAAGATGAGCCTCTATATGTGGATCAGCCACAGGAGGAGATTCATGGAGTGGAGGAGTCCACTCATGCAGAACCAAACATCAGACAAAGCAGAAAGCGTACCACAGAAGCTGAGAGACTGAAGCTTGATGCAGCACAAAATGTAGGAGTCCCTACATCACAGCGCAGACAGAGACAGTCACCTAACCGATTTACTGGATACATGGATCTTATGAGCAAGTGTATCATGACAGAGCCATCTTCTTTCGAAGAAGAAGTGCAGGAGCCCACATGGGTAGATGCCATGGTGGAGGAGTATGACTCCATTTTCAGAAACAGTGCTTGGGAGATTGTTCCAAGGCCGGTGGGGAAATCAGTTGTAGGATCAAGATGGATCTACAAGGTAAAGCAAGCTGCTGATGGAAGTGTTGAGAAGTATAAGGCAATATTTGTTGCTCGGGGCTTCTCACAGATCAAGGGGATTGACTATGAAGAAACATTTTCACCTGTCGCACGACATTCTTCCATACGGACCATCCTTGCTCTCTCAGCGCAGATGGGTTGGCACATTCATCAGATGGATGTGAAGACTGTGTTCCTTAATGGGATCATTGAGGAAGAGGTGTACATTGAGCAGCCTGAAGGATTTTAGATCTTCGGCAGCGATTCGCATGTGTGCAGGCTCAAAAGAGCGTTTTATGCGCTAAAAGAAGCACCCCGTGCTTGGTACACTCGGATCGACAACTATTTCACTAGACTTGGCTTCACCAAGAGTGAGGTGGATGCAAACCTGTACCAAATTGTGGTTGAGGGTAAGCTTTTAATAATTGTACTTTATGTTGATGATTTAATACTAATAGGTGATGAGTAGTTGATACACTCATGCAAGGCAGATCTTGCAAAGGAGTTTGAGATGAAGGATTTGGGTCTCCTTCATTATTTCCTTGGATTGGAAATATGGCAGTGGGAAGGTGAACTATTTGTGTCTCAAGGAAAGTATGACCGGGAGATACTGGAGAAGTTTCACATGCAAGGTTTCAAGCCTATCGACACTTCTCTTCCAGGAAATTGGAAGAAAGAGAATGCTACATCGGCAGAGGTAGTGGATGCCACTGTTTATCGATAGTTGGTGGGTTCACTCATTTATTTAGTCAATACAAGACTGGACATATGCTATGCGGTGAACCAGCTTTCACAAGCGATGTTTAAGCCTACCAAGCTCTTTTGGAAGGCAGGAAAGCATGTTTTGAGATATCTCAGGGGCACATCTGAGTATGGTTTATGGTACAGACAGATGGATGAGGTGAAGTTGCATGGCTTCACGGATGTAGATTGGGCAGGAAGCCCAACAGACAGAAAGACCACATCAGGAGGGATTTTTCAGTATCGGATCTACGACAGTTTCTTGGTACAGCAAGAAACAAAGATCCGTGGCACTCAGTTCAGCGGAAGCAGAATACATGCCAACAAGTCAAGCTGCATGTGAGGCTATTTGGATGAGGAAGATCTTGGTTGGTTTGTTCGGTTCATATTTAGATCCCACAGTGATACATTGTGATAATCAGAGTTGCAGTAAACTCTTGGTTAACCCTGTGTTTCATGATAGATCTAAACATATTGATATCCAGTATCATCATATCAGAGATTGTGTGCAGCGGAATATCATGTTGCTTTAGTACATTCCTACGAAGGATCAGGATGCAAATATTCTGACGAAGGTGCTCACCAGGAGAAAATTCGAATACCATAGAGGCAGGATCGGGGTGAAGGATAATCCCTATCTTGTTGAGAGGGAGTGTTGAGATTCAAGAAGATGATGAGCTTAGTGAAAAGAGTCGCCTTCACTAAGTGGGCCCGCAGGCTATTTTTGGCACAAGTCTATTTTTAGACTATGTCTATTTTTAGACATGATGATCATATTTCAGAAGTTGTAGGATGCTATTTTTGGATGGTTGGTCAAGTTGGAAAAATGGATGAAATTCTATTTTTAGAATATTGGGCGAAGTCTATTTATAGATCGTTGATCTAAAAATAGATGCATGTCGATTATTATTAGCTCTTAATAATAATTAGACACTAAATAGCAACTTATTCTCTTGGAGCACTTCAGTTCAGTGCACAGATGTGTCACATCAGTGGACTGAGGGAATTACGCAATTCCCAAGGGTTTACTAGAGTTAATGCATGGAGGACTCAGTTAGACTCAGTTGAGCTAGTTGTATCTAGTCTAGCTGAATGACACACTAGTGAGAGTGGAGTGAATTAATTAGTTAATTAATTCACAAATAATAACTCATTAATCAACTGAACAATACAGCAGTTAACTACAGTGCATGGCAGTTTCAGTGGAGACCCAGTGGATAGGTAGGTGAAAGGGAAAGATAGACTATCTGTTGTGACTATAGTGATGCATTGATTGCATCACACACACATTGGAGTTGCCAATGAGGATTGTGCAGTCAACGCAAGAGTAATTCTAATTCATTCAAATCTATTCTTCAGCAGGGATTGCGCAATGGAGGTAGGCTAGCAGGAGGCAGAGATCGGTGCATGGATTTGCAAGATTGGTCTTGATTAGTGTATGATGATTGTATTGTACTGAGAGCTTGATAAGCTTTGTATGAGGATTGTCATATGATTCCATGATACATAATATATAGTTGGGGTTTTCAGCTTCAAGCTTTCCCGATTAAAAACTGTGTTATGTGCGACTGATTATTTTTTTTATGCTTCACATGTGTGTGCAATTAATTTTTTCGCAAAAGATTAACAAGTGGAATTGATTCAGTATTTTGCATAAAGTTAAATAGTGTGAGATCAAGTGAATCAAGGACATATGAACGATTAGTGCATATAATTTCTACATAAATAATATGTCTTCAAATCTTCATAAGACCATGCAAATACATCCATATATTTTTTGAAAAGATCAATATACCTTTCTTTATAATCCTTAGGAACTCCTTTGAATAACTTGACAATCTTGGGCTCTTGTTGAGTTCCTAGATTACAATCTTCCATCTCACTCTCCTGGGATACCTTCTTTTGATTCACTGCTACATCATTTGCATCAAACACTCTTTCAAGAGGAACTAATCCTCTAGGAAATATATTGTCTTTCAACTGAATTATCTCCTTATCACCTATGAATTGCTTAAATTTTTTCAAGTTATCATTCTGATTAGTTTGTTCACTTTCTTGATCTATTTCACTATCTTCGAAGTTTTCAATCATTTTCAGGAAATGATTGATCTACTCTTCATCTTCAAAAACCTGTCAATGCTTTACATTATCAGGAATTGAAGGTCTATGCCTCAACTCAATTTCATACCTTAGTCTTGGATTAATGGGTGGCTTGAATGTACTGGCTGCAACTGCCAGTGAATATATCATTATATTTTCTTCCCTTGGAATGAATTAAAGATTCAAAGCTTCAAAATAATTCTCAATTAGGTCCCATACTTCATTCCTATATGACCTCAAACTTGGATGTTTGGTTTAACAGAGATTTTTAATATTTCATATAATCAACTAAGAATCACCAAAAATAGAAATGCAATGAATTCCCATTTGCTTATTAGTTTGAAGACTCAAAATCAATGCCTCATATTCAACTACATTATTTGTTGATTTGAATTCTAGTTTGAAAGAAAAAGGAAAAAGATTACCTTTTGGAAATATGAATAAAAATCCAGCTCCTGTGCCATCCTTTAAATAGGCACCATCAAAATAACACTTCCAAATTTTGTTTGAACACGGATCGTTACAATTTCTTAAGAGAGTAGTCTTAAGAAAATTCTACATCTTCATGTAGCATAAAACAAGAAATATATTCCTTCTCTTGACCATATATGAGGAAATTTCCTGCATCTTTCTTTGTGGTGGTTTTAACAAATAGTGTTTCTCTGTATAATCTTCTTTCTTCCCCATTGAACACAAAAATGATTGCATAGGTAAATTCTAGTTTTACAACACCTCCAAGCTTTTCTCCCCAATATCTGGACAGAATCATACCAAATCTGGCTGGAATATATGCAACTACTACATCCATCATAATACTTTTGGCTAGAATTTGGGCCAGTGATACTACCATATCTTTGATAAGCCCAACACACTTCACCCTTTTTGAATCAAAAGACTAGAGATCTCTATAGGGCTTAGTGATTTGTAAATTTAATTCTTTCATTACAGATAATGGCATCAGATTATGTGATGCACCAGAATCTAACATACAATTACGCCAAATAAAATCATGAAGAAGCACTGATATATAAAATGGGGGAACCAAAGAATCTACCTCTTCAACATGTGGACCAAAAGTGACCACTGGTTTTTCCTCTTGCAAATTCACAGTATCACCAATATCATTAGACTGATAAAGATTAATAAAATTAGCAATTTCCTTCTTGTAACCAGGTGTCTTAGCTAACTCAAGCAAGGATACTTGAATTTTGATCTTTTCTAATTATTTTGATAGACTAAAGGTTTGAGTTTGGTTAATAATCTTCTTAGGTTCTTCTTGATTTCTGTTAGAATTAGCATTCTGCTCAGGTACAGTAACAATCTTCTCCAAAATATTATAGACTTATTTTGGGAAGCCTCAGCCTGTTGTTTTTCATTTCCACTCACTGAATTCATAGGTTGTTTCCCCTTGTCTGATTTTTTTATTGAGTTCTTTGGTTGTGGAGTCGCCATTGGAGAAGGGACTAAATCTGGCTCTTGTTCCTCATCATCCTGAGTTCTTAATCCCTTTTTTTATCTTAATTCATACTTATTATGCAGCTCTACTTGCATAAAATATGTGAATTTCTTACAATACTCATCCATTTCTTCCTGATCAAATGACACATCAGTTTCTATGCATTCTTCTTCACATTCCTCTTCTTCCTCATCATCTTCCATGTAAATAACAGATATTTGATCTTCAACTTCTTTCTGATCATCCTCAGCAGACTATGAAGGTGCTGCTTCTATATACAAAGGTGCTTGAACTTGATCCTGATCTCTCCTTTCCCTCAGCAAAATCTGCAAAGGCTTCTTTCGGAATTGTGGATTGAAAACTCCTCTGTTTTGTTGTGCAGGTTTCTTACTATCTAGTTCCATCTTCACTAATTTATTTGACAATTTCTTGATAACATTTGTCATGTGATCCTGTTGTGAATCTTCTTTGGCCTTACCTTTATCTTGAACTAACTAATTTTCTTGTGTTTTTCCAGCACCATTCATGTTTTCCTCAATCTCCAAAGCATCAGTTTGGATTTGTTCAAGAGTAGCAAATATTCTCTCTCTCAAAGTGAAACTAAAATATGATACAAAAGCTCCGGCAAAAACAACTATTGCGCCAACAAGAGGAGTTTTCATTTCTGCAGGAAAAATATTATACAATTTGTTGAATCTTTTAATGAAATCATTCATGTTTTCATCAAATTTTTTCTTGATAGCATTAAACTCTGTCAATGAATAACCATGATCTCTCATTTCACCCCTTCTTTGGATGAATTGTGTTTTTAATTCGTCCCAATTATTAATTGAGCCATTTGGAAATCCTTTAAACCATTTTCTTGCCTCTCCATTTAGAGACTGTACAAAAATCCTCATTACTACATCAAGGTGTTCAACATTTAAATTTTCAACAAAAGTGAAAAACAATAGCAGGTGTTGTTCTACAGTTATTTCATCTTCACCAGTAAATCTAGGAATTAACTTAAGGTATTCTTGGGGCATTGCATTCATAGGTTGTGGAAGATTTAATGGTGCATATATATTCATCAAGAAAGCAGGGACAGGGGCTGTCATGTTTATCCCTAGGTTAATTTCTCCTTCAGTAGGTGGGGTTTGTATACCAGTTGTAAATGTGGATGAATGGGGTGAAACAATTGATATAGGAAGGGGTTGATGAACAATAGAAGAAGAACTAGAAACTTTATTTGTTTCAGCTTTTGTAAATGTGAATGAAATAGACTCAAAAGATTGTTCTTCTAACTTCGGTTCTTGGGAATGAATTGGTGGGGAAAAGGATTCTTGTTCCAAGAAAATGAGTTTCCGGGAAATATCCTTGGATGAAAGTGTTGAGTAGTGGAAAAGGTATGAATTCACTATGTGTTTGCCCATTCTTTTACTTTAAACATAATTCTTTTTACCATAGAAAGATGACTTATTACAAGAATTATGGTAGAATTGTGAAGATTTATGTTTATTGTAAAATATGATTAAGAACTACCTTTTATTGCTAAAAACAGGAATTAGGCGAGGTGAACAACTATATCAGAGGTGAGGCTAAAGTAAATGCAACTGCTATTCCTCCAGCGTTAGACCAAATCCGCCAAAGACAAGGAAATCTGTACGCATCGCTAAGAAAAGGCAGGGGACATCTCAGCTTCGGTCAAAGGAAATCAAGTGACAACTAAAGAAATAAGGGAAGCGAATCCCTCAGGATCCTTCGATCCTAAGGGATGCTGTTCAAACCTCATCTCATTCCTTGTCTTGTCCGTCAAGTTTGATATATAAGGCAACACCTTTAGCGACTGTAGGGAGTCAGATCCTTTGATTAAAAATATTCCTTTTATAATATTACGTTTTATTGACTCTCGTGTTTAGAGAGCAATCATTGTAATACTTTCATGCTCGATTAATACAAAGGCGCGTTTCATTTTATCTTTCAAGCTCTAAAGTAACCCAGTAGTGTTTCACTAGTGCTAAGGGCCATGCCCTGGTGGAATTTCTCAGTTGTTTGTATTTCTATCCTTTGATTACTGTCGTGTGATAATTACGTAGATTCATTACGATTACAGAGTTATTTGATTACTGTTGAACTGAGTCCTGGATTGTTGTGTGCGTTAATGAATTGCATTTCTATTCTATTTTAGCAAGGATCATGTTTATTGTCTTATTCATCTTGCTAACACTTATAAGGCTTTGTTGTTCCATATTTAATTATGTTTGTTGTTCCATTGGATTATGGTTCATTTCGATTGACTATTTCATAGTGTCGGTTGTCGACAGGGTTGGAGTTTAAGAAGACTTGTTATCTGATTTTGTTAAGTTTGTATTTTCTATTCAATTGTTGTTTTCTATTCAGTTACTATTTTTTGTTCATTTCTAATTCGTTAGGTTCATATTTGCAGAGATATTGTTTACAGTTGTTATGTACACATAGAAATTACGAGTTGATGTTCCTTTCCAATTCTTTCTTTTAGAAGAAGTTCTTCTTAGTTATTTTCATCAACAAGTAGTTCAATTTCGATTTCACCTTGATTGCTTAAAGATTAGGACTGTCAACTATAGAGAACATTGGTTACTGCCTCCAAGTTCCCAGATTGATTGCCTTGTCTCAGTGTGATTTCAGTTGCATCTATTTCTAAGGGAATGAGTTATTGCTACTGTATCCCTGATTGATGCTTTGCAGAGTGAGTAGTTGAGATTTCAAAGTATTTGCATTCATGTTACTGTAATTAGATTTCTTTACAAGCATCCGTTTACTCTTGTATCTAGAATACTATACTACATATTTCATAGCATTACTCTTAGCTAAATTGCAGTCTCAAACAAAGTACACTCTTGAAACAAAAAGTCGTTCCCGGATTGATAATTAATGTAGGATAATTACGTGTTAAAAAATATACCTTTTATACCTCAACAGTTTGGCGCCGTTTCCGGGGAGGGTGTATGCCATTTCGAAGGACTGATGCACATTTGATTTTATTCTGCTTGCGAATAATTGGGTATTAAAGACGGAAGGTAAGAACCTGCGCACCGGGCAAGGTACATACTTGCTCACAGCCCGCTTCACAGCAGAATTAGGTAACTTCTTTCTTAATAACTACCACCTGTCAACAACTTGGCATTACATCGCTAGAACCAACAACAACCTTATTAGAGTTGGCTAACTAATCGGTAGTCAAACCAGAAGGTACACTACAAGATGTAATGGTATCCGTATATTCCTGGGAATACCCTGCTGACTTCCTGGTTATCAACCCAAAGAATCGGCTAGATGGACACCCGTTAATCCTAGGTAGACCTTGGTTGGAAACTGTCAATGCTTATATTGGCTGATGACAAGCCAACATGACAATAACAAGGGGAAACTATGTCAAGAATTTAGCTTTATATCCCCCAGCCCAACCAAGCCTATCAATAATCAAAACAAGAAAACAACTTGTACCATATCTTATGGAAAATATGAGATCACCTCTAACTATAGAAGATGCCCTCGATTTTAAAGACCAAACAGAGGATGATATCATTAATAGTTTTATTAACAAACCACAAATCAGATCCCATCTACAATGTCACATGATCAAGGCAGCATTTGATGATAAAGAAGAAGAAGATCCTCTGAAAGACATCCCTGATCAACTAATACCCACTACTTCTGTGTACAATAGTAAAATTTTAGAAATTGAGCTGAGAAAAACTCTAAACATTAACAAAAATCTGACTGCTGAACAAGAAGAGAAGTTGGTCCAATTACTATGAAAATATAAAGTAGCCTTTGCATGGGATTATTCAAACATGAAGGGAATTGACCCCCAATTATGCACACACCACATCTATACCGAAAAATATGTGAGACCCATTCGCCAACCCCAAAGAAGACTAAACCCTCACCTTAAAGATATTGTGGAAGCTGAATTACAAAAACTATTGGATGTCAATTTCATTTACCCAATATCTGATAGCAAGTGGGTCTCTCCATTAGTAGTGGTACCAAAGAAGAACGGGAAGTGGAGAATATGTGTAGATTACC
Organism: Pinus albicaulis; assembly: GCA_034641835.2. NCBI lineage: Eukaryota > Viridiplantae > Streptophyta > Pinopsida > Pinales > Pinaceae > Pinus > Pinus albicaulis. The sequence goes on along the minus strand of CM076583.1, from coordinate 182,101,938 downwards.
TAGAACTCAACAAGGCAACCCAGAAAGACCACTTTCACCTTCCTTTCATTGACCAGGTATTAGACACATTGGCAAGAAAGAAATTCTTTTATTTTCTCGATGGCTTCAGTGGGTACAATCAAATCTAGATTGCCCCTGAAGACCAAGACAAAACTACTTTTACTTGTCCTTGGGGGATATTTGCCTACCGAGTCTTACCCTTTGGGCTATGCAATGCCCCTGCTACATTTCAAAGGGCCATTCTTAGCATATTTTCATATTTAATAAATGAAGGGCTTGAAGTATATATGGATGACTTCACACCTTACGGAGATGATTTTGAGCCAGCATTAGAAAATTTAGAAAAGGTGTTGCAAAGATGTATTGAAACCAGGCTTTGTTTAAGCCATGAAAAGTGTCATATGATGATGACCGAAGGACTTATCTTAGGGCATTATATTTTATCAGGTGGAATTCAGGTGGATCTAGCCAAAATTCGGATAATTTTGTTAATACCCACACCCACCACACAAACAGAGGTACGTAGATTTCTTGGATTTTCTGGTTATTACAGAAGATTTATAGAACATTATTCTCGAATAGCTGCACCTTTATATGCACTAATAGGAAACGTTGATTTTATTTGGACAGATAAATGTGACAATGCCTTCAATGATCTGAAAAATCTTGTATCAACAGCCCCAGTGCTGAGGGGCCCAAATTGGAATTTTCCATTCCAAATTTCATCTGATGCCTCAGAAACAGCGATTGGAGCAGTTCTTGGGCAAGAGGAAGATAAAAAACCATATGAAATCTATTATATCAGCAAAAATCTATCTCCTGCTGAACTAAATTATACTGTGACTGAGAAGGAATTTTTAGTCGTAGTACATGCTGTAAATAAGTTTAGACATTATATAACTGGGTATCCTGTAGTTCCATAACTGATCACTCTGCCATTAAATTTTTAGCAAATAAACCTGTTACAAATGGAAGAGTGACAAGATGGTTGATTTTATTGTAGGAATTTGACATTACAATTAAAGATCGACCTGGTAAAGAGAACCTTGTAGCTGATTTTCTATCAAGAATGCGAAAACCACCAAATGGAGAAGCAGTCGAAGATCATTTCCCAGATGAACATTTATTTGTTGTTACTGTTAGAACCCCATGGTATGCTGATATAGAAAATTATTTGGCGATAGGTAAATTACCTAAAAATCTAACCCTTAATGAACAAAATAAGATAATACAGCGTAGTACCTGATTCTCTTAGATTGGGGGCTACCTGTTTCATACAGGGTCAGATATGCAAATTAGGAGATGCGTCCGGGAGGATGAAGTATTTGATATTTTGAAAGCATGCCATGACAGGCCGTGTGGCGGACATTTTGCAGATCGTAGAACCGCCCATAAGGTTTTACGAATAGGCTATTATTGGCCTACCATTTTTAAAGATGCCAAAAAATTTGTGCATGCCTGTGATAGCTGCCAAAGCGTAGGTCACCCTGGACAGTCCAACGAAATGCCTTTGAACCCACAACTAGTAATTGAACCATTTGAACGTTGGGCACTCGATTTTTTTGGCCCTATTAGCCCCCCATCAAACCAGAAAACATACATCCTAGTTGCAACCGAGTATGTCACTAAATGGGTTGAAGCAGAGGCCCTTTCAAAAGCTATAGAGGACTTTGTAATACAATTTATTTTCCAAATCTTTGTGCGATATGGCCTCCCAAGGGACATAATCACAGATGGAGGACCATAGTTTGTAGGTAATAAACTCGCTGAAACATTACAAAACTACCACATTCAGCACAAGATTACAACTCCATACCACCCACAGGCAAACGACCAAGTAGAGAGCACGAATAAAGTGATCGAGTCTATATTGAAAAAAACTGTTGCCTCACATAGACGCGACTGGGCCTATAGATCTCCAGAAGCCTTGTGGGCATACCGAACAACATGGAGATCTACTACGGGATATTCACCATATCAATTGGTATTTGGAAAAGAGCCCATCTTTCCAGTAGAGTTTGAAATTCAGACACTAAGAACAACCCAAAAGGTGGGTCTAGATTTAAATGAAGCCCAGGCCAAAAGATTGCAAGAAATTAATGAGTTAGATGAAATTAGACTCTCTACTCTTCATCACATTGTGTTAATTCAACAACAGAGAGAAAAATGGCATGACGCCCTTATCAAAGAAAATATCTTCCACGAAGGAGATTGGGCACTCCTATATGACTCCAGGTTTCAGTATTTTCCAGGGAAACTCCAGACACGATGGCTTGGACCTTACGAGATACAAAAAGTGCATGATAATGGCACCATTAAATTAACCACCATTGATGGATCTGGACATTCCTTTAAAGTAAACGGTCATTGAGTACGATTGTATCATAAATCGCTTACTCGAGAATCCTTCTACCAACAATTACGGGATGATTCTACCATGCAAATTCTCGCCGAAGAGGATAACTCCTCCTTGGCACCCATTCATTAAATCATTTCTTTCCTTTGAAATTTGTACATAAAGATTGTTCATTTATTTTGTTTGTTTTTATGGAACTCTGTTTTTCCAAATTTTGTTTATTTTGAGTTTTTGTTGTTCCTTTCTAAAGGAACGACATTTTTCTTGCTCCTTTCAAAAGGAACAACAGCTTTGCTGAGAGTGTTTTTTTTGTTCCTTTTGAAAGGAACAGCAGTTGTGCTGTTTATTTTCGTTGTTTCGCAGATCGTTTTGTTGTTCCTTTCGAAAGGAACAACAGTTTCGTAGATTATTTTTGCTGTTTCTTTCGAAAGGAACAACACTTTTCGCAGATTGTTTTCTTGCTGTTCCTTTCCAAAGGAACAGCATTTCCACAGATTGTTCCTACTTTTCCTTTCCAAAGTAATAGCACCTTTTGAGTGGATTATTTATTTTATTTTATTTTTTAGACCAGCATTTTGAGGATTTATGATGACTCTTCTAAAGGAAAACATACTATTTATACAAAATCACACAAATTAAAGCTTACTGGAATCAGCAAATCATAAGAAATTGTCATTTTTTTAAGAAATTGTTTGGTAATGATAAGAAAAAGGAAAAAGGACATAATCAATAACATGTCTTTGTTTTCTTACTATCACTAGAATTAATATGATCTATTATCTTTATCATGTTGGTTCTTCTCCAAACCTTTATAACTTTCTTTGATTTTTACTTATTGAATAGGAATAAGGGCATATTATTTTATATTGAGATGTTTAGACTTCTTCCACCATCCCTACTCTTAAGGAGTGTTGAGCCATCCTTTATATATAAGTAGGAAAGTGCTGTATAAAAATATATATATATATATATATATATATATATTATATATATATATATATATATATATATATATATATATATATATTTCACTAATAATTTTATGATATGGTAGATGGAGGATAGGGGGTCTCATCAAGAGCAAGCCTACCATGATCATAAGGAAGCAAGTGAAGTGGCATTCCCATTATGGCCACCACACCAGGGATATGTTCCAATGGACAATTGCAAAAAAACTAAGAAGTCCTTGGAACAGGAGGTCTCATCATGAGCCGGCCTGCCCACTTTTCACTTCTTCCCAATGAATGGCATTGTGATTCATTTGGTCCCCAAGCCAGTACAATGGCCTCCATTATGACATTAAACAGCACTTCCCTAGGCATAAATAAAGGACAATGGTTCCAAGGGTGAGAAGCAACTTTGTCAAGGTTATGGACACCTGCGGGGAACAGAGCTCTGTTGATGGTATTGGAGTCACATTTCTACACATCAATAGTAATATTAAACCCTTTTTCCTATATATCTATCTAAATATCAAATGAAACTATGAATCCTAAACCCTTGATTTCGAACCTATTATATATGAAAATCATCATAAATCGATCACATTAGTTTGAGTGGGTAATAAACACATTTACACTTGTGTTCATCTTCGTTGTCCCTTTTCCTTATCTTTAAATCATTACAAATGTTTCTATATATATTTACGATTTAATCACACGCATTGATTTCAGTAAATGCAATAATTTGATTGATTGTATCATAAGTATGCATGCTTTTTCCTGTTGTACCACTGTTGTGCAGTACTTTCCTTTCTTATTTGATGGTCGAGGATGACCTCTCATCCTCCAGGGGGGGTGAGGATGCCTCTTAATCACTGCATGCAGATAAAATCCCTATAATTTTCTTACCTGTATGCGAATCAAATCCCTACATTCTAGGGAATAACAAAAACTTAACGATATTATTCCAATTCACCGTGCTGTGTTATTCCATTACATCACTGTGTGTCTGGAAAGAAGTAACAGTGTGCAGAGAATATGGGAGGACGACCAATTCGTATTGAGCCGCAAGTGCTAGTTGTTTATGATGCTGCACGAGAGATTCTAGAAAAATTGGGATGGATTACATACTTCACAAGGCTGCAACAACCCCATGAAACAGTGGCTACCGAGTTTTTACAGAATTTGCAGGAAGGATACTCCATGGTTAGAGGAAGACAGATAGTCATAACAGATGAAATAATTGCAGAGGTGTCTGGTCTACCAACACAAGGAACCATATGGACTCAGAAGAAGGTCAGGCTTCAAGAAGCCATGAATATTTTCCAGGATGACGGGCAGACATTGGTCGTCAAAGGCAAAGGAGTTCAGCCGGCATCATTGGGAGAACCATGGACGGAATTGGCAAAGGTAGTGCAGGCCTATATAACATGCGATGGAAGGAAAGATGTGGTAAGACCTCACCACCTTAAGTTATTGGCAGTATTAAAGAAAAAATGTACTATAAATTTGCCTGCATTTTTAAATTCCTTACTGCATGATGTTGCCCATAGTATAAGAAAATCTTGGCACACAGACATGGTGGTAAGCCACCATTGCCTAATCAGATTAATAGTAATTCATAGTCTCGCCCAACAACAGACCAGTTGGGAAGAATTGATATTTTCGATTGATGGAGGATTAGCCTTACCTGCCCCAAAACGAAAGAGAATGGATAGCTTGACAGCTGAGCCATCAAATCGTAGACATTCCTCCCGTTCAAAAAGAAGTAAGGGAATGATAGAGGGCCTTCCGGGTAGCAGTCGCCAACCCTTGTAATTGCCCAGCTCAGAGGATGAACATGCTCCACAATTGGAAGGAGGGAGTCCCTATACTGATGAGGGTGAAGAAGAAATAATTCACCACACCAGTGGTGAGAAACAAACCAGCGCAGAAGAAGGAAATAATGAAGAAGAGGAAATTGAGGGAGAAGAAGGAAGCCCTCATACTAGTGTAGAGGGAGAAATTCGCTACTCTGATGAGGAAGAAGGTAGTTACCATACCTGCGAGGAGGACGAAGAAAGTCACAGCAGTGAAAGAGAAGGAAAAGAGCTCTCGAAAACACTACTGCAAGTTCACCACAAAGCCCTTTGCAAGAAGACCAATTGGCCCAAATTTTGGCCAACATGAGTGAATATGTTCAGCCTCACATCCCTCTGGACCTTAATTTTGATATCAACCAATTGCAGGAGCACTCTGTTGGCAATAAAGAAACGGTTGAGGAAATTTCGGACGAAACAACAAACCCTAATGAAATGATAGCATCAGCTGGGGTTGCTTCCCCTGAGAAGTATGGACAAGAAAAGGATAACACTGAACTAATATCCCAATCTGAAAATTCTTAGGGGATTGCAGAGTCAATTGAGGGTATAAATCCTGTAGAATTCAGCTGGGGGCATATGAACATTGAAGAAGAACCCCAGGAAGAAAACAAAGAAGTGAGCCCAACTGAAGGCACAACTGATGAGGGGAAAAACCCTGTTGAGCAAGTAGGTCCAGAAAATGGAACAGTCGTTCAATCAAGAAAAAGGAAGAAAGTAACTGAGCTTGAAAAAATTCGGAGGGAACGAATGAAGCTTCAAAGACTAGTAGAACAACTCAAGCAGACCATTAGGGTTCTTAAAATGAAACAAACGCCCAAACGAACCCCAAAGAGAAGAAGCATAGTCACCAAGCGAGCCTCGAAAAAGAGGAAAGTGGCCACTAAAATAAAGCCCCAAGTTGCAGAAGCTATGGCTAAGCCTAATCATGAAGATATGGAATAGCAGGCAGCTGTTCCAGAAGAAAATATTCCAGAGGGAGCCAGTTCAAGTGAAAATGTGCAAGCCAATAGTCAGAATACTTTTAGTGACCCTACATTAGCTAGACTCAAAGAGGAGTTGGCACAGGCTCGACTGGAAAGGGAAAAACTAGAAGAAGACACTATCCCTAGAAGGAAATATCAGGATTTGCAGCAGCAGATGAAGATCATCCATGAAGCAGAGGCGGAATCCCATGAGAAGTGTCGAAAGGCAGAGGAAAAGGCTGAAAAGGTGATGAATCAATTAAAATAAGCCCAAAATCGAATGGACACTCTCTGCTCATTATACACAGATATTTTAGCTTGTAGATGCCCTGCCAAGAATTATGCTCTCTTTTTATTAGAAAGATATTTACAGTTAAAGATTAAGGAAGTTAGGGCAAGAAAATCTATAGAGTTAAAAAATATAGATGATTCTGTAACATGCTGGAAAATCTATGGGGTAAAGGTACATCGTCTCCTGTGTGAGTTCTATTTGCATAACCTCATATTGGAAAATGATAGTGAGACAAATCCTAGCCCTTTTGTGGGAGACATCCAATACCAGGCATTTATTTCCTTTGCTGTTAATTAGTTAAAATGGCTTAAAGCCTATAATGTTTTTCAAAGGTAGGAAAATGAGTTAGATTTGTGGGTTAGGAGTGAACCTAAGCACTGGTTACAATTATGGGCTAGGCAGAATAATTTGATGACAAGAGAAGGTGTTATCCAAATGTTGGGGCCTGTCCATAAAGTAATTGTCTTGAATGGGATAGACTATTTCCTATCTATTAGAAACCAGGCTTATATAGCAGCTAAGGTCCGATGGGGAATTTCCAATCGGAATGTTCAAAATAAAGAATGATTTAACTATAAAAACTTTGGATTAGCTGCAGACCGCTTGGTTTCCTATAGCAACCTCATTTTGAGGGAAGGACCATTCTGGCTAGGGTGTAGGTTTCAAAGCCCCATTGCATGGTATCCTGCTACAGATTACAAAGCCATTTATGAAATACTCGACAGACAAGGCATGTCTTCATTAGCTACAATGCATGGTTTTAGGCCTTTTGATGAAAAACCTTCTCCAACTTATTCTTTAACTGCTTTGCATGTGAACTATAGTTTTCATGAGGACATGAAAAAGGGTAAGCAGGGGGGTATGTTGAGAAATGGAAAATGTATGAATTCACTATGTTTTTTCCCATTCTTTTACTTTAAACATAATTCTTTTTACCTTAGAAAGATGACTTATTACAAGAATTATGGTAGAATTTTGAAGATTTATGTTTATTGTAAAATATGAATAAGAACTACCTTTTATTGCTAAAAACAGGAATTAGGCGAGGTGAACAGCTATATCAGAGGTGAGGCTAAAGTAAATGCAATTGTTGTTCCTCCAGCGTTAGACCAAATCCTGTCAAAGACAAGGAAATCCAAATGCATCGCTAAGAAAATGCAGGGGACAGCTCGGCTTCGGTTAAAGGAAATCAAGTGACAGCTAAAGAAAGAAGGGAAGTGAATCCCTTAGGATCCTTCGATCCTGAGGGATCACTGTTTAAACCTCATCTCATTCCTTGTCTTGTCCGTCAAGTTTGATATATAAGGCAACGCCTTTAGCGACTGTAGGGAGTCAGATCCTTTGATTAAAAACATTCCTTTTGTAATATTATGTTTTATTGACTCTCGTGTTTAGAGAGCGATCACTGTAATACTTTCATGTTTGATTAATACAAAGGCGCATTTCATTTTATCTTTCAAGCTCTGAAGTAACCCAACAGTGTTTCACTGGTGCTAAGGGCCAGGCCTTGGTGGAATTGCTCAGTTGTTTGTATTTCTATCCTTTGATTACTGTCGTGTGATAATTGCGTAGATTCATTACGATTACAGAGTTATTTGATTACTTTTGAACTGAGTCCTGGATTGATGTGTGCGTTAATGAATTGCATTGTTATTCTATTTTATCAAGGATCGTGTTTACTGTCTTATTCATCTTTCTAACTCTTATAAGGCCTTGTTGTTCCATATTTAATTATGTTTGTTGTTCCATTCGATTATGGTTCATTTCGATTGACTATTTCATAGTGTTGGTTGTTGACAGGGTTGGAGTTTAAGAAGACTTGTTATCTGATTTTGTTAAGTTTGTATTTGCTATTCAATTGTTTTTTGTTGTTCAATTACTATTTATTGTTCATTTCTAATTCGTTAGGTTCAAATTTACAGAGATATTGTTTACAGTTTCGCATTTTGGCAGAGATTTATTACGCTTGTTATGTACACACCCTACACATAGAAATTACGAGTTGTTTTTCCTTTCCAATTCTTGCTTTTAGAAGAAGTTCTTCTTAGTTATTTTCATCAACAAGTAGTTCAATTTCGATTTCACCTTGATTGCTTAAAGAGAAGGACTGTCAACTGTAGAGAACATTTGTTACTGCCTCCAAGTTCCCAGATTGATTGCCTTGTCTTAGTGTGATTTCAGTTGCATCGATTTCTAAGGGAATGAGTTATTGCTATTGTATCCCTGATTGATGCCTTACAGAGTGAGTAGTTGATATTTCAGAGTATTTGCATTCATGTTACTGTAATTATATTTCTTTACAAGAATATGTTTACTCTTGTATCTAGAATACTATACTACATCTTTCATAGCATTACTCTTAGCTAAATTGCAGTCTCAAACAAAGTACACTCTTGAAACAAAAAGTCGTTCTCGGATTGATAATTAATGTAGGATAATTAGGTGTTAAAAAGATACCTTTTATACCTCAACAGAAAGGTTATGGGAACTGCTACCTGGTGCAAGCAGTGTAGCATCAGGTGTAGAAAGCGTTCTTGGTTTCTGGCCTTTTTTAGAAACCAACTTTTCAGAATATTACATAATAGGAGCTTTTTGTTGAGAGGTGTCTAACCTCGTGTGTGGCCTTTTATACGCTAGAATTATGAAATAAATACACAGCCTGATATTTCATCCTCTCTAAACAACTAGAGGAAATATGAATACAACCCAGGGAAAAAACTTTGCTTCTTCATTCCCCGAAAATGTTGCCAAAAAATGTTGAACCTTAAGAGACAATCCCTTGGCTGTATTAAGGAATCAATGCTTAAGACATTTATACATGTATGTCACAGAATTTTAATATCAAGGGTCTTTGTTTAATCACCTTCATATGTATTGTTATTAAACCCTCAAGAAACAAATGCAATAAATTATTTTCAATCCCATTATCTGCTGATACTAAATGGAATGATGAGAAGAATATGAAGGAAGGAAGCCTAAATTGATATGCTGATAAATTGTATATATCGGCTTAAACTTCGGAAGAATTTTATGACAAAAGATTAGTTAAAATTAAGGAGTTCCCATTAAGGATTTTAACTCTTGTTCACATATGTAAAAAGAGACTTGCAACTTCATTACTTCATTTTATTCAAGGACAAAAAATACACAATGTAAACTGGAAAACATATAAATATCAACAAATGCCAGAATATTTATTTTCATTCATTAATCATTTGAAAACTGAGTACAAAATTTGCAGTCTGAAGGTCCAAAACTCGGAACCTTTTTCTCTCTTTTATATCTCTTTAAATACAATAGAAAGTAGTTTGTAACTATTGGAAGTAATCCTAACTGCTTCAACTACTTAGGACTTCATAAACTACCTATTACATGTTATCAAAATGTCTTATTACAATTACATTCTCTTTAAAAGAGAAAAATAACATAAAACTTAAATACTAATCTATTTGTTGAATGTGAATTGATGATGCTTTAAAGAGCAGACTGTGTCTTGAATATCCCTCTCAGTGTCCATGAGAGGAATATGACTAGAAGAACCCGAAAGGGACAGACGCTTGGCCATAATTCAGCTTGGGGTGGAAAACAATCGACAAGGTGGCAGACATCAAGGAAAGACATAGGTCAGACAAAACTTCGGATACAAACTAACGATAATGATCTTATGAAAATTAGAATCCATCTTAAATAGATTGTGTAGGCTTAAGACTTAAATGTTGAGCTGACGCACCAAAATACTGTTAAAAGTACCCTAACGTGACTGATAGTTGTCACCAACTGGTTGCTCATGTCACTGCGGGAGGTCTCGAGGTATGGAGAGCTTGTCGAGTTCATGCCCCCGTAGTTAATCTCGACCGCTAATCTGGATTGGCCCCGCAGTCAACTGGGTCAACTGCAGAGGCACCCTCCTTGTTAACTCGCGCGATGAATGTGCCCGCGGGTTGACACTTTTATTCTTTGGCTGATAAATCATCAGTTCCTGCTTCATAAATTGCACGTTGTTTAGCTGCGTACTGGGACCCTCTTTCCCAAAAGTTTATAGTATTAACCCTAGACTTAATATAAAAAATATGACATCTTTTATGCTAAAGTATATGGAACTTTATACTTTAACATATAATTTCATAATTTTCTATTTTTTTCGTATTTTTGAAAATTAAAAATAAAGGATATTACAAATGAGCAACAATAGGTCCAACATTAAAAAATATGTCTAGCCTTCTGGAAGTATTTTCTCATCCCATTGATCACCCTACCTTCCTTACTTAGCCTAGTTACAAATGTAGTCTCTTCTATTCCTCTTTTCGACTTAACAAATTTCACAAGACTTTAGTGGTTTCAATTAGGGAGTAGGAGTATGTAAATTGCATGAGTTTAAGATGTTGGAAGTTTCATTATCATTTGTGGTGTTTCTCCACTACCGACAGGATTGTTCAATACCCCGACAGAGTCACTTCAAGTCATCACAAGAATCACTTTATTACCAACGAGCCTGTTCAGTACACTAGTGATCTGAATATGGACAAACTAGTTTTTTTGTGCTAGCTTCCTCATCAATATAAAATATAATTCCTTAAGGATTGTGTGCATAGATTTGATCTTAACAGAAGGTTACTTCAATGGTTTCTTTTAAGTTTTCTTCAATTAGTATAATTCCATGAAAAAATTGTAAAGGATGAAATCATCAAACACTTGGAAATAAATGTGCATCAAACAACAAGACAAAAGACATTGATGAAGGAGTTCAACCCTCTAGGGCTACATCCTCTTGGCCTGTCAACATGACTATACCACTCTTTTATTTGGTGTCAAAAGTACATATCATTTTGCTACCAAACGCATGTGGCTATTACCCCTTCAAGGTAATTTTCTTCTGCAAATAAATCTCACAATATCAGCAGCACAACGTGTCTCCTACAAACATGACATTCTTTCACTGATGATAGTTGGAAGCCCCTCACATACAATCTTCAATTACACACCTAAGAATAAAAATAAACTTCATGAATAAAGAATTAAAACCATATTTGAACCATGTTGGTCACATTTGCTACAAAAAGTGTTTTGGAATTGGGAAAACCCCTACAAGGTATCCTCCTTGCTCAACAACTTCCAAAACTGCTTCAAACATCTGATTGACCCATACACCTTACTTGTAAAACCTGCAATATGACCTTGAAGATGTCCTCAAATCAGTAAGAAGAGGTTACAATGGATTAACAACATCCAAAAACCCCTAATTAGTATCTTCTGGATCTGCAATTGGTTTTCAAGTGAAGCAAATATGACCTCCTCTCCTGGTGGCCCTATGCATCTTGAATCTTCAAGATGGGAAAATCACTTCTAGAAGTGATCCTATGCCTCTGAAACCTACACCAAACTACCCAAATTATCAAAAAATGTTAGGACACACTCTTTCTGAGCCCAATTTGGTCGAAATTTTCTCAAGTTATGGCCCATTCAATTTCTGCCTAGGAAACCCCTCCAAAAATGGAGAGAACTTAGTTAACTCTGACAAATTTGGAGTTCCGTTGAAAATGGCGGACTCCGCAAACTCCACTACCAAATTAAACTCAGATTATTTAAGGGTTAAGCGCAGTTAAATCTGGCTTAACGCGCCAAATCCACACTAACTTTGGATTAGTGCTAATGCATTGATTAGCGGTTAATAAATCGTGGTTAAATGTTTTAAGCATGCGCATTAACGTTGCCCTCCGCTATGGTCGTAGCACATGGTTATATGGGCTGGGCTAGCCCTGGCCTTACCCCCACCATGCAATAGAGTTCAAAACAAATATATATGAAACACTATGACTGTTAAGACTCGAGCTATGGTGTACCGGTATTTTTTGCACGTTGTGTGGGGGAGGTCACAGGTTCAAGCCCCGAACTCCACCTATCCTCCAAAATATAATTTTTCACCAAAATATATTACATTAGACCTTATAAAATTTCATATTTCAGCCTTTTGGAAGGGCCACATGGCAGCCCCTGGTTGCACTACGTGTCCTCTTCCCATTGGTGCGTTTCAAACCAATAAAATGTTGACAGTGAACCAAATCTTCAACCAACAACCAGCTGATATTTTTCAACACCTGATTCAACCAACTAGAGTAATATTCCTTGGAATATTATTTTTTCTCACTGGGTTGCCCAAACATCATCTTGTCAATTCTGCACAAATTTTAGTTGTTTGAGAAAATGGAAATCAGGCTCTAAATTTCACATACGGAGTCAGTTTTTTATGAAATGAAGTGTGCCAAAATCAAGATGACGAAACCTATCCATTCGTTTAGGTTTCAAGAGATTCCGAGAAATTTTGTTTTTGAGATTAAATTTGAGCTCCCGATCAACTAGAAAAGTTAATTTCTTCACCTTTATGCATAGGAAGAATTTCTCTTCTCTCACCCTTTACTTATTTTATAACCTTATGCTCATTGGAATTTTATTGTATTTTATTTCACTAACAGAAGAAGAAGGATCCAAAATTATTTTTTGCGCAAGAGAGGTTGTTCCTTGTTATACATAGATTCTTACGTATACACCTCTGGAATTAGTATGCTCAATTAAGTTTTCCTCCTTTCCCTTCTATAATAGACTAAGATGACGCATTAAAACCAACCAATATAAATGGCCTTTTCAAGGAATTAAAATCCTATAATATATACGGACATCATAGATCCACTTGTGATTTTGATTAGGATGAAACAAATTTTCCGTGCATGAATCATTGAACTTAAAAATATTTGGGAAAAAACAAAGAAGTATGCTAAAGGTAAGCCAAGAATTTCTATTTATTATGTTTTCCTTTTTACTTTTTCCACATTACCATATAGCCAAAAAAGAGGGCTTTCACACAAAACCTTTATTCAACACAAATTTGTAATAGAAATGAGAAAGTAAAACTCAAAGAGGAAGGAAATTGCAGAATGCAAGGAGATGAATGTAGCGTGAAAAACAAAGGAAAATTTTTGTTTAGGTATTGATATAATGTGAAAACATGCAAATAAGTAAAACTACTTTAATAAACCAAAGAATCCTGACTAAACCTAAATTCTAGAGTCTATCTCACTAGAAGGTTAGGATCATGTGAAATCAAATTTCCAATGTAGCCATTTAAGTTGTTCCTGACCTACAAGCATAAAAATATAAGTGATTAGAAATAGTATATAACAATGTTCATAAATAACGACGTCAAGCTGAATACTTTGCACAAGAAATTGAAGGTCTTACCTACTAGTAGAAATGGTATGCTATAAAGACTCGCTTTATCCAACCTATAAATCTTCCTCAAAGAAATGGAATTGCAAATTCATGTTCATTCATATGTTTATTAATCTAAAAATAATATTGTAACTTATTATTAACAAAAGAGCTCGTGAGGTAGGACTCTTCCATCCAATCGGAAATTGCATCTTGATAGTGAAAAAAACTAGTTTGAAAATATTGGAATTCTTAAAGAGATAATAAATTATCTAGTGCATTATCCCTATGAATAGAGTATTGTGAGGATGATATAACCCAATATTGTCTAGGAACTTTTTCAATCTCGTGAGGGCTTGACATAACCATCAGTAGAAATTGAAGTTCCTTAACTTCTTAACAATTATCCAAATCGTGAGACAATGAATCATAAAATTTTGTGAGTTTTATGCAATCAACGGATTTAAGCCAACAATTATCATCAAATAGAATAGTGGGAAAATAATTAATGAGATGACAGTTTTTATTATGTTGATAATATGTATCATTTAGCATATGAGATCCTCTATCATCCAATACAAGGATGTGTTGGTTAGAGAGGTTTTCCAAATGCTAAGTACATCTGTGAATTATATGCATTCCAAGATTAATTTCAATAAAAGATATTTGTGATAAAATTAGATCCATCTTGAGGATTAAAAATATTAACTTGAAAATGTTTAAAATCCTTTAGGAGTGAGCTTAGATCCAATGAAACAAATGCAAATAAAATAATCATGTGAGAGAATTCTGCTCTTACCTAGTTCATGGATCTCATTAGGATTGTGAGATCCTACCATAACCATCATTCAAAGCTAAAGTGCCTCGACTTCTTGACAATTCCTTCAACTTCCAAATATTAAATGATTAAATTTATAATACATTGCAAGGTCAAAATTTCTGTGGGGACAAGTTTCAATAGTCATTTCCACAAGACAATTATTACTTAGATGGAAGTTTCTAGAATCAATAGTTTCATTTTTCATTTCATCATCATCTAACATATTACATAATAAATTATAAATAATTGGATTACTTTCTTCTTCATCACACACAACATCATCACCTTGTGCTGACTTGAAATATGGCTTATCAGATCATGGATCTAAAGAGCGTGGTGTATTTTATCCCTCATTTATTCCATTACATGCAGTAAGGGATAAAGGAGGGTGAGAATAATAAATTTTAGCAAGAAATTATTCTATGATCATATTGGGTTCTAGATTAAAATATTACATATCCAAGTCAATTTGAGAAATCAAGAAATCGACAGATGAATGTGAGAGCTCATCACCATGTATATCAGTGGAGTAATTTTTATCACAGTAATGGTTTCCTAAGTCTTCATTTTGATCAAGGGCTAGAATTTAACTTGAATTATCACTATTATGACAATATTCTTGATCAACTAATAAATTTGGAGTGTCATCTAGGCATAGAGGAAATTTAAAAAGAGAAAGAAGATAGAACATGTCTTCATCTTTTTTCTCTTCTATCTGTAAAATGTATCCAACTTGTACTTGATCACCACTTGAACCAACAAATTGAGAATCAAGAGTATCTAGAGAAAATGGTGATTAACTGGGTTGATCAACCGAATTAAGTAATATGGAGCCATGGGGTGTAAATAATAAAGGTTGAAAGGTATCCCTTGAAGAGGCAATGCTTTCAATCAAATCAAATTAAAGATTAGGATTATGTGCATTAATTTCATCTTGGGAGATAAAGGAATCAATCCTCACCTCAGGATCCATGTATGTATTAGAACATTGAAATATTTCCAGGACAAGATTTTTATCATTGAAAACAGAATAAGGTGGAAGAGGTGCATAAAAAATTTGATATTTAGATTTCACAACAGAAATATGAGTGTATTTGGTTTTGTGATGAAAAAGGAAGAGGACAAGGAACAAAAGGTAGAGAAAATTACCCCTTTGAGGGTTTAGGTACCTCTAGATTGAGAAAAGTTAAAAGACCCAAATGAACAAGGGAATCAAATTAAAATTGTTTTCAAGGTATTTAAACTAAATGTTGAAACTTTTCACCCATGAAATCCCAATCCACATTTTCTTTGAAAAATTCATAGCAACAGTGAAGAAATATATCAATAAAATCCTCTAATGATTCATCAAGTTTCATTCTAAGCTTATTGATCCTCTTGTACACACCTTTATAATCATACATGTTAAATTCTTCACGAAACTCTTTGACAATTTTCTCAAATTAATGGATAGAAGAAGTTAGTAAGGTATGACACCATTTTTTGACACGAACTTTAAGGGTAACGATTAAAAACCTGCCTTAAAAATCCTTACAATGAATTCCATTAGAACAAAAAAATGAAGAAATTGAATCATATGTCCAAGGATAGGCAATTTTCCCTCACCATAAAACTTAAATTGAGACAATTTATCAATAATTTCTATAGCGAATGTAAGGTTCATTCTTTTAGAAAAAAACCTAGGGATTATGATTTGGGGATGAGCCATTCCAAGATGAAGATTTAAAACAGACTCACAGGCTCAAATTTTCACCTAGCCCTCCTTCTAGTACCAATTATTGATGGTGATAGATGTCCAACAACACAAGGGGTCTCTCTAATATGAAGTCCAAATTAGACTTTACATTGTTTGAAGTAGAATCCTCATCCGAATAAAAGGAGAAACTATCATAACTTAAATTTTTTTTTTGGCTGCAATAAACCACATAAGATTATGCAAACAACCTTTGAAATAAGAAATTTGACACTGTGAAACATACTATTGCAATGTATATAAGGTACTTTCATGGATGAGAATAGAGAAAGTGAGTCCTTAGAATAAAAGTAATAGTACTATCCTAATAAAGACAAACACAAGCATAGAAAAAGTCATTAATTAACCAAAAAAATAGCTCACAAGATAACAAAGGTCATAAAATAAAGCAGCGATGCACATTCAACAAGATGTATACCAAATCCAACAAAATAGTTCATATTCTTTATTATGTATGAACACAAACATATACCACAAGAATTACAAGACTTATCTCACAACATACACAATTCATGCATGAAAGTGCACTGAATATGAGATATTCAAATGTTAAGTGAAAGTTACAAGATACACAATTACAATTATGCAACACTAGCCCCAATAATGGAACATCAAGCCACTACTTGCTCCTCCAAAGAATGATCTTCTCTCCTATGCCAAGCTAGAGAAGCCAAGGTTAAAAGTCCTTTGCTTTAGCTAAATTTTATATCAAATGAGGTGACTCTCCACCTCCCATGTGACTCATGATCTCCCCCATTATTGTTGAGATCCCATATGACTTTTGAGCCTCTCTGTGACCTTTGAGCTCCTACATGACTCTAGGAATTCCTAGTGACTTTCCACATTCAATGTGTGACCCTTAGGTTCCACACACTTCACATTTTTCTCATTCTTTTGAAATACAAAATTACATTCCACAAATTGTGGCAAAATATGTGGAAAACGTAAAAAAAATTGTGATGACACTTTAAGAAGACATAATATGGCGAGTGCGACATTAGGCTTAAATTTAGTGTATCAATGCAAATTTCCTCTCTTTATTTTTATGTCTTTAGTTCTTCATGATAGATATGAATTGTACTTCATATTCACCCTCTAAATGGTCTGGATAAGTATCAAAACCCTCCAAGTCAACTTGAATTTCAATCTCTCCATTGTAGTCCAAGATTCCTTTACTCCTACATGATAGAATTTTTTTGTCTCATATCCACAAGTTTCCTTCTTCTAACCTCTTCTTGATGTCTTCATTAAGAATCATATTTTCATGATAGGATGATAACTTCTTCAAATGAAGCTCACTGATGATAAGACAACATCATTCCTAAAATCACCTATTCTATATCATGCAAATGTTGAATATGATGAGACAATGCATAAGGGTTGAGGGACAAGACTTCTTGGGTGTAGTGTATAGGGTCAAGAGGAAAGGATTGGAGGATTTTGAACTAGGAGTGTGCAATGCATGATGAATATGAAGGATTAGATACTATTATGCACATTGTGTAGGTCCTAGAGGTAGATATGGAAGGCTTGCTCGCTAAGGATGCATAGTGTGCAGTGATTGAGGAGAAGGCTCTAGGTGTTACATAGTAGAGCATTGCAAGGGCTAATATATATCCCTACTACTCACTGAAAGGTAAAATTGCATAGTGAAAGAAAGGTTGTTCTATTCATTGCATATAGGGAAATTTCAGGAGAGAATGGTGGTAAGCTTGGGCATTGTGATTTCACAATGCGCAATGAATCAGGTGGAGGCTCTAGGGATTACGTCGGTTTCCAATGCATGGATCTATAAATTTACCTACTTTCCACTAAGAATGCGTAATGGAAAATTCAAGGGAAGTTGAATCCAAGCTTACGTGGGAAAGTGTAAGCCAATGTAAGCAACAAGGTTGAGTGGCTATGCACTGAGGTTTCTCAATGAGCATTGAAGGAGCCTATCCTATTGATGGGTGCAGCGTGGAGGTTTAGGAGGTAAAGGTATCGTAACTCATGCTTAGGAATACACAATTCTCGCATCAATTAGATATAAGTTGAATGCGCTCATAAGTTGTACAAGAGGTGAGGATAGGGAAGAACTCCAAAATTGACTAAGTGTGAGTTCAGTGAGACAAGATAGTAAAAGCATGTAACAGGTCTTGAAAATTATCACACACATATATACACCCATTCACATATAAATAAGATACATATATCCAAAACCAACATGCATACAACTAAATGATAATAAAGCGACACTTATCTCAAAGTGTGACACCTAAGATCTACCTTCTTGAAAAAAATGTTGAATGCAAACAAAACATGCAATGTGACATAGGAATGTGTCTAGCACATGTTCTAATGATAAATAACATAAACTAGTCCAAGATGTTGCACTAGAGGTTCCTCTATAATGTGCCTTAGTGCTCTTAAGATATGTGAAAGCAAGCGGAAGTGACACATGCAAAAGTGAAATAGACACATGCGAAAAAAAAAGAAAAAACAAGCAACACATGCAAAAGTGTAAGCAAGAAAAAGAGAGACTTGAAAAAGATAGAGAAAGAAAAAATGACACATGTCAGAGAAAAAGAAAGAAAAAGTGACACTAGCAAAAGCAAAAGAAAAAGTTGAGAAACTAACATGGAAGACATTCACAACCATGAATGAGAGAATTATCCTTGTACTCCAAAATCGAATAGAGCTCAAAAGTGAAATATGAATTTGAAACTTAGTTCTGGACTGGACTCTTTATATAGGGAGAGAAAACATGTAATTAGGGTTAATATTTGTGAGTGCACTTAGTGCATGTTTGGAAACTAGGAGTCAAGTGTGAATTGAATGGGCCACTAAGAGGTGTGATAGTACTATCTTGAAGAAGTACACTCTTACTGTCAATAAAGAGTGTGAAATCCCTATCTACATAGGATGTACTTACATTATTACTAGGAACTATGCAATCATTGATGGGAAGGACTACGCAATCATTGTGAACAAGGATTGTGAAATGACTATGAGCAAGGATTGGTAATCATTGTGAGAAAGGATTTCATAGCACTGTCTGTAGGGATTGTGAAATCACTCTCTCAAAAAGAGATGAACTATTTTTTCTACTTGGAATAAGTTTTATAGTGAAGACATCAAGACCTAGGCATGTGAACAAAAGTAGTTAAACACTTAGGATTCCTAAAGGAAGACTTGAACACTTAGGAAACATGACCGAGCATGAAATTAGTGTTTTGAAATGATGGATGGCGTGATCATAAGGAGGAAAAAAAATTTGGAGGGTGTTGTAGTAGTGACAATACTAGGAAAATCTACTTTTCTTCTAAAGTTGAATTTAATCAATGTAAGCCTAAAAGAAATGTTAATGGTCAAATTAAGGTATAATTAGGCATTATAGAGAAAAGAGATTTTTGAGTGTGTATGAATAATTATTGAATTAAATGAACTTCATTGTATGTAAGAATAACTATTGATTGAATAGAAATTCACTGTGTTCACAAATGATTGGTGTATATCACTACAAGAAAAAAGCACATTGGTGAGGGTCATGCTTGTGACGGACCTTTAAGGTCCGTCACCAATGTCACATATGGTGACGATCATTAAAAACCGTCACTGTAAGTGTATATAGTGATGGTCCTTTATGGTCCGTCACCAAAGACATTTTCAATGACACTTTTGGTGAGGTTCGTTAAAGGCCCATCACTAATTCTCTCTTTGGTGACACTTCTCGTGACAAACTTTTAATGACCCTCACCGATGCTCTTTTTGTTACTTTTGGTGACGGTCAAAAAATGTCTGTCGTCATTGATCACCAAAAACCGTCACTGTAAGTGTATATAGTGATGGTCCTTTATGTTCCGTCACTAAAGACATTTCACTTTTGGTGAGGGTCGTTAAAGGCCCATCACTAATTCTCTCTTTGGTGACACTTCTAGTGACGAACTTTTAATGACCCTCACCAATGCTCTTTTTTTTACTTTTGGTGACAATCAAAAAATGTCCATCATCATTGATCATTCCAATGAGTTTTTGATGACACTATGTGCCTGTTAATATATTTTTTGTCAAAAGATAACGATTTAATACCATTATTTTTGAGCATTTTTTATAATATGTCCAAGGCCATAGTGGTTAGGGTCAGTCAATTTTTTAAGAAGTAATAACTGTGTATCATTTCCCTCAAGTAATGACTAGTCAAATAGAGATTTCCTATGAGTCAACACATGATTCATATCTATTAATTTTATTATCTAGAAAATTCCATTTAGATAAAGTTCCACTATTTTGTGTAGGAAACATATTATTTAATACATAATCGAGCTCTGAAAATTCTATTAATCAGAAAGACCTAACAATCCTCAACAATCTGGGCACACCATAAATTAATGCTTTGGCACACACTAACATTTCTTATTACCCCACCTGTCTTGGAACATCTTTGTACCTAGAACATCTTGTGATGACATTGACACCCAAGCACATGGTTTCATGCGCTAGCACAACATGGAACTCTCCTAGCATGTGTTGGCATGATGCTTATAGTCCCTAGCATGCCCTAGAACACCTTGGTTAAATGCATTGACATACATTAGCACTTGGCACACAATGCCACTTGGAATGTATTGGGACCTATTATTAGTGTGCCTAGCATGCCACTTTTCAAAAAGATAAAGTCCTGACTTATTAACCCTCTTATTGGTTCTTCCTTTTGTTGCCTTGACACATATTGATATACCCTGGCACCCTGCGCCACATCCTTAGCACCTAGCATGTATTGGCATATCTTGGCACTATTAATTAGCACATGATGTAATTAGCACACCCTGGAACTCCCATACACATTCCTCATATTCATTAACTTCCATGAATTTTTACCTAGTGCTCCCTTAATGTTTTTTCTTAGTACTCCTTAACACTCATCAACATGTATTATCACTCTCTAGCACACCTTAGCACTCTTCAATATTCCCTTCCACTTCATAACATGCATAACACTAGTCTCTGACACATATTGGCACTTGGCACGTGTTAGCGCTTGGAAATTCTTAGCATGTATGGAATACGTTGAGATGCCTTGGTATGATTTAGCATGGTTTAATATTAAATTTATTTCTGATGATCAATTGTTGGAAAGTGTTTGCAATATGATGCAATGTGTTGTCCTTGATGGCAACCTACTTGATGAAGTTGTCCTTGATGGAAACCTACTTGATGAGTTGCCTATGATAAGAAACCTATGTGTTAAATATGTAAGGATGATGCAGCTATAGATTAGTTCAGAAGTAACAAAGAAATAAATTCCATTAAGTGCCAGAGTAATGATGAATAAGATATGTCACAAAGCATACGCGAGTTTGTAAAGGAAAAGTAGTGTATGTACCCGGAAAAGTACGTACCAAGTAGCGTATGCCTATTTGCGCTCTAAATTTATAAAACCAGGGGACATGACCATGGTATTGGCCCACAGTATTGAGCGCTGGATTATCTATTTGATCCTGTCTAGGAATACCATCAGCGGTTGAGTGGTTTTGACTCATGGTATTGACAAAGGCTAAATCTATATAAGGAGAAGAAGATCATAGTGCAAGAGAGTGCATAGGTCTGGGTTTTAATGAATACTTCACTCTCAAGTATATCTCCATGGAAGGGAAACAGTTTATTGATTGATCTGAATTAATAATGCACCTATGAAGAAAATGATGAAGAGGGATCTCTAGATCTGAAATGACTATGTATTTTCTAGATCTGTTTATGGAATGTTTAGATCTGTGATTTGGCGAATCTTTGCTGAAGTGAAGGGTAAGATCTGAGCTATTTATCTGTTCTGAAGAGTTGTGCAACCCTACAATGTTTGTAGATCTATACGCAGGTTCGTGGCAGAGAAAGCGTGTATATACGCGGGTTGGTTTCAGCAAAAGCGAGTATGGAATATGAGGTTAGTCCTGAAATATGTGCATATGTATACGCAGGTTTGTCTCTGTGAAAGCGCGTATATACGCAGGTTCAGTGAAGTAAAAGCGTGTATGGAATCTAGGGTTTTGCTGAAGTGTGTGGAATGAAATGTCTTATCCGTTTTGCTGTTTTACTACTATCTGTCAATGATGTATTCATACAGATCTGGGTTGTTTGAATGTTGATTATGCTACTGATTATAGATCAAGTTGTTGGTTGATTGGTTGATGATTCAATGAATGAATTTATGGGGTTATAAGTTTCAGTTTGATGTATGTTGAGCTTGAATGTGTGGAGTGGGTCCAGTCTGAAAATCTGATGAAAAGTGGCCTACAAGGTATGTTGTGTGGAAGTTGTTGGAACCAGTATGAAAATTGATGAAACGTGGTCCGCAGTGGTGCTGAGGGTCGAAGCCTTCAGTGAGGGGGTTGTAGCTCCCTTCCAGTGGTAGCTGGTAAACGAGAGCAGGGGGTAGTAGCTCCCTTCCAGGAGAGGCTGGTAAACGAGAGCGGGTGGGGTAGTAGCTCCCTCTCCAGGAGAGGCCTGTAAATGAGAGCAGGGGTTCTCCGCAGTGCCCCGGAGAACGAGAGAAGGCTGCGCCTCAGCAGTGGGTGCTCGCAGGCCGGTACAAGTATATGCCGTACAAAATTGTAAGAAGTGTTCTTTATAATAAATATTGAAGACAAAGACGACAGCAGTGGTGGTTTTCTCCCGAATTGGGTTTCCACCCTAAATACTGGTGTTCATGTGTGTTGCTTATGTGTGATGATTTATTCTGTTATTAATGAACATGCTTACTCCTTAATAAACATCTGATGAAATAATGATGCAATGATCTAAGTAAGGAATTAAATGCATAATAAGGTCTCTGGACATACGCAAGTTTTCTTAAGGATATCCACGTGTATACGCGAGTTGGGTTCAGTAAAGTAGCGTATGGTTTTAAGAGAAAGAAAAAGTAAATATTTTTTAGTCAGCTCTAAAATAATGATTTCACCCCCTTCTCAACATTTTCCAACAATTGCACGAGTTGTGTCCTTCGTAGAATATTGATCGCTTGAAGGAGATACATCACAATGGGAAGTCATGAAGATGTATTTTCTATAAGGCCACCTCTATTCAATGGAAGTAATCTGTTATTTTAGAAGATACGAACAAAAGAATATTTGCAAAGTCTTGGTGCAGAAGTATGGGCAATCGTGGAAGAAGGTTATCAGTATCCGGCAATTATTCCTACTGATGCAACAAAAAGGAAGAAATATGTAATCAATTCCAAAGCAGTCAATGTTTTATTAAGAAGCATGTCTGAATCAGAATTTGTTAAAGTAATGCAGCTAAATTCAGCAAAAGAAATATGGGACAAAATCATTCAAAGCTATGAAGGAGATACGAAGGTAAAAAGTGCAAAAGTCCAAACTCTCAGAATTGAATATGAAAATTTAAGGATGCATAGTGATGAGAGTGTTGCCAATTTCTTTTTACGTCTAGATGATATTGTAAATCATATGAGAAATTTGGGTGAAACCATAAATGATACTACTCTGGTGGAAAAATTCTTAAGATCTTTGACTTCAAAATTTAAGTCAAAAGTATCAGCTATTGAAGAAAAGCAAGATCTGAAAACTCTTACTATTGTTCAACTACATGGTATCCTGACTGCTTTTGAAATGAGAAAGGGAGGTCCCCCTCAAATCAAAGAAGATGCCTTTAAAGCATGTGCAAAAGGAAAAGAAAAGGAAGTTGTCAAGGAATCAAGTTATTTGTCAGAAGAAGAAGAAGCAAATTTTGTGAGAAGACTCCAACCAGGTACTGGAAGATTCAGAGGTAAGCTTCCCTTCAAGTGTTTTTCTTGTGGAAGAGTTGGTCATTATGCTGCTAAATGTCCTTATGAAGAAAATCATGATAAAGGGAAACAATTTGAAAAGGGAAAGAATTATTATACAAATGAAGATAATGATGAAGTGTCAAATGAGGATGAAGAAGATTCTGACCAAGACCTGCAAGTGCTCATGGCATCTACCATGGATGATGAGAATTTCACAAAAGAAAAGGATCTGATTGTTAAAGAATTGCATAAAACAAGAAAGAAGGGTTGCTTTCATGGATGTTGTTTCTATTGTAACTCATTTGGGCATAAGGTCACTGACTGTAGGTTAAGTATGATGAACAAATCTGAGAAATTGGAAAATTTCCAGCACACTATAAGAAATTGCAAGCAAAGCTGGAAAAAGAAGAGGCACTGGTCAAAAACGTAGGGAATATTGACCCTACTGCAGTCATTCGCTTCTAAAGTTTACTTCTCATAATGACTGCAGGAGTAAAGTGAGATACATTATAGGAATTAGTAATGTATCATCATAGGGGGAGCAATATATGGTGATTCCCATGGTTGGTTTGGTAATTCTGGTTGTGTTTATTTCTAACAGTGCATCTAATGTGAAGAAGACAGGTACAAGTGGTATAAGTTCAGGGGGAGATGGAGTTGTGAAATTTTTCTGTATTTCACTTTCTATACGCAGGTTTCATGAACTCAAGCCGCGTATACATGCGAGTTCTGTTGGAGACATAAGTGTATGTTTTTCTGATAAGAAAAACAGTGAGTCAACTCAAGGATAGGAGCACAGTTTCAGGGGGAGCATTAGCCTTACTGAGAGTAATGCATTGTTGGCATTATGATGGTTCTGAAATATGATCTCTCTCTTGAGGTCTTTTTGGTATTGGTTATAAAAAGTCATATTTGTAATTTGATAAAAAGGTCATGTTGAGACCTATGATGTAAAATTGTAATATTCAGTCATGTAAGGACTTTTTCAAATTTGTAAACCCACTTGGTTGGGTAGTTGAGTCAAAATGTGTAAACCCACTTGGTTGGGTACTTGATTCATATATGTAAATCCAATTGGTTGGATCATTGATGTAAGTATGCGTCCTTGGTGATAGGAAAGTTCATAGAGTCATGTACTCCATTGAAAAATATGTTTGAATTTCAAATGCGTGAACTCAGTGGGGAGCAAGCATGGTAACTTCAAAGGTACATCGTATCTACAGAGCTCTTCTTTTCTACAAGAAAAGAAAAACCTTTGCTGGTTTTCATCCGCCTTGCCCTTGATGTCAAAGGGGAGAGTATCACGGTGTTTGAATTATGATTATAATCAATGTATTCATTCATAGATGATCAAACACCATCATGGTCAAGTATCAAGTCCAAAGGGGGATATTGTTGGCAATATGATGCAAATGTTGTCCTCGATGGAAAACCTACTCGCGAAGTTGCTCTTGAGGGAAACCTACTTGATGAGTTGCCTATGATAAGAAACCTATGTGTTAAATATGTAAGGATGATGTAGCTACAGATTAGTTCAGATGTGACAGAGAAAATAATTCCAGTAAGTGCCAGAGTAATGATGAATAAGATATGTCACAAAGCATACGCGGGTTTGTAAAGGAAAGTAGCGTTTGCACGCGTAAAAGTACGTAACAAGTAGGGTATGCCTATTTGCGCTCTAAGTTTATAAAACAGGACATGACATGGTATTGGCCCACAAAGATGGAGTGTTGGATTATCTATTTGATCCCATCTA